>CM053510.1:101455412-101486969 GCA_028627145.1 Eidolon dupreanum | reverse complement strand
CACGCACGCACAATGTAATTATGTGAGATGATGGGTGTGTTAACTAACCTTACTGTGGCAATCATTTTGGGATACATATGTGTATCAAATCATCACATCGTACGCCTTAAGCTTTCACAATATTACATGTCAATTGCATCTGAATAAAGCTGGAAGAAAATTCACACTTGACAGAGAAGTTGCAGGTGGAGCTCTCATATATGATGTCCTTTAGCCAGACTCGTCATTGCTGACATTTTGCCTTTATATCTATAACTATGCCTTATATGTATATCCACACCTACATCTACCTACACACCTGTTATAATTGTGATTGCCGTGGAACCATTTGAAAGTAAATTGCAGACATTAGGACACTTTACACCTTAGTTCTCCGGCATGAATCTCCTAAGAGCAGGAAGAGTCTCTTACATAATCACAGGACAGTTACCTCTATTATCTAATATACCATCCACATGCAAATTTCACCAAAAGTGCATACATGTATGTGTATATATATATATATATACACATACATGTATGCACAAACACACATGCACACACATACTTATTTCTAAATGGTGATCATTTTTATTTTCCTTTTTATCCTTTTCAAAATTAATTATTTTTTTCTTCCTAAGGTCAAAACCACCATCTTCACAATGAAAAATGACCATAAGGTATGTCTCCACTTGGGGATGATGATACAATACAGCTCAGAGACTCAATGAGTTCTTTATTGTGGGAAAAAAGCACGAACTCAAAGGCAACCATGGGGCCTGCTCCCGCCCCCACCCCTGCCTGGGAGAGCCTCTCTCTCCCTTTCTGGAGCTGCCTGGGTTGGGGGGTGGGGGGTTGGCGCCACCGAGCTCAGCTGGGAGGATTCTTCCTGGCTGAGTCACCGGAGAAGCCTCAATACCATCCCAAGCTTGCTCAGATAGGCATCAAAGACAGGGGACCACTCCATCCCCGCTGTCCTGTGTCTGGGCAAGCCTGCCTCCGCAGGTCGATCCAGCAGGTTGATGGGAAGAGCCTCGGGCAACTGGAGATTATGGACTAGGAGACTCCTTTCTCTCTCTCTCTTTTTTTTCTTTATAATGTGACTTTTTTGAAAGATTGAGATAGAGCATGGAAGAAAACCTCCCATTCTTATCCAGGAGACCAAGAACGAAGGCTCTATGACTCTTTCAGAGGACAGCGTGCTGAATATTTATGCGCCTGACACCCCAGCAGTTCCACTTTGGGGGGTTATTCCCTAGAGACACGCGGATGCACACGCGCCTAGAGACATAAGCCAAGAATGTAGTTGCCACATCCTTTGCGTGATGGCTCCAAACCAGAAAGGGCGCCCAGCCCACCCACAGCAGCACGGGGAGATGGTGGCATCCCCACACAATGCACGACGTATGCAGCAATGAACACGGGTGACACACAACCTCCTGTGACACAGACGGATCTCACAGATGGCGTTTTGAGGGGAAGAAGCCAGACCCGAGGACCTCACAGAGCCTGCATCCCTGGATATAAAGTACGGAAGCAAAGGAGGCCATGTTAAACAATATTGCTTACTGAGGCTTACGTGGGGGCTAAAAAAAAAAAAAAAAAAGTTTTCCTCCCACCTTCTAAGTTCTAACCAGGTTAATAAACTAACAGAGACAGATAACAGGAGGAAATCAAATTTTTCATACGTGTCCATGGGGAATCCACAGAAGCATGAAAACTCCAAAGGCGGCGAGGCAGCATTGGGCGTATGTGACAACTCGGACGAAGGAAAAAAGGGGGGAATGGGGTCTTAGATTTGAGAAGTGAGAACGGGTGATTGATTGACAGGTTGTCGAGGAAGATAGAACAGACACACGCACACGCACACGCACACGCACACGCACACGCGGCAGGCAGATTCTTGCAAGACAACTCAGAAACAGTGAGACACAGAGGGTGTCTAGCTAACAGGCCTCTGCCCAAGCCCTATTTACCATACTTAATTCAAATTAGGCTAAGGCGACACCCTAAGATCTCCTTCCTGAAGTAGGTTTTCCTGTCCGACCCTTTTGGGCAGGAAAGGGTCAAAGGTTCTTTCCGGGTCTTTTGTTTCTCAATAAACAGCCTAAATTCAATATCCCAAAGAAGGCGGCTTCAGGGAGGCAAAACTGCAAGGTAGCGATTACTCGATTACTCGTGGAGGACTGGAGGAGAGTCAGGGTGGTGATAACCCTGGCACCCACTTTCTAAGTATTGGTTAAACTATGGGTACCCCACACAGCTGTGTTTCACCAAACACAGAAACAAAACACATGTTATAAAATAAAAGGCCTAAAGCATCCCACAGATGGTTCCTAACCACCATCTAAACGGCTCGAGAAGAGCGTTTTACAGGTGGGGCTCTCTCACCCAGCGCCCGGCTGTAAGACACAGAACTCAAAGTCCTTACCAGTCAGTCAATTCAGTCAACCGCCACGGAGAATCCACTGTGTTCCAGGGCGTAGTGCTAAGTGTTAAAGCTACGTGGATGAGGAAGACAAGGTTTCTGTCCTCTGAGCTTAACATCTAGCGGGGGCTGGGGGGACAGGTCAACAGGCAGGCAACGCAATGTCACATGACGATGCCCACGATGGGGCGAGCTCAAAGGGCTGGAATGCTTCCTTGAAGAAGCAGCAGCCAAATGAAAACAAAAGAGCAAGTAAGGTTAATCTAGGGATGAAGAAAACGGAGCACGTCCCAAGCAGACAGGATAGATGGTACAGAGTCCTAGGGGTGCATGCCAGGGCCTGGGATCAGGCTGGACCGTGGAGTGTGGGCTGAAGTGGAGCAGTGAGATGAGATGGCCACGGAAGGTGGGGGCCAGAACAGGGGGTGCCTAAAAGCAACGATAAGATGTTAATGCAAAGGCGACAGGGAGCCGCTGAAGACGGGTTTGGAGCGGAGGGTGTCAGACCGATTTAGAAGGAAGAAGTGGGAGCAGATTAAAGGCTACGAGGGTCATTCAGATGAGAGATGACAGAAGCCTGGTCTAAAGCCACACCACAGAAGTAGCCACGGAGGCAGGGGACTCAGAAAACAGTGAACAAAGCCAGTTCTGAACATAATTCTGAATCAGTGAGAGAAGCAGGTTGAGAATTCTCACACTTATGGACCCCTGGGTGAGGTTCGCCTGCTGGTCCACGAGCCACCCTTAGAAGCAGCAAAGTTCCACGTGACATCAGGCCAGGCTGTGTCTGATTATTCTGAAAGTGTCCCAAACGTATTTAGATGAAGTACAAACTCTGTTCGCAACTGGCTGCATCACTTACCGGCTGGTCTGATGACCACCTTCATTCTAAGAGTCCTCACCTGTAAGGGGGGGGAAATCGTGAATCTCAGCGGGGTGGTTCTGCCAAGGTTAAGCGAGGAGGCCTTGACAAATGGAAAACAAATTCCTTATCGGCCTGAGCTGAGTAACTAGGGAAACAAAATATCGCCAAACTGACCCCAAAGGCAAAAAAATGAATTCATTGGAGATCTTGGACGACTGAGGGATTCTGTGCAGTGTTGTTCTCCAATTGAGTGCGGGTGCATTTATAGGAACTCTCTGGGTTGATGAGAGTTGGCTCTTGGCTTGAAGCCACACTTATCTCTGCATTGGCCACATGGCTTCTTAGGGGCCTCCCTGGGGACTTAGGTGGCCCAAGTGTCCTAGCCATGGAGGGGAGGACTGTCCGTGCATGAGGGAAAGGGAGAAGTTCTGATAACCTTCTTTCGGGATTAAAAAAAAAATTATTAGCTTTTCATGTTCAAGAGAGAAAGAATACATATTTGATGAAAAAGATAACAATCCCAGTGGCTGACTGAGCCCTAATTAAGGCGCTTTGTTTTCCGTCCTTATCTCTTTTAATCTGTTCTATTTCCTTATGATGAGATTCTCACTGTTGTTATCCTATTTTGCAGATGAGCAAACCGAAGCTCTGAAGATGACCTTGCCGGCCCAATGTCACACAGTGAGGGAGCAGTAGAGAGCCCAAGTACGGGGGCCGGTTCTCCCCCGTTCCCGAGCGGTGGCAGGCACCTTTGAGAACTCCCGAGAGGCCTCAGAAGGAAAACAAACCCTTCCCCGGGACACCCCCTAAGGACATTTCACTATATTTTGCCTCATGCCTTTGCATAGATATTTTTTGAAAATTCATTCG
Source organism: Eidolon dupreanum (assembly GCA_028627145.1). NCBI lineage: Eukaryota > Metazoa > Chordata > Mammalia > Chiroptera > Pteropodidae > Eidolon > Eidolon dupreanum. Next base: position 101,482,827 of record CM053510.1, on the reverse strand, counting down.
GGAGCGTACTGTGTATTCAGCCTCATTGAACATTTCAATGGCTTTTTTATGTTATATAAAAAAAAAAAAAAAAGTAGCCGATGCTGGCTTTCTTTTTCTTTTCGATTCAAAGAAGACACGAATACATGCAGGTGAAAGAGAAACCTCACTCTCCTCCAGCCCTCCCCTCCCCAACCCCGGCCAAGGTGTCTTCACCGGCCACTCCTGTGTATCTTTCTTTGGGAACAGGTATTTACACCGGTTCTGTGCCGGGCCCTGCTCTGAGCTTTGGGATCAAAGATACGTAAGGAAGATAAATCAAGAGCCCTTTCCTCTAAGGCCTCTCTGGGTCTAGCTAAGGCGGCATGGGGTTAGGTATAACCTGGAGAGATGGAGTAAGTGTAGAAAGAAGAAAAACAAAAACAAATGGCATATTAGAGGGAAGAGGGGACCCCTCGGTGGATTCAGAGTTTCTTGAGAAGGTAGAAGGAGAGTGACGTCTTGACAGGAGCGAGCAAGAAACTCAGGAACCGGCTGGAGATTCCGCCAATTACTGGGACATCCTGACAGAGGACATTTCGATCACACGCTGCTGCTTGGGAATGAGAGGTTTATCTAGGGAAGTAATTCTCATTTTTTACAAGGGAGGCTTTTTTACCCCCCATGCGATGACATTTTGCAGTGTCTGATCATATCTTCGATTGTCCCAAATGCGGGTGAAAGGGTGTTCGTCCTGGCTTGTAGTGGGGAGAAGCCAGGAACCCTACCGAACACCCTGTGGAGCTCGGAGCAGCCCTCACATCAAATTATCTTGTTCAAAATGCCAGTAGCGCTAACGCTGAGAAGCCATGGCCAGGAGAGTTAGGAGGTGTGTTGCTCCCCAAAGCAGATGCCTGAAACCGGATTCTAGATCAGCCACTTCCTAGCTAGGTCGTCTTGAGAAAGCATGTTTACCTCTCTCTGCCTCAGTTTCTTTCTCTGGATGATGGAGATGAGAGTAGTCTTTCCAGAAGGATAAACTACATGAAGAAGCATGTACACAGTACCAGGCACGGAGTAGGCACCCAATAAATGTGAGGAGTTTTTAAAAAACAAGTGAAAGTTGGGGAAGGGCGGGGGGATTGCAGAGATGTAAGCAATATCTTCGAATGCCCCAGAGAAGATATCTAAGGCCTTGAAGGTGTTTGAACATTTGCAAAATTTGACGTCCGAGATAATTCACCTCTTTTTAAAAAAGGCTCTTTAAACATACACACACAACTGTTATTCCTTAGGAACTGGAATGTGGGAGAACTAAAGGCATTTAGGCGTAGGGGGTGGATTTAATCTTTTTTTTTTTTCTTTAACAAGAAGACACATATTACTTTTGCAGTTAAAGACTATAATTTGAAAAGTGTCCGATTATAGGGGAAAACAAAACAAAACAAACTAAAAAAAAAAGATTATAAATAAAATGCAAAACCAAAATAACCTCTAAAGATTATTATTTTTTAGAAGAGTCTTTGGGCCGCAGATGAAGAAATCAATCTTTGAATAGTTTAGTGACACCCACACATCTTAACTTTTATGGCTGCTTGGAACCCATTTCCAAGAAAAATATGGAACTATACTTCTGTGGTTTTTCTCTGCCAGGCATTGACTCCACCGCTCATTCACTCAACTTCGGGTCACGGCAAAATCGACTGCATTCTCATTTAAGAAAAAAACTAAAGATTCCCGTTGTCCGACACGGACATGGTGGCATGGAGAAGTGTGCATCCGTATTGTTCCTAAGTCAGCTTCTTCTAGGTGACTCTGAACTTGTATTTGTCCAGTGCAAGCCAACCGTCAACGTCCATGAACCACGAGAGACCTTATTTTTTTTGAAACCTTCTCAGTCTCTCCAGAATGTCGACATATGTGCCAATGTCTAAAGAGGCCTGGCAAAAGTCACAGTCCCCGAATCCTTGTCATCCACAAATAGCTTGGGACCTGTTTACTTCAGAAACAGCAAAAAATGAACAGATTTTTTTCCAAAAAATCCTTGTTTCCAAGAGCAGATTTAAAATATAGGACCATTTGGGGGTGGGCGCAGAGGGTGGCACAAGGGACTACAGACCAGAAGTTGGGACCGGTCAGACATGTGGCAAGTTTTGGGTGTGTGTTTTGTGTCCACTGCTCAAAGTGACCTTGGTTGTGTGCCTTAACCCCTCTGAACCTTGGTATCGTCCTCTATTCAAAGGCGGTTAATGGCCTGTTAGCCCTGGCAGGCTACTGTGAAAGTATAAAGGAACTAGAGAGTTCTGGAAATGCCCAGTACCTGCTCTTGAAAGAGGTGATCACTGTTACCTTCCACCCGCTTTGCCTCCTCGGCAGGCCCTTTGGGATTCTCAGAGGTGACTCCTTATCAGTTGGAATGCTGGGAACACCCAAAGGACAGCCAGTTGAGGCTTGTTTTTGGTAGCACAGCTTAACCTGGCTTTTGAGGTTCGGATTCTTGGATTCTATCTCGATTTTGTCTTGGAAGTGCTGGTGACAGGCAAGATTCGCTCTCTGGAGCCCTCTCTGCACATGCGCACACCGGCATCTCAGAAAGCAACCCAAATCAGATAGCACCCGGAAAAATGCTTGTCCAGGGAGCAAGCGAGAGAGAAATGAAGAAAAGGGACCTGGAATATCTGCCGAGAGTCTCCCAGTCCTATGGTTCTGAGACAGTGAGGGGCTAAGGGGACCCCGTGGTCTCAAACGGGACATTATATATCTCAGGGAAGGAAAGGTGCTGGGACTTTATTTAAGCGGGCGGGAGGCCTCTGGAGGAGAGTCATCTATCTGGTGGCCTCCTTGAGCATTCGACTCTTCGGTGGCCCGCTCAGCTCCTCAGCTCCCTTCCTCCTTCTCCGCAGAAGAGAAAGTTCTTCCCAGCCCAGAACGGAACCGGGCTTAAATATTGTCCTGCGGTCAGCAGTGTTTTGCAAACGGTGCGAGAAGACAGCTGCTAGCACTAACCTCAAAGCTTAAGCAGTTAGTGCCCGTTCTCTCAGCCTTTGAGGGGTCATTTCACACTGGCTAAGAACAACAGAAATCGGGGCTAGTCACAATAAGTCCGTTTTGAGTGGCGGCTCCATACAGCCCGCTGTGCTTGACACAGATTTCATCATTTAATCCTCGTAAAAAAAGTCTGACCCGAAGAGTGTTATTATCTGCAATCTAAAGACGAGGACTAAATAAATAAGTAAACAAATAAAAATGGAAGATGAAGATGAGGACAAGTGAATTCCCTCCCAGAGCTGAGGCGGGGGGGGCATTGTGGGTGACTAAGGAGCGCAGGGAGAAAGAAGAAAGGGAAGCAGGAATGGAGGGACATGGATTTGGACTTCTGGGGCTGATGGATGGAGGGGGAGGGCACGGGGTCCAGAGTTGGGGAGATGGCCACCATGGTGCACCATTGCAGCCCCCTCTGGGGAGAGAATGCCCATTTTAGAGACCACGAGACTGAGATGGGGCCGACAGTTTCCACGTGTTGTCTGAGGCCGTAAAATCTTCAAGATAAGCAGGAAAGTCTTGACCTTGGGGGACAATACTCTAACCCAGCAATACAATTAAACAACTAATCTCTCTCATCTCAAGAGGCCTTTTGGAGTCAGGAACTACATAAATAAATCCCAGTATCCTTTTCTGATCTTCATGCAAACAAACAGTATTAGCACATCAAAGGCCGAATTCTTTAGACTGTAAGTAGACCTGCCCCGAGGTGGGAGGTGGGCTAGACGGAAGATCCAGGCAGTTCAGAAATTATTAACCCACCCAACAGTTCTTGGACTTTACTCCTTACTAGCTGTGTGATACTGGTCAAGTCACCCTACCTCTCTCTGCCTTAGTTTTCTTATCTGTAAAATGAGAGCAATAATAATACCCACCTCATAAACTTGTGAGAATGAAATGAAAGTAAAATATCATTTATTGAGCAGTTAGGATGTGCCAACCCCTCTTCCAAGTTCATTTCTTACACTGACTCTCACGGCAACCCGTGAGTTCCTATATAAGGGAATGGATTACTACATACTGAAATGATGGATGTGAAATCTACCCAGTGACATGTGCCATACATTATATCGAGTAAGAACAATCAAAAATAATAAGTAAACTCTCAAATACTAGGTCAGAGTTCAAATTTCTGAATGCAAGGACAAGAAGAGTGGAGAAGTGAACCCCAAATTTTTGGTGAGTTGGTTCATGATTCAGTGTGTCTTTGGTTGCTGTTATACAATTGTTTTTGCAAGAAATGAAATTGATGTCTATATAATATTTATATATAAACGTGTAAGAACAGCCGAATAGGGTTTGAGGAGCAAAGATAGAGATGAGTACACACACACACACACACACACACACACACACACAGCTATCTAATTACACATCTATGTGTATATATGTTTGTTTCTGGAACCCCGTTTACCTGCTCTTATCACTTTGCACTTTGAGGAAAAGCTTGTCAGGAGGCCAATTCTGTAGGTAAATGCTGTTGAAGAGTTTCACCCCACATTTTTTGTGCATCACAGACCCTTCTCCTTCCCAGAAAATGAACATACCCAGAGCCCAGAAGGTAGATGGCCTCATATTTACGAGAATTCATAGACCTCCCCCACAACCCATCCATTGAACCTCAGGGCAGGTTCCCAGTTAGGGACCCATCCTGCCTTTTAGGATTCCATCCTTTTCCTCATGAAAAATATGTATTAAGCACCTACTATGTGCCAGAGAATGGGCCAAGTGCCTGGGACCTAATGGCGAGCTGTTAGCATTCACACATTCTCATTTCCCTGCTTTACTCCCCTCTGAATCCGCTTCTGACCTTCCTTGGTAAAAACAGCAATAGAGAGATAGAAGAAAAACTAACATCTAAGGGAGACGTTGCTGATTATAAAGGATTTTCTCACCCGTTACTTGAGGTAAGCAGATATTACTGTTATCTCTGTTTATCAAGCAGGAACGCCGAAACTCCTAGGCGGTGGAATGGATGATAGATAGGTGTATCTGTAAGTACAGGAGACAAAATTCTGAACCCAGAGGCTGGGGTTTTCACTGCAGAGTTCACGTGAGAGTTTGTTATCTGGTGGATGGAACCAGATTCTGTCTCTGGAAGGTGCTGTGTGGCCTTCGATGACAAGTTACCTTAACTCCCTGAGCCTGTGTTTCTTTATGAAAGTGAGCAGTAGGAATATCACCGACGAGTTAGTTAAAAACAGCAAAAATTATAGGAAGAGCGATAACACCCGCGAGCATTGTGACGTGGTACAGTGGTCATTCCCGTTTATAAAATGTCGATGGCAGGAACTTTAGCATAATCCACGACACAGAGAGTGATCGATTGGGAAAGTTTGGGCTGAATCTTTGACAATTTCTCCTCCAGGTCCCCTGGACCTAAAGCCTCACTCTCATAAGGAGTTTTTCATTAATGAGATGGCTCTTTTTATCAACCCAGGTGCCATTTTGCACATATAGCTCAAAGCCAGTCTAACCATTGGGGGGCAATGGGCACCCAAGAGGGGGTGGGGGAGAAAAACTTGCCAAATTAAAATGAATGAATGCTTAAATGTCAACCAAAATGTAACTGTATGTTAACTTGCCAACAACTCCACTCACATAAGCGGTAAGAAATTATATTTATTAGTAATGTGAGTACATTTTAAGATGTGGAGCAAGGGTGACCCCCAAAATGCTAAAATGTCCTTGCCCAAAGTCATGGCCATTGTTGAAATGAGTTTCAAAGTACAGGAGAACTTCATTATATTTGGCCATGTTCCAGATTTTTCAAAATATATATTTTAAATGGCCTTCGTCCCCTAAATTTCATTTCTTCACTGATTCCTCCCTCTACCCGACCTTTTGCTTAGTGGAGTTTGAAGAACACATCTCATTGAGTCCATCCTCAGGTCACTAGGCCCTGATGTGGTTTGAGACCTCAGGAGACACCCAGAAGCATGAATAAACAAATGTTTATTTTAAATTCATGAAGGCACGAGGTAGCAAATGAATGAATTAGTAGATCTTTGGCAGGGCTGGACCCAGAGGCAGCTGCTGGCTCCAAAGTCTCTTGTCTTTGTTTTTCTAAGACTCCTGCTCCTGTCCCCAGTAGAGAAAGGGGGTGGTGGGGGTGAGGTAGCCATCCCACCCTTGTTTACCAAAGAGAGGTGGTTTCATTTCACTGTTGAGCAAGCGTCTCCCTCCTGAGGCTGAGTGAGGCTGAGGGTCTGACCCAGTGGCGTCTGGCTGTCCTCACAGACAAGAGATCATTAGCCCTAATTAAGTCCTCCCCAGCAGGCCCCCCGGGATCCCTGAGGAAAATCTTCATTCTTCTCTCCTTAGTAGGAAAGAGGGAAGGAAAAAGAAAGATCTCTGTGGACATTCTCCTTCTGGCTGACTTTGCAAAGGTCAGACTGGTGAGATGTATCATAAACCTTAAAAACAGGCTTATCTCGCCCCCTGCCCTCCCCCCTCTAAGAATTCATCATGGAAGAATAAATCTACACTCTCCAGGATGGAACTGCTAAGGTGAACATTGCAAAGGTTTAAATAGAAAAAGAAATCACAAATTAAATTGCAAATGAAACACCTCTTCATACAGATATAATGATGAGAGAACCAGAAAACACAGATTTTGCAATTATTAGAATGATGGGGGGAGAGGAGAATTGTGGGTACAAACTTGAAAAAATGTTCTTTATATCATAAAGAAATAGATTCACTTATAAAACAATAATATTTTTATTAGAAATAAAATGTGCCAGGCTTGTTCCTAAGCACTTTTTCATGCATTGTTTTATTAAATCTTCCTTCAGTTTTAGACTTTCTTTTTTTGGAAAAAAAAAAAAACCAATGAGCCTTAATTACATTTTAATGACCAAGGCAGCAAATTTATTGGAAAGGGAGTCAGGAAGAGTTCTGATTTTACTTAAGATTCCTTCCCAGGATGTCTACTGCTTTTAGAGTTTGTCTCAGATGTCACCTCCTAGAGGCCCACCCGACCACTCACATCAGCCTGTTTATTTTCTTCATAGCACTTATCACCATCTGTATTTATCAAGTGCGTTTTTTACCGGAGTTTCACTCGCCCTGCCCCCTCTAGAATTTGAGCAGTGACCTTGATCTCGTTCGTGGCTGCAAGCCCCAAGCAACCATATATAATGTGTAAAGCGATGACGAACAGCTTATGAAATATTTCAGAATGAAGAAAGAAGTAGGTGAACATATGAATGACTGCACGTATATGTGAATGGATGAGTGAAGCAGTGAATGAGGCAACGAGTGAGTGGATGATTAAGTGAGTGGATAAGTGGGCGAATATGTAAATGAATAAATGAGTGAGCCGGGCGAGTGAACGGATGAGTGAATGATGAACGTGTGAATGTGTGAGTGAGCTGGAGAATGGGTGAAGGAAGGAACTCAACATAGTGAAGTGGTTAGAAGCTTGCGCTAAGGTCTCAGGCCTGGGTTCAGACTCCATCTTTGCCACGTCCTTATTGTGTGATGGTGGGCAAATGGCTTTGTCTGAGTCTCAGTTTTTCCATCGGAAGAATGACAATGAAAGAGGTGCCATGATTGCTAAATACCAAAGTGCCCATTGGTGCTTAGCACAATACCTAGCACGAGAAAAGGTCTGAAGACTTGGAGTCTGTCTGAAGTGGTTGTCAATGGCCTTCTGTGGGGCCTCATAGTAGTAGCTCCCTGCAGTCAATAAAAGTGAGTGATCTTTATTTTTGTTATTCTATTTCATTTAGAGGCTGTCCGTGGGGGACAACATTGGGTCGAAAGCTTTGGGTTCAACAGGATCTGGGTTCAAATCTCATTTGCTGTGACTAGCTGTGTGACCACGGGGATGTCGCATAACTTCTCTAAGCCCGGTTCCTTCCCTGCAAAGTGGGGATTACAGCTGACAGTAACTGGCGATGTTTTCCTGGGGAAATTTCCAAAGACTCAGCATGTAGTCTACCCCCAGCATGGCCTCGCCGGAACCTCGTTTTCTGGGAGGCGTGAAGCACAGTGAAATACGTCAGAAGAGTAGCCTGCGTCCCTCAAGGATGACCACTGTGTCCCTCTGCTCTGAGTCGCTGGAACTCAACACACCTGATATTAAAACCTGAATTAACCAATGGCCTAACAATTCCATCTTCGAATTATAATCTGAGCATTGAGCTGCGGGGCGACAACTGATCTCCTAGGATTCAAGGTCAGTGGATCTAGCCAGCATAATCTTACATGCAAAATCTGGAAGAAGAAAGTGACAAAGCTGATTCTCTGCATTCCTCACGATGAAAACAACAAACAGTGACCAACTAACGGCTTGCTAGAAGCCAGGTGCTGTTCTAGCCATGTTAGATGTGTTAAGGCTTTAAATCCGTAGGCGTGGCTGTAGCAGAGTCTCTACTGTGAAAACACCGAGCTCAGAGAGGTTAAGTGACTGGCTCAAGGACACACAGCTAGAAAGCTAGAAGCTGGGTTTTGAATGCAGACCCTCTGACTGAATCTATAAACTCCAGGCCAGTGTTTCTCAAACTTTTTGTTAGTGCATCCCTTAAAGAGCCTTTTTAGACATTTTTTTTTTCCCTAATGGCACTACCAAATGAAATGTTAACATCATGGATATTGTGATATTAAACACTGCTTATCTTTATGCATTTAGCATGTGTACATCCATGCTCTACACGTACATATAGTAGGATTTTTGCTCCTACCTCACCCCAAATCAGTCTTCACCCCCACCGAGAATGTCTGCTGGGGCGCCCGTGCCTCCCTGAAAAACACAGACTGTGGTTAGCTAAAGATCCTACCTCGAATAGCATACTGAACCCTTTCTGTTCAGAAAATGGAATTTGTCTCTAATGCCTGCCGTTTGTCACTTCCGAGTCTGTTCTTTGGCCGAACTGCCTCGTGTCTTGAGATTTCAAGGGGGTGGGGTGGGGGGACCTTCTCAAAACAAAGTGGACCTTTTTTTTTTTTTTTTTTAAAGAGTGAACAGCATGGACGCTTCTGAATTCTCAGTCAAAACCTGACGCCCTAACCCTTCAGGAGAGGCAAGGTGGGGCGTGCGAGCTTTCACCCCAGTTCCCACTTGCCTTTCATTAATCCTGAAGCCTGGGGGCTCTGTCTGAAGTGGTTGTCAAGAGCTTCGTGGGGGTGGGAGGTGCTCCCGAGGGGCCCACTTGGGCGTCCCCAGCGTGGACAATGGCGCTCCATTCTTACCCCATTTCCGCCCAGCCAGCCTCTCTGCTGACTCTTAGACAAGAGACTGAAAACAAGGCGGTTATTGGAGGGCGCTGACATTGTAATGCCAGCTTTTGTGGTCTTCCCAGCGTTCGCAGGATCTGGCCCCCTCCCCGGCTCCCGGGCACTTCCTCCCTACTCCCATTCACTGATGTCAGTCCCAGAAAGGATGGATTGTTCTCCAGACCACGGGTCCGAGCCTGGAAGAGAGAGGGGGTGGAGCCAAAGAAGCACCCACCACCCTGGAGATGGAAAACTCATTAAACTCTCTGCCACAGACGGCCCCATCTGCAGACGCCAACCCCGGCATTCAACAACAAAGCAGATCCTGACATTCCTATTGAGGGAGGGGACATCTGTGGTCCCTTCTGAGCTCGTAAAATGAACACTGCCACGGAAAGGAAACGGAACGGGAGTGTTTTTTGAAGTCGAGAGGAAAGAGCAGATGAGGTTATGAGGCTCCTTGGCTATACATGTGAGCCTTCCTTTTTTTCCTCAGAAGCCTCATGGCCTTCAGCCAATTAAACACGAGAACTCCATGAGTGAGACAAGATTTGGTGTTAACCATGAGGAATCTTCTAGAAGAAGCCAACTAAAGCGGGCAAGACACCTGCCCTTGAACCTTACTGAGATACCGTTGCCAAAGGCCTTGGCAATTCCACTGGTCCAACACACCCATGTCACAGTGGCAAAAAATGGAGGGTCCAAGGAAGAGAAGGGACTTGCCTGAGACTCCCTCCTCGTCCCCAGCACACGGTCGACTCTGGACTCCCAAGGTTGCAACATCTGCTTCCACCAACAGGTTCCTTCTGCCCAAAGCTTTCCGTCGCATTTCGCATTTTCTACGAAGGACAAATAGGTTCTGTGGCAACACACAGTGATGCAGAGTAGGGAAATGGCTCTGGAATTTTGATCTGCTTCTTACGTGTGTGAGTTCGCACAGTCCATCCAGCCCTTCCAATTTTCCATCTCCCCACCTAGAAACGAACTGCTATACCTAACTCACAGGGCCGCTGGGAAGATTGGGAACAACACCAATGGCAGTGTATCAATACGTAAGGTATTAGATTTTTTAAGGTTGTCGTAACAAGTACCGCAGACTCAGTGGCTTAAATGACAGACAGTTATTGCCTCATGGCTTTGGAGGCTGGAAGTCCAAGATCAAGGAGTTGGCAGCCTCTCTCCTTGGCTAATAGATGGCATCTCATTCTGTGTCTTTGCACGGCCTTCTCTCTCTGTGTCTGTGCCCTAATCTCCTTTTCTTATAAGGCCACCGGTCATAGTGGACTGAGTTCCATTCTAATGACCTCATTCTAACTTAATCACCTCTTTAAAGGCCTTGTCCCTGAACACAGTCACATTCTGAGTTCCCGAGTGTTAGGGCTTCTATGTATGAATTTTAGGGGGGATACAGGTCAGCCCCAAACACTTAGGAATACCCATAATTCAATTATCTTTGAGATACCTCCCAAATCATCTCAACATAATGCTGTCTTTCAGACTTGCGATCTTGCTTTTGGAAGGTTATCAGAAAACAGCTAATTCTATCCTCAGAATGTAGATTCCTCTAAAGCAAGAATCGACAAAGTATAGCCCGTGGGCCAAATGCAGCCCAGCATTATCTTATGACCTGTGAGCAGAGAATGGTCTTTACTTTTTTTTTTTTTTTTAATGGTTGGAAAAAGTCAAAGGAAGACTAACATTTCATGACATGTAAAAATTATATAAAATTTAAATTTTAGTATCCATAAATAAAATTTTGTTGGAACACTGTCATGCCTATGGTCACTTGTGCAACAACAGTATTGAGTATTTGTATTGCAGACTGTGTGAGCCGCAGAACCTAAAATATTTGCTATCTGGACCTTCGCAGAAAAAGTCTGCAGAAGCCTGATTTAGAGAATCTAAACCAATTTAATCACTAGTCATTAAAAATTACAATTAAAATTAGGGAGCCACTCTAAAATTCAGACCCTTCTGAAGAAATTCTGATTCAAGAGACTTGGGTGGGGACTTGGAATTATCATTTTTAGTGAGCAACCTACCTACATGGGATGGACTGACCCACGATCTCACTGAAATCAGACGTGTCTGTCAAAAGTCCGATTTATGGATCCATGGGGAACATGGATCCATACAACAGCCAAGGAAATTAGTTTGTCAAGTGTCCTAACCAAAGCATCCTTTTCCTTTGAAAATTTCAATGGTGAAAGTGACATCTCTTTAGCATGTTGAATGAATCCATGAAGTTGTCCAGTCACCACTTGCTCGGAGCATGGAATCAGGTGGATGAGTTTAAAAGTCCCACAACTCATGGGTGTGACAGCTCGAGTAATCATCTTCACCTTGGAGATACCCTCTAAGTCCAAGTAAAGGCGTTCTTAAGAACTGTATTTCAGTTTTGGTTCCATAGTGTAGCGGTTAGCACGTCTACTTTACACGCAGAAGGTCCTGGGTTCGCGCCCCAGTGGAGCCACAGGTCGATGGTCTACAGCCGTGTGACTCTGAACAAGCCCGATGTCTAATCTTGAAAGCCAAGCAGGGTCAGGCCTGGTTAGTACTTGGATGAGAGACCACCTAGGAAGACCAGGTGTTGTAGGCATAAATACTAATACTAATACTAATAATAATAATAATAAAATATGTTTCAATATAATTGGATTCCTTTGAAATCCTATGCATTTTGTATAATTCATTTAATAACATTCATCTGAGAAGGAGTCCTTCAGCTTCACAATCTATCTAATGGGGTTATGGCTCAAAAAAGGTTAAAAACTACCAGAGGATTAGCATTCCTTCTATTAAACAGGAACTGAATGGACAATGAGCACCATGAGTGTAGGGTCTTGTCATCACAGCGTACCCATTAGTAACAGTACAAGGCCTATAGTAGATGCTCAATAAAGACTTATTGACTAAATAAATGAACTTAATCCCATCTTTCTGTAGCTAGGGTTGTGTCATCTATTTGGCTACAGCCTAATTCTCCCTCTTCGTTTTGGACTGGGCAACCATCTCGTTTCTTAGATTCCTTTATGGATCTGTATTCCTCCAGGATGCATTGATGGATAGATTTCTGCTGAGTTTTTCCTGGGAATCTGCTGACTGCCTTATGATTTACCCTTTAAACATGCATCTATTCATCACCTGGTTAACCTCGATTTGTCATTCATGAACTCAGCTTTAATGACATTTTCTGGGGAAACTTTCTCACACCATTCTAAGATGCTCAAGTTATTCCTGGATTCCTGATGGATACATTTGTCTCCAGGGGGAATTGTGAATCAGCCCAAGTTACTCTTTCACCTGGAATTTCATTCCCTTCTTTGAGAGAAGTTCTCACACTATGTAAGTTTATATTCGTTTGTGTGTTTTCTTGCTTAAGGACTGTCTTCTCTTATAGACAAAATTCCATGAGAGCAGAGATGTAACTGTTTGGGGTATCTCTGTATTCCTAACACTGAGCATAATGCCTGACACAGAGGAGGGGTTTAGTGGATGGAAGGGTAGATGGATGGATGGATTGATGGGTGGATGGATGGATGAGTTGGTAATGGGTGGGTGGGTGGGGGTGTGTGTGAGTAGGTGGATGGTTAGATGGGTAGATTGATGGATTGATGGGTGGGTGGGTGGATGGGTTGGTGGGTAGGTGGATAGATGAATGGGTGGGTGGATGGATAGTTGGGTGGATGGATGGAAAGATGGATGGTCGATAGATAATATCAGCCAATGATCCAGGAAATGTAGAAGCGGAAGTGCTCAGTTTTGGGGTGAAGGGAAGAAAAAGAATGTGTCCAGGCTGACTAACCTGTCTTTAAGCTGTGATTGAAATGTCTAGGGAGAGACAGCAAGTAGTTCCGTGGGCCCAAAGCTCACAAGAAAGATTTGCCCGGAGAGGAACCAGTTTTGAAACTGCCAACATGTCGATGATTAGGGAGCCCTGGGAACAAGGAGAACCTATTTACTGAAAAGAGAGGACTGAAGATAGAAATCAAGAAGCTGCATGCTCTAAGGGATGAGCGAAGAGGAAGAACCTGCAAGTATACGGAGGAGGAAGATGGCCAGACATGTAGGGGGAGGACCAGAGGGCCATGGGGTCATGGGAACTGAGGAAAGAAAGAGGCTTCAAGGAGGCGTGGCCACCAGGGTCAGTGGAAGCCAGGGCAATCAAAGAAGATACGGCCATGACCTTGAGCAGTGTTGGCCCAATGTTGGACATGACAACAGTCGACTTAGTGACATGAGATTTAGTTGGAGCCTGTCACTATCTCTTTCCTGGAACATACTTAGTTTGACTTAATCTTGGAGCTGTGACTTTGGGGGAGAAGGACATACTATCCACTTAGTTTGAGACTCTGATGAAAACTACAGAGCATCTCCCTAGAAAAATTCACATCTACACATGATCACCAAACTCGGACTATAATTTTAGGGTGTCAGGGACCCACTGCAGCTAGATCCCAGGAAAGAAACCTAATCCCCCAGATAATCCCCCAGATGTGAGGGCTAGGGGTTCAACATCTTCATTCCTGTTCTTTTCAATGCCTCTTTTGACTCAAAAAGTAGAAAATATTCATTTTCTTTTTTCACTCTTAAACATGACTTACTAATGAGATCGAGAGTACCTTGTGGAGCCCATTGACAGCTTCGAATGATTTTATTGTCTCCGGGATTGATTGAGGAGCTTTTTAAAAAAAAAAAAAAAAAAAAAACAGTGAGGCCGAGGCCTGTCTCCCAAACTCTGATTCCACCAGGTATTGCGAGCCTTTCAAAGCTCCCCAGGCGAACCCACCGATGTGCAGTTGGGGTGCGGTACACCTGTTTGATTTTTATTGTCGCTGCAAATGTTTTGATCTACGCTCCGCGTTTTTATCTTCCTTTTTGCTTGCCGAGTTGGCCTCGTTTTTACTGAACACCGAGTTCTCTGGGCCTGAAATGGCTTCAGGTCCTGGCGTGAAGTCTTGACCCTCCCATGCCTCTATTTCCTTATCTCTAACCATGACTAAGTCTGCCAGCCCGCCACCCACCACCCCCCATTGGAGCGAGCAGCAGCAATAAATAAATAAGAACAGAGGCAAGAAGCTTATGTACTGGGGGCTCCTGGTTCTACTCCATGTCATTGGACACCAGCTTGCTTTTTCTCCAGAGCCTGTTTCTTTTGAACTAGGCTACCGCAGTCTATAAAACTTTAATGCATGGATTTCCCATCGTTCGGGTGTGTGTGGGGGTGGGGGGGGGCCACAAGCCTTCCTGTTTCACTGTGGTGAGCCGACCAGGAAAGCAACTGGCTGGGAGGTCCGAAGTGAGTTGCCTCGTTTCTGGAAATGCATGTGATCACGTTCATTTTAGCAGATGGGACTTCAGACCCCGTCGATGATCATAACAGCAGGCGTGCCTCGGACTCGCCGTGTGCCAGTCCCCAAGCTCCATGCTGGATCTATATTATCTCCCAACAACTCTATAAAGCAAGGATCATTATCAGCCCTGTTTTAAGAGGAGTGGAAAGAAGGTTCCAGGAGCTTAAGCTCTTTCCAGGGTCACAAGGCTCCTAAGCAAATTGGAAGCACGGCTGTGTGGGGGGAGGGGAGAAGGGACACAGATATCTGACTCCCAAATTCACTCCTTTTCTAAGAAATGATAGAAGACTTATTTTCCGTCCTTAAACATCCTCTTTCACTTGTTTACCTTTTTCACGCGCGTACACGCACGCCATGGCTACTTTGATGTTTCACATGTTGGAAGTAGAATTGCTAGGGCTTGAGTGTGCCTCCTGGATGGGGTTTTGATGGAAACACAAAGGTTATTGACCTCAAACACAAATTGGCTTGGCCCTCTAGAGTTTGCCTGGCCGCCTCTCTCCCTGGGGTTTTGTTCTCGCCCTCTCTCCTTAGCTACCGGCCTTGTTCAACCCGGACAAAACAAACAGAGGCTGTCAGGAGAGAATTGCCTCTTCACCCCCACAACGAGAGGGAGGAGTGGAAGCGATTACTCACAATAATTCAGACATGGATGTTAAAACACTCACAACACAACCCGGACGTTTACCTAAATTATCTGGGTAATTGCCTCCATTTTCAGCTCAGATTGGGGTTCTGTAAATCCTGGGGCTTCAAAATGATAAATAAGGCCACTCTCCGTCAGGCCCAGACCGAGAGCGAGGCGAGGCTTTGTTATGAAAAGGACACAGAGCGGAGAGTCTTGAGCTTTGTGATTAAACGACGAACCTTGGGCAAATCGCTTATATTCTCCGAGCCTCAGTTTCCTCCCCTGACCCTCAGAGCGAAGGGGTTATCGGAATAAGAAGGAACTGTGGTCGGGGGGAGGTGGAGAGAAAGAACAGAGAGAGAAAGAAACAGAGACAGCAATGGAGAGACAGAGAGAAGAAAATGGCTGTAGCCTCTGTGTTTTGAATTGCTACAAGCATTAGAAAGGAATAAACATGACCTTATGTCTCCTCCATTCAGCCTAAAGAAAAGCAAATGACAAAAAAAGGTCATTCATGGCAAGCCTCAGCTTTCCACGCATTCTACTTTGACTGCATTGAATGCGGCCTCTGAAAAGAAGCTGATTTTACCTTGAGTCTGCACAAGCCGCCCCCATTCACCTTCCCTTCACACCCACAGTCTGTTACTTTTCAACTTTGGGGGAGTCATTTGAAACGGATTGTAACCAGTGCCTACAGCTTGTAACCAGTGTCTTCTCTCCAAGATCCTGTGCTTCTGCCCTGGGGAGGTGACCTTCTGTGAATAAACTGGCTATTTTGTTAAAGACCTACTAAGCATTAGATGTCTTCCCGTGCTGTTGCTCATTTTTACATCGAAGCAACTTGGAAACTATTATTGTTAGCCTCACTTACCCCAACTGGAGTCCAGCCTTCTGGTAACCAGGCCTTTGGGCTGCTTTTTTTTTTTTTTGTTCCCCCTCAATGAAACAGGAAATGGACCCTAGACTCTCTTGAGATCTGTAGCACAGTTTTCCATTTTTGAAAAATAGGCATAGAAGACACCCCTTCCTTTGGATGTGGAGTCAGCAAACTTCTTCTGCAAAAGGCCAAATATTAACATTTCCGATTCTGCAAGCCATTTAGTCAAAACCCACTCTGGCACGTGGAGGGAGAGAAGACTCAAATGATACGTAGAGGAATGGACGTGGCTGGATTTGAATAAAATTTTATTCATGAACACTAAAATGTGAATATCAAGTCATTTTCGTTTAAGTGTTTCTCTTTTGATTTTTTTTCCCCCACTCACATAAAAATGTAAAAACCTTTCTTACCTTCCAGGCCACATGAAAACAGGTGGCCAGCTAGGCATGGCTCTTTCCCCTGACACTTTATTCTCTCTATGCCTTACTTTCAGGGGATGGTCGTGAAGCTTACTTCACTGGAATGCAAATCTCATGAGAACAGAGACCGTTTGTCAGCGATGATGATTTGCTGAAGGAAGGAGGGAGGGATGAAAGAGTGACCCTCAGCCTCCCGAAGTCCTAGAAAAGCCCCCATGCACTTTCCCGCGGAACCAGCAGATGGCGACAAAGGAACGGCCAAGCAAAGGCGCCGGGGATCCGTTGGAATTAAGCTGCTCTTTTATTTTTGAATACTCCCTTCCCTGAACTCTGCAAAACAAGTAGGTGGCTTGAAAATTTTTTTTTTCTCCCCAGGAGGAAACAAGAGTTAGTGTTGATCGATTGTAGTTCCTCCTTCTTGCCTGAGCTCTCTCACCTCAAGTTTCTGCAACAACTCAGAGACCAGGATGTATCAAGAAATGATGCCTCTCCTTGGGTACGTGGGGGGCAGGGGCACAAAGAGGGTGTCAATGTTATTTGTATATTGTGTATAAAAATATACAGTGAAGAACAGGCAAAATGAATCTATGGTGATCGAAATCAGGAAGAGGCTGTCTTGGGGGATTGATGGGGAAAAAAAGGAGTATGAAGGAAGTTTCTGGAATGAAAATGTTCTATAGCTTGTTTGGGGTGGAGGTTACAAGGGTGTAAATTGTCAAAACAAACCAACTGAACACTTAAGATCTGTATACTGTACTGTCTGTAAACTACATGGCAATAAAAAATAAAAATGAAAATGAGAAATAACGCCTTTTATGTCAGACAGCGCAGAAATGGCCTGTTTATCAACAAAGAGAAAAAAAGCACCGTGTCCTCAGCTCCATGAAGCAGACACAGGCTGTCGCCAAACACTGTCCTCACCACCCACACTTTTTTTGTGCTATGCCTGAGAGCAAGCCTTTGGGCAAAGTTTGGAGTGAGGTGGGGCATGGTGGGGAATTTGTCGGTGGGGGAGGAGCTATGGAAGGAAGTAGTTAGCCTCAGTTTACATCATCTTGTTTGAAATCAGTCTTGCCTTGACTCCAGGAAGAAATCCATCCCTTAATAGCCAAGAACCACAAAGAAGGATTTGGGGAGGCAGGACTTGAATGGTGAGGGGCTTGCCTGGCACCCTATTTTCTCAGAGGGAAGGAGGTGACCATGTTCTCTCCCCTGGAAACTTCTGCACGGTCTAAGGCTGTTTCTTTATGTGCTTGTGGATTGTCATGTGCTAACTGAATAAAAAGTGAAAGAAACAAAAGAGGGAAACTTGAGAAAAATGCAAGCAACATTTAAAAATGTCTGCACTATCCACGCTCCGTTCCAAGGTAGGGGGGTTCCCCGGACATTTAGACTGGTCTACGCACACGTTTTTGGGTGTGTGCCTACCCCCCAGAACTTTTATTCTAGGTTCTGATAGGCAGTAAAGATAAAGAGGACTCTCTGTGTTGAAAGAGGTCCCAGCTTTCACTGTATATTAATTTTTGTCCGGAGGAAAAGGCTCAAGGGACCCTGAGACCACAAATTATCCCCCTCCAACAAACACGCATCTGTCTTCCAGAATTCAGACCTCCGATTCCACCAGGTGTGGCTTTAATGAAAAAACTAAGTCCTTCAGGAGATTCGAACAAAGACAAAACCTGCCCATGTCACCATGTCACAGTAGGTATGTAGAGGTGGCTTTGAGGAGGCAAAGAGGCTGGAGAATTCCCAACCTGTACCCCAATAGTCTCTCCACAAAGGGAATTCTCCCGCAGTTCCCCTTGCCTGAGATTTGGAGTTGGGGGGAATGTAGTAAAAAGTAATTGTTTTTATGAAAAGTGGTTTCCTTTTATTGCCTGTGACGGATGAGTAGGGATGACTTCAGCAACAGGAAATTAGCACAGAATTCATTGGGGGTGATAATGACTGTTCATAATCATTTGGTTAATAAGTTAATACATTAATTAGTCAACTAATTAGACAGTGCCTGAGGCCTCCGGAGTCTGGAGGCTTAGATTCAGAATAAGTAAGGAAATTGTATCCTTCTAGAAGGTGAGAGAGAGAGACGCAGAGAACTGGTCTCTAAAGCTAAATTTGACCTGGCCAAGACTGGAGTCTCCAGGGACCACCACCCTAAACCTTTTATCCATTTCTTTTTTGTTCCCAGAGCAGTGAGTGGGTTTTAATTTAACTGGGCTCACACGTGGCTGAGAATCTGAGGATAACTGTAGTGTTCCCCCCAAAACTGCACATATACACAATGACAAACTTTTGGTATTATTGCTAGGGGTTTACTGAAGCCAGGAGCTCTGATTCTGGTTAAGAGCTCCCATCCCCAGACAATGCCCAATTAGCTAATGGGTGCTGGCCTTCTGGAACTGTGCGCGCCAGGGGGAAGACCGGGTGCTGGCCGGGGTGCTGGGTGCACTGTCTGGCAGACACGCTATCCGCACAGGCACAGGCTGGCACCTCGGCTCTTTGCCCAGTTTGGGAGGATTGGGGGTGCAGGGTGGGAGCGACTAAAGTAACAACCCCAGACATCTGGGGCGACTGCAAAAGTATGGGGCGCCTGGTTCGGGAACAAACAGAAAAAAACAAAGCAAAACAAAAAGTTACGTCAAAGATGCTGGCGCTGGGAAGTGGACGGCAACGCACAGAAATGGCAGGAAGGAAGTTCCCGCACGAGTGTCAGTTCCGTGCCTGGGGTGCCCTTGACGCTCTGGGGACCTTGAAGGGGCAGAGGGCGCACCGTGCCGCTCCGCCGCGCCGGCGGGAGGAGCACCCAGGCGGCGGTTGGCTGGCGCGGGCCTGGGGAAGCCATCCTCTCCTCCGGGGACAATTCCCCCAACCCGAAACCAGAGCTCGGGTCATTAGCTGGAAAGCGAAGTGGCACGGGGATCGCATTTCAAAAGCTCAAATAAACTGGCTGACCGGGATCGTTGGACTGAGAAGGGGATGGGGGTGGGTGGGGGGTGGGTGGGAGGTGGAGAGCCAGTCGGCTCGGAAGGTACCAATGACCCCTCACTAAGCCCCCCTCCCCCCCCCACACACACACAGTCCCCAATTCCAGGGACTGCATTTGAGCTGCAAGACCCAAGACTCGAAGGCCGCCTGACTTCATCCCAGCCGCGGTGCGGAGAGCACCATGGGTCTTGGGCTCAGAGAAGAGGGATCCCCTACTCTCTGGGCCAGCAACGTGCTATTTAGTCCGGTGCAGCCTGCAGCCAGACCCGGGCCGCGACTCTGTGGGTGCACGGGGCCTGCAGCTGCGCATGCCCGCGAGCCTGGGCGCCCTGTAGGGTAAACAGGAACCTCTTTCCCTACGGGAGGCTGCACCCTCCGCATCCTTTCTCCGCTTCTGGGTAGAATCTGTCTCCCCACCAACCAAGCCCTGGGCTGCCAGCTGGGGCCAAAGACCTGAGAGTAAGAGGGCCAGAAAATCTAACTTTGCTTCGGTTTCTGGAAGCTGGACAGGGTGGAACCAGGAAAGAGCGAACGGGTCCTTGGGCCAGGAAGAGTCCCCACCTGTAGTCTCCGGCCTTCACGCCTGGGCAGATGGAGCACAGCAAATGCTAGAGACGCAGAGGGAGCCTCCGAGGCCCCGCAGAGAGTGAGCCCAAGACACCCACAGCGCTGGGGAGAGGGAAACTCTGCACTTAATCCGGTCGACCGGCCGGGCCTGACTCGCACCGGAGCTACTGAAATCCCCTCTCCCTCGCGACACCGGTCTGGAGGAGAACTCGGGGTCTGGGACTTTTGTCCCCAGCCCACCTCTCGCTTCATCAGCCTGAGAACAAAGGCCCCCAAGCCTGAGGGCCCGTCGGGATACTAGGGAGAGAGGGCCGGGGAATGGGACGCCGGAATCAAAGCTGCTCTTTTACATTGCACGACAGATGCCCGAAGAAATTAAAATGTTCTCATAGGAAAAGCGCGTGAGAGACACACAAAAATCCGGAACACGCCCATAGATTTCTCTACATCCGGGACACAGGCACTACAGGTACCCGCACCCACACCTGCATGAGGAATAGTGGTTAAAGTGGATTCCGGAACCCACTCTGGTTGGAATTCTGGCTCCAGTTTCTCGGGTGATCTTGAGTAAGGGACTTAACTGGTCTGTGCCTCAGTTTCCTCCTTCGTAAAACAGGGATGGAAGTCGCATACAACTTAAAGGGTTAATTGTGAGGATTAAAGATCGCTTTTGTGGGGTGCTTAACCGAGCAACTGGCACGTGCACATGGTCCTTACATGCCAGCTATTTTTATTATTGTCGTTACGTGTACTTTGAACGCCAACATCTGCAACATATATACTTCTTGATTATACGCATCTTGATTATAAAACAACCAAATGCATCTACATCCGGAACTGTCTTGCGCATGAACTTCTAAATGCAAATTGGAAGAGACGTCTACAGATGGAGCACGCACAAGTGCATGCGCGCGCGCGCACACACACACACACACACACACACTCACACTCACAATACACATCTACCCCTAACACCTGTAGTGCCTGCCTGTCCCCTGAACGGAGACAAGGGAAAAGCTACCCAGAGGGACAAACATCCACAGCTATCAATATAAGAACCCAGGTTGTGGCTCGTAGGCTCGCGTCTACACCCCAACAGCCACTCTCTTGGCTGGGTGCCTTGAGGTCAGATTTGGAAACCAGCGAGGCAGAAAGCGCGCGGACACGAAGCGTTTCAAGCCACTTGCAGCGCCCGAAGGCGGCTGCCTGTCTGCTGGCTTAGGCGAAAGGTCACAGCAAGGGTTTTTTTTTTTTTTTTTTTTTTTGGATGGAATTTTTTTAAGGGCCTACGCGCCGGGAACTTTCCCCACAAAGAAAGGGTGGGTTCCAGGACAGCGCCGATCCAGAAGGAGGCTCTACCCACACTCACAGACGCACGCCCGCGTGCGCACACCCCGCTCTTTCGCAGTTGCCGAGATCCGGGAGTGGGGACGCAGGGTCGTGACCCCTGCCTCTGCCGGAGCGCGCCCTTCGGCCCCTGCAATTAGCGTCGGGAGGTCAGCAGGAACCCGGACGCCTTCACCCGCGGCTCAAAGCGCAGCAAAAGGCCACCCCCTCCCCTCCCCCGCCGCCTGTCTCCGACGCCAGGGCGCAGCCCGGCTGGGAGCCGACCTTCCCGCGCGGCGGGGGCCGGAGAGCTCAGGCCGACACCCGCAATTGTCACCTTAAATCTACAAATCACCCCGTGGCTTGGTCCTGCAGGCTGCTGGAGCGGACCCCTTTACGGACTGCTTGCTCCCGCGAGCAGTGGCCTTTGTCCCTGTAGACGCGACCAGCGGGGGAAAAGAAATGAAAATAATAATAATAATAATAATAATAAAAATAAATCCAGAGCTAGAAAGTGAGAAAGAGGGAGCGTCAAGGCAAAGGGAAGTTGCATCCAGGGTAGAATTTTACTTGTGTATATTGGGGAGGGGACGATCCTTTCTCCCTACATCTACCCAGCCTGAACTCAGGTCAGACCCCCGCCCGCAGGGTCGGGGAACTGCTGGAGATTCTAGACCAAGCAGCGCGGTACTTGGCGGGAAAATTAGAAGAGAGGGTCTCCTCCCTGAATTTCCCTTCGGCTCTTTGGAAACCCAGAGGCGGGAAGGACTGTTTTTCTCATCTGAGGCCCCAATAGGAGTGAAAGTGATATTCAGGAAAGAGAGGACGGCCGCTTCTTCCGAAGATGGGATGGGGGTGGGGTAGAGGAGGGGTGCGCAGGCTCGGGGGGAGGGGGGCGGGGGGGGGACGGTGGCAGATAGCAAGGATGAGAAGGGGCAAAGGTGACGCGCCCAGGTTCCGGGCCCCGGTTGGCGCTGGGGTGCCGAGCAAGCGGCGGCCACCGAGGCGCATTCGTGGGCCAGACAGATAGGTGGCACTCGAAGCCCGGAAAAAAGGCGAAGGCGCCGGCCCTGAGTGGCCTCCGCGGCGGCCGCCGCCACCATAAAGCCTGCGGCGAGATTGCGACCGGCGCCAGGTGAGTAATAGGCAACGAAATCCAGAGAGATTGTGAGCCATTCACCCCCCGTCCATCAGCGCCACAAGAGTTACTCATTAACATCACTATATACAAATAAGATACACAGGAGATTAAAAAAAAAAAAAAAAAAAACGCAGGCTGCGGAGAGGCTGGACACACGTCTGAGCACTGTCCGAGAACTGGAGGGGGAAGGGAGGGGGGCGTTGCAGAGGAGGTGAGCAAATCTGCAAATCTCGACCGAGAAAGAAAAGCATTCCTTCTCTCTTTGAGGCCGAGGCTGCTTGTTCCTCTAACTCCAGAGAGCGCCCTGGGCGCGACCCGCCAACTGGCACCTTCCAGGGGCGCAGCACTGGGTGCAATCGGGGAGCCAAGAACCCACGCTCGCCCTTGAAATCTCCAGGTCCTCCAGGGAGCTAACGCCCTAAAGGTCCCCAGACCCTGTTAGCTCTCCCCTCTTCTCACACACACACACACACACACACACGCATGCACGCACACACACACGCATCCTGATTGTTTTCCCTCCCACCCCAGGAGACAGTGCAGGTGAGGCTGTGGGGCTCCCCACGTGCCTGGCTGGAGGTGGAAGGGGCTTTGCCTCTCCCCCACCAAAAAAGATCTCAACTTCCAGCCCCTTCCAAGTACAAGATAAGGGAAGGGAGGGGGTCTTCCTCGCAGGCCATTCAAGAGGCTGGAAGGTGACAGGGACTTGGGGCCGGGCTGGCGGGCTCCAGGGAGGGGGGAGGGCAGCCGCCAGGCAGGCTCCGCTGGGTCCTCACGTCATGGCCTCCAGGGCAAGAAGAGCTTCAAAAACCTTCCCATGCCCTCCTCAACACACACACACACACACACACACACACACACACACACACACCCCTTTTCATGGGGAAGCTGGGGGGGAGGTAAGGAGGCTAGGAGACCAAAAGGTTGTCACAGCCTCACTATTTTTTATTGAATGTTTCAAAGATAAATTGAACTTCAAAAGGCAACTCCCAAAACAGCCTGGAGGCTGGCTGGAAGGGAGAATTGGAGAAGGGTGTCAGCCTCCTGGGTGACTCTCCCCTTGAACGGTGTCACAAATGCACCCTGGGACTACCTTTCCCTCATAAGCAGGCCTCCTCCTCCTGTGACACAGCCAACTTTGCTGGGTGCTGGCCTCACTTTGTGCCCACGACTTCAGGATGGGGTTTGCTAGGGGGCTGCAAGGGGGACGTCCAGTCTCGTCCACTTCCCCTACAAACCTGGGGTTGCTGTCTCGCCAGGTGGGCTGGTCCGGAGGAGATTCTGGTTTTTACGCACACTGGTGCAAGGGTATTTTTGCCTTGGCTTTTCCAGATTGAGGTGAAAATGGAGAGCGAGGCTAAACCAAAAAACGTTTGCAATCCAACGTAGTTTTGGGTTGGATTCGTGTGGGAAACACTGACATAGGGAGGAGAGCATTCTTTTCCCATTAAAACCGAAGTATCTGAAATTGCTATTCTATCCAGTTCTAATCAGCCCCCTTCCGTCTCTCGTTTTGCTCCCTAATTTAAAGGAAAAGTAATTTCAGATTGAAGCGGCTGGTTCCCTTTGCCGAGTAAGGGACTTTTGTTTTTAGCTTTGTAACTTGAGTGACATCTCATTTTGGTTCAGTGGGGGCGGCTTTAATTTCTTAAAGGGGAAGAGAAGGGGACAGAAAAAACAAGGAAAGACTCCACTCACAGCAAAGTTCGCCAGAAGAAAGCACGACACTGAGGCCCAAAGATATTTCAATAAAAATTTATTGAAATTTCAATGATGTTTTAATGAGGGGGAAAAAATACAGAAAACCAAAGAACTCATCAACAATTATAACACAAAATATACCTTCATAAGCTTTTGTCTTAAACCATCTCTCAGCACCTGACTTTTGAACTGTGAGTATATATCTCTATAGGCACCAATTCAAAACACTATCAGTATTGAAGACAGTAGTCAATTCCACCTCATTTTGAAGAAATCAGAGACTAGCAAACACAAATACGAAAGAAAAATTAGAAAATCAAACCACAGCCTCTGTACTCCCCACCCTTCCACCCCTTCCCCAAGAAACCTCAGAACCACTCTTAGGGTGTTATATAGTTTGAGGAATTTAAGATGGAGCTAAGAAGTGGCCCCACCTCCCCAATTTTGGGTAAAATAGGCATTAGCATTTTTCTTACTCTTGAACATTAAAAAAGAAAAAATAATTTTTTTTTGCAGACAACTCTTGAAAAGTGTGTTAGTGTTGGTGCAGAAAGTTTTTTTTTTCTTTCTAATTTTAAAAGCAATCCTGTGACCTTGAAATAAAATTGACTACAGGAAAACAAGAACACACAACCTGACAGCTGCAATCCTATTTACACAGAGCTATATACAGTGTCAATAAATTAAAGTTTAATTTCCCGAGCATTCATATTCCACTTATTTACAAGAGTTATCAAATAATTACATAAATACTTTGCTAATAGTCTCGCTTCTTCTTTATTATTTTTTTTTAAAACCTCGTTATTGCATATACAGGAAAGAGAAAGAACTGCCAGAGACATGAATCCGGCTACAGAGCTTAGATAAAATAAACTCATTTTTTCGTGTGTGTGTCTTCCCCACCCCTTCCCTTTAAATCCTCCCCCTTGGAGTATGCCGATGAGAACTGGGGAAAAGGTGTGGGGTCATGTTCTTCTCTCTCTAAAAGCAAGCATTCAAAATGAAAAACCACAAATACATCACTGTGGAACATGCAGGAAGAGACCTATAGCGGCCCTTAAAACATCACAAGAATATTAAAAAGACACAGATTTCCTTAATAGAGACTAAACAAGGCTGGCAGCAACTCCCCCCAACAACGAAAAAAAATATGCTGCTCAGTAATTTATGTAGAACTGATACGCAAGTCACTATAAAGTTTTTAATCTTCACAAACAGAATCATGTTAATGTATTCATTTGCCCCCGGTATTTTTTTTTTTTTTAATTTTTATTTGTTTTTGTTTCCACTTGACACGGTGAAGGAAAAAAATATATAAATCCGCACTGGGGGGTGGGGTGGGGGGGTGGAGAAGCCTTTCAACACCTCCCCTCCCAGTGGGTCTGGCTACCTTTTTCTTCCCAGGCTCCCAGGCCAGCCTCGCTGGAGGTGTGCTCTAGACAGACCTGTTTTAACTCCCACCCGCCACAGCTCAGCGCAACAGACGTTTCTGAGCCCCCAGAATCTGAGCCAGATCCCGGATATATAAACCACGCCAAGAAGACAGGGCCTGTTTCTGGCACATTCTCTTGTGGGAGTCCGGCACCCCTTCCCAGACAGGACTGCACAAAGCAGGGCTCACCCCACTGCACGCCCGGGGTTTATTTTACATCCAACAAAGTGCACTGCAGACGTGACTGGACTGGAATGAAGAGACTTTTTCTGGGGAGGGGTTTTATGGGGAGGCGCTGCGGGACCTGTCGGGCTTGGCTTCCAAGCCGCTGACCAACCGCTGGATGCTCTGCAGTTCGCTGGTGGCCGCCTCCTTCTCCGGGCAGAGTTTGGGAGACAAGGACACGGAGCTGGAGGAGAGGGTGGAGGACCGGCTGTTGAGTTCCGAGCCCGAGTCCACCGCCACCGAGGCCGGGCTGGCGGCGGCCAGGGCGGCGGCTTTGGCGTCCAGGGGCCCCGCGGCCGCCGCCATGGACGGCAGGGCGGTGGTGAGCAGGCTGCTGCTGTCGGGGACCGGCAGGGGGATGGAGTAGGGGCTGTAACGCAGCCGCGGGCGCATGGTGTTCAGGTTGAGGAAGGGGTGGCGGTGCACGGAGCTGGAGGCCGCTGCGGAGGAGGCAGCCGCCGCCGCGGCCATGTACGTGTAAGGGTAAGGGAACAGGCTTCCGAAAGGTGACATGGCCAGGCCCTGGGGAGGGAAAAGAAACGCAGGCAGTGAGTCAGCAGAGAAGGGGTCGAAGGGTGGGGAAGAGCCGACCTTATCTATTTCTGTTCTCGCCACCACCTTGAGACCTCGGGCAGGTCATTGTTCTCTCTCCTGGGGAGGGGGTAGCTTTGGGAGGAGGGGAGGAGGACACTTAGACTTATTTCTCTAGGTCTAAATCTAAGCTGTGTCACCCTAGGCCTAGGTGCTTCACTCCCTGTGCCTCAGCTTTCTTATATGGGGGGGGGGGGGAGAGGAAATATTAAATAATTCATATACTATGGGGAAACTTTGTGGATATTAAATGAGCGAATGCTTTCAATATGCTACACAGGGCGTCCGGCCAATAGGACTATTAGGAATTCTCCCATCAGGCTCAGTTGTTACGCCTGCTAAATGGGACTACAGAGTCAGTCTACCCCACAATGGTAGCTGAGTGAAAACCAGAGGACATAAATGATTAGACATAATTATTTTTCATTCTTAGTCCCTGCCCCCCCCCAAGCCTTCCTATCCCTCCTAGAAGGTTGGCAAATGAAAACATCCAAGGAAGATCTTAAGCAAAAGGAAATTGCAAAGTGGGAGGCAAGGGGTTTGCTATAAACAGAGACAAAGAAGTCACCTACCTAGCCTGATATGCTGGTGTTACAGGTGGAGAAACTGAGATAGGCCCCAGGGGCACAAGAAGCCATTCAGCTAGCAAGTGGCAGAAGCAGAATTTAAAATCCAGGGCCCCTGACCTGGGCCAGTTATCTGTCCCTTGCGCCTCGAGGTACCATTAGTACTCGTTTGCACAGGTAGCCCCTTGCCCACCTATCACCTGCCCTCCTGTGACAGGGTCTCCAGGAAGGACTATTGGAGAAGATGGCAGAAACTGAGAAAGGCCAGACACCAACCCATTTCTCAGGTCCCTCCTCCCCCCAGAGGGAGCGGCCAATCCTGCCCCTCGGCTCAGGAAAGGGAGATGAACGTGCCCACAGAAAACCAAAGGCAAGGAC
>CM053510.1:101440335-101455312 GCA_028627145.1 Eidolon dupreanum | reverse complement strand
ACATTTCCCCTGTGCGCACAAACGTTAACCCTTTAGGGAACAGGCCGGCCTGCTTGGGGTGGGGGTGGGGGGACAGGAGAAAGCTTCGTCGAATTGGGAGGAAAGGCGGAAAGACGCAAGACTCAATTCCGACCTGGGGGATACCTCAGTCTCTCTCTTGTTTAACTCAGGGGGGAGGGGGCGGGGGGAGGGGAGGTTGGCGATGAGACATTTAACAGACATTTCAGCTCTAAAGAGAAAATTACAGACCCTGGAGTGGGACGTCCTGGGGTTGAGTCCTTAGCTCCACCACCTACCAGCTGTGTGCCCTTGGATAAGTTACTCAACATCTCTGGGCCTCATCTATACCTCTGAAGTCAGAATAGATCAGGTACTTAGAAGAATGCCTGGCACAACATACTGTATAGTTATTACTGTGTAGAGGTATTACTACTACCTACCTACTCTGCTATAAACAGCCGTTAACTCAGGGAAAAAAAAAATTGAGATTTTTTGGGGGGAGTATGGCTTATGATGAATCAATCAGGTAAGGCTTACACCTAGCAATGATTAGCAGTCATATTCTCATTTGAAGCTACTAGGCTGGGTGATGGCGGGGAGGGTCTGGTATCAAATAGAGTGGTGAATGGAGGAAGGGGCGGGAGAGGAGGCAGGAGGAAGGAGGATAAATACCTGGGAGGCCAGGACGTGCTGCTGGAGATGGAAAGGCAGGGTGGCCGCGGACGCCCCCGACAGTCCCTGCGCCGCTGCGGCCGAGGCCATGGCCGTGGAATCCAGGCCTGAGACACCGGTGGAGGCTCCGGACACGGTGGCCAGCAGGGGCCCCATGCCGGCGGCCATGCTGGAGAAGGCGCCCCCCATGGCGAACTGGCCCGGGTGCAGGAAGAGAGGGTGCCCATTGAAGAACTGCTGGCCCGCCAGGCCGGGGGCGAAGCCGAGGCCAGGCAGGGGGCCCTGGCCCAGGTGCGCGGCGGCCACGTCGGTCTGCACGGTGAGCGGCGCGAAGGACTCCTTGCCGGGCAGCGCCCGCGCCTCCTCGGCCTTGGACGTGGCCGCGCCCTCGCGGCCCGGGCTCCGGCGCTCCTCCGCGCCCAGGCCGCGGGTGCTGGACGATATGGTGGCCGGGCTGTGACGCGAGTCGGGCGACGCCTTATCCATCCGCCCGCTGTCCCGGGGCCGGCCGCCGGGCTCGGCCGCAAAGACGTGCGCCTTGACCGCGGGGCTGCCCTTGTCGCGGCTCGGCTCCTCCGACGTGGTGGTGGAGATCTTGGCTGCGTCGCAGCCCTCCGGGCCGTGCTCCTCTTTGCTCTCGGCCTCCGCGTCGCTCTCACCTTCGCTGGGACACAGATCTGCCACGGGAGAGGGGGCGGGGGGGAACCAAAGTGAGGTGGAAGGGCGTTAGCGCCAGTCTGGGCCAGTGGAGGGACAGTGCCCCAGTGTGAAAATCTGCTCGTCACTTACTAGAAGGGTAACACCCAGCAAGACCCTTAACCTCTCCGGGCCTCAGTGTTATCATCTGCAAAATGGGAGTTCAGGCTACTTCACAGCTTGAGCGGAAAGAGCCAACAAGCTAAGAATGAATTTTAAGTATTTAGATAGATGGAAACCTTCCCTCCAAATGGGTAATGAAACTTTGCTATTTTTTACAAGCACGGATTGAGACCCTACTGTGGCAGACTAGCCTTTGGTCACCTTTCCCCATTCGATTGCAAATTTGCTCTTTTAAAACATACAAACTTACTAAATAAAACGCACTGCACTGCGGGAACACCTAGTTACCATCAGGGGCTTTATTCAGTGAGTGATGGAGGGCTACACCTTCCACAAATTCATGCATCCTTTCATGAGGATTTGTATGGGAAGAACCCTGATATCTGAATTGGAAGTGGCAGAAATGAACACTCCTGACCCCAACATACACACTGCACCCAGCCTCTCTCTTTGCCCCGGTCCCTGTGGAGGGAGATGGGTGATGAGCAGCCATCTCCCTGTCCCGAGAACAATCATAGATTTTTGATTTCACCACACCTTCTTCTGTAGCTGTCCTACCAGAAAAAAAAGAAAAGGGGATCCTATTTTGTGTTTAAAGCTTAAATGGATTGAAGACATAAAGGACTTTCATTCCTATTAAACGTAAAAAAAAACAGGTTTCTGAGAGAGAGAGAGAGAGAGAGAGAGAGAGAGAGAGAGAGAGAATGTGTGTGTGTGTGTGTGTGTGTGTGTCTTTCTGAATAAATAATAGTTCTTTGCTTTTTAAACACAGGAAACCAACTGGAGATTTGAACCATCTCGTCCCCTCCCAGCCCTCCCTCCTCCCCTCCCAAGTCACATCCCCAGTGCCCCATTCCCTTTCACAGGTTGTTAGTCTCTAACTGGATGTGTCTCTGCCACCTTCCACGTTCCAGGTGCCAGAGAATCCCTAGCCTACCCCAGCCCAACACATTTTACCTTTGAGTTCAAAGATGTCAAAAAATCAGTAGTTGCTTGATTGGGGACAATCTGTGTGTGTGCATGCGAGAGAGAGAGAGAGAGAGAGAGAGAGAGAGAGAGAGAGAGAGGGAGAGAGAGGGCAAGAGCGCATGTGCACATTCTAGGCACACTTTCTAAGCTGCCCTCACCAAGAGGAGCTATGCTAACAGCCAGGCACCACCATACCACCACCCAAACTAAGGTCTGAGGGGAAGGGGTTCTGAGCTCTCCTTATACTAGCTTAGGAAGAGGACAGACCTGATCAGCCTTTTTGAATGTTGGCTCCTGTTGACAGAGTTCTAAAAGGGTCTGCAGCTTTTGTAGGGCAAGTCCCCTGGTGGGTGACCCGGCCCCCAATTCTCCCAGGCCTCCAAGACCTGGAGTCCAGACATCAAAGGTGACCAGGCTTACCTTTCAGGTTGGATGTCCCAACAGTGGAGACAGCTGGGGACGAGGACTGAGCGAAACAGCTGAAGGCTGCCTGTTCGCTTGAGGACTCATCGGAGGTGCCATTCTCCTTTTTGTGTTTGTCATCAAACACCCTCATGGACTGCAGGGTGAGCTGTTTCCTGCGGCAGAAGCCCACAGCCAGCGTTACAGAATAGAACACACATTTCCCCCTTCTTTGCATGTCTCACCTCTCCAATGAGGCACACACACCTCACCCCTCACCCTGCCAGCTGCCCATGGACAACCGTAGCTCGGCCACCTACTTGCCCCGGCAGGGGCGGGGTGGGGGAGGGGGCTGCCACACAGACCCACGCATTGTTCTTGACCCTCTAAGAGTGGAGCACCAGGGGAGGCAGGAAGGCGGCTTAGGTTGCATTTGGTTAAGATCAGAGTTTCATTAAGGAAAGGGCATGGACTTGAGCTGTGAAATCTTGTTCAAAAGCAAAAAACAACAGGGGAGTTTGGAGTTGGCTAGAGACAGCTGAGCAGCCAGCCTGACAAGAGGGAGGAGAATGGGGACCCAACTCGGTGAACAGAAACAGCTTACGAACTCCCCACTGCACACTGACGGCTAAGATTAGGGAGACGTGATTCTTCCACGGTGTGCTTCTCTGTAATCGATTTGGAGTGAAAAAATAATCCATTCAGATATTAGAAACTATTTTTTAATGTCCAACCAATCTCCCCCTCCTCCCAGAGATAGGTGGAAACTTTGGATTGATTTTCTAGATTTTAGAAATTCCTTGACAGAGGGTGGGGGAGGGGAGCACTTCTTTTCATATACTATCCAGCTGTCTGCTTAATGCAAAATGATACATGTGCCCATGAAGGAGGGAGCCACAAATTTCTCCAGGGGCCTCACTTCTGTCTGGTGGTATGTGCAGGAGGAGATTGCAAGAATTCCAAAGCATTTTGTGAATGGCTTAGTCTTTTCCTGGGACCTGCCCAGGACGAACTTCAATTAATTAGGAATTAATAGGCATCTACATAGAAATGATTACTCCTGATGCTTTTCTTCCAGAGAACTATGGTGTGGCCTAGTTAATTTCCTTTAAAGTAACATGTAAGGAGTGAATGATTGCCCACCCCCCCCCCCAATCTCAGTATTAAGTGCCAGCATCCCACTTCTAACAGTTGAGACTTGGGACCTGGTGAAGTGATTTTCCTAAATTATCTGAGAAATAAGTAATGGTCTCGGCTCACCTTTTTTCTCTCCTGCCATTTCCAGTGTCCCGGAAACCTTTTGCAAAAGGGTTGTTGTCTATTTTTAACTGAGTTATCTAGAGGAGGAGACACAAGCAAGAAAGACCCATTGGCCTTGTTTTCTAGAATGTTCTGGGGGTGTTTCCCCCAACTCCACAGTTTATTACAAATTTGACTGCCAATAGGAGACATCATTCAGCTAGGTCAGGTTAAAGAGAAAAGAAGAGGAGATAATAGCAGAAGTTTGGAGGGTCTGAGATAAAAAAAATAAAAAATAAAGAAATCAGAGGAAAATCTACCATTCGCTTACATCGCCCATGGCAGGCCACCCAGGGCATCCAGGCTGAAATTACCCCAGCCTGGGAAAGGCCTCGTTCTTTCCAAGCCAACAGTTTGGAAAAGTTGTCAGAATTGTCAAAAGGGACAACCTGTAGATCTTAAAAGTATGCTTTCATTTTGACTTTTTATACAGTATAATTAATCATAAATATGTTGTGACATATTTCCTGCCCCCAAACACACACACATGCACACACACACACACACACACACACACACACACACACCGTACACTCAACCTTTTCTATGAATCTAATAAAATGATTTATGGGGTTTTGCTACCCTTGTGCTAGAGTGAGTCTGATTTTTTTTGCTAGGTAGTGGTGGCGGGGGGGGGGTTGGTTTGAGGAATTACAATATTGACAATTACAGATTTAAAAGGACTGAATGACCACTGGAAACATTTGTTTTCATTTATATGCCCTGCGACTGCTATTAGGTGGAGAAGGCCCACGGCCTCTTTGTCTGATCAAAAATGCTACGATTTATTATTACACTAACAACTTAAGATTCACGGGATTCTGGGTCTAGAGGGAGACGCATTCTACACACTAGGGGGAAAATGCCATAGTATGTAATTTTTCAAATCGCTTCTCTTTGGGGGGAAAAATAATAATATACAGAGTTCCCTAGAGGTAGAAAAAGGCCCCTTGGTGGGATTCTTGAAATAAGTTCCTGTATGCAAGACTTGCAGGAGAGGACATGTGACTAAGAAAACATATCTAAAACACTCACCCCCATCAGCTGGCCACAGAGGACCCACCTATAGTGATAGTGAATCCAAAATGCAGGGTGTTGGCCGGTGAACCAGACTCTCACTGAGGTCCAGGGTTCAGAAGGGGTCCTGAGATGCCCCACCCCCATAATGGCCTGCGAACAGCTGAACTGGCCACTGGTGAATAGCAGCAAGAGTCACTTTGTATTCTCTGTGCTATGTGCCCATGACCTTCAGGCCACCATAACTTTACATACCAGGTGCTGCCTGCCTGTTCCATTTGGGGACACTCTTAATCCCCGGCCTCAGGCCCAAGGGAGAAAAAAAAAAAAAAAAAACTTCAGATGAAGTGGTGACTTTGGTCACCTCCTCTCAAAAGCCTCAGACAACTCAATTAGCATGACCCTGTGATCAGAGTAGGTTTTTCCAACCACACACACACACACACACACACACACACACACACACACACCATAAAAAACACAGCAACATAAAAGGTAATAAAAACCAGACCAGCTACTCAGGATTTTCGGCTAGAGGAGAAATCCTGGTCTCGATGGGATTCTCCTCCCAGCATCCCCAGTGGCTTTTGCCCTAAAACTGGAGCGGATCTTTTCCAACCCGATTTCTTGATCCTTCTTCCCGAAAGGGAAGAGGATGAACCTTGAAACGAAGAGGAGCGAGCCCAGGGTGGGGGTGGGGGCGGGGCGGGCGGCATCAGCGGCGGCGGCAGCTTTAGGAGCTTCTCACTGGCAACGTTAGTTTGGCATTTTTCCTTCCTTGTTTCTTCTTTCTTCTGCCGCCTCCACGGTGTGCCAGCATCCCTTGTCCCCCAAAACTCCACAGACGGTTCAATCACAAAAGAAAACTCAAGACCTCCATCCCAAAGGCTCTTGTGATTTTCTCATCCTCACCCAGAGCAGCTTCAAGAGCAGGAAGCATCCCACCATTGAAAAGAAAAGCATCTTCGGTTACCTTATCATTCTGGTATGCTGTCACAGCGATGAATTCGGTTTCGGGGAACAAGTATGTCCGAAATGTACTATAAGGAAGTTTCAGGATGTCGTTGGCTCTGACAATGTGAAACCGGGGCTGGTATTTATGCATGGAGTTCAGTATAGTCTGCAGGGACAGAGAGGAGAGACACACATCCAAAAAGGACTTAGCGGGACAAAGAGGCTCGTAGGACCCCTGCCAGGCTGACAGCTACCCCACCGGAGGGCACCAAGGTTGTGCCTAGCCCACCTCCTGGGGGCGCTTCTTTGGGTAGGTTTCGCCCACAGATGTTATCTTCTGGAGAATCCAAATTGCTCATCAGTCTCCAAAGGGTCCCCCACCACCCTCACCATCTAAGGTTCGTTCGAACCTTGAACCCTAGCCTACCTGAGTACCAAAACTATAATTCCCCTGCCACGTTGCGTGATCACTTGGGAAGGCCAAAGTCTTAAAAGATAGAGAAAAACATGCATTTTAATTTACAAAATGATTCAGTCCTTTAAGCGCCCACTAATTGACGAGCCCACTCCACTTAAAGCCCTGAAAGGCTGAACTCTAGAGAGGAATATTTACGCCTTAATCAAATCAAGGGCTTCAAATGCAATTCCTGCCCGCTGAAGATATTTCCGCGCCATTCTCGGCTTCCTGGGCCTAATCTTTCTGCTTATTCCTCGCTTATCACTGTTTATTTTATTGAAATGTTGGGGAGGGGTAGGGGCCGGGGGCAAAAGGTCTTTTGCTTGACTTTTACAAGCAATCCAAGCCTTCTGAAAGTTTCTAAGTATGCTTCCACTGAATATATATACACACACACACACATACATACTCTCCCAGCACACACGATTTTTAAACCAGAGATCTGTCTCATTACTAGTAAACCTGACTTTCACCTAAGCCCGATTCTTTTTTAATAAAAGAAAGCAATCTTTCTGAAAGTGGATTCACACCCTTTAACCGCTGGAGTCAAGGCTTCGAACCTGAAAACTCTCCCAAGAATGAATATGGCCGGTTTCAAAATAGAAATAGGCTATCTGAAAACAAACCTTTTATGAACACATAACTTTAAAATTGATTTTTTTTTTTTATCTTAACAATTGGTTTTTAATTTCATCGTCAGGTCGGGGTATTCCCAAGACCGGGCATTGCCCTGGGACAGAAACCGGTAAGTTTTTTTGATCTCGTCTCATTTAGAACACCAGGCCTTCACTCTCTGAATTGAAACACCCTCGACTCCTCTCCGACTCTGTAGCAGATCCAACAAGTTCCCTATACGGTTCACCACAGGGAGAAGTCTGAGCAGAAACTCACGATTTCACATGGCATAGGGGAAATCATTGCCTTTGCTAGAGTGAAGAAACCCAACATTTTACTGAAGGGAGCGATGAAACTTACAAATCCGTGTTTGTCCGAAATGTTGTTGGTGAGTTTCAGTTTGTGGAAAGTGACAACTTTGGACATCCACTGTTCCCCGGTAGCTGGACTGTCTGGGTGAATATACATTCTCTTTGGCATTTCAGGGTCAGCCTTACCCGCCACCATCCATCGAGAATTGTGAAATTTATATCGACAGTCATCGGCAGCTATAATGTCCATCAACAAAATATATTTGGCTTTTTTATCCAGCCCAGAACACCTTACTTTAAATGGGGGAAACATGCGCCTGCAATAAGAGAAGGGAAAAGAAAAAAAAAAGAAAAAAGAAAAGAAAGAAGTCTTTAGAATCTGGGGTTTGATTCTCTATCCTACAATATTTAAATTAAATTTAAAACGTTCTATTATGATGGATGAGCTTATATGTTTCAGAGTAGAGCGGCTGGGTCCAAAATTATTTTCTTCTACAATAGAGTATTAAGTAGGCTCAATTTCTCTATCCTTAAATGTCCCAAGATTCGAAACAAGTGAATTGTGGCGCTGTGTTCTCTCTACAGTGTCTCATGATTTCTTTATATATTCTTCTCTCTTGTGTGACTTTAGAGATTGCCCTTTCTTATAAATTCTCACCCATGCCTTTTCTTGTGGGTATCGAGTTCTAAACAGCTCGGGGGGTAGGATTTTAGAAGTGAGGTCAGTTAAGGCTAGAATTTTCCACCAGCCGTCGAAGAGAAAATGTTCAGCTTATCAAGGAAACAAACATCAAGTTAGACCGCTGCTTCAGAACTGCGATCCCGCGGCTGGCAAAACGAAACTGGACTTCAGTGAGTTCTTTAAACGAATTTTGTGGATTGGGGCGGCCTCCGGGGCCTGATAACCAATCTGCCTAGGAGCTGCTAACCACATTCCCAGGACTGCTCTGGCTAGTTCAAAACTGCAAGATTGTGCCACCAAATTGCTGTTTATTTCCCAGAAGTGTTGGCATTCTATACTCTCGGCTTAAAAGGAAGCACTTCGCTGTGAAACTGGCTAAATGTCTCCTGGGTTTGAGAAATTTTTCTGTTCAACTTTGGCCTCATTTAGCTAGGAAAGACACAGAAAGCTGAAGACATCCAGAAAGGCACTTTGTTTTTATTCTTTCAACTTCATGCCTTGATAGATTTCAATGCCATAAAAAATAAAACTAGTGATTATTTTTAAGTGACAGGCAGGTTTCGGTCAGGCGAGGAGCTCTAAACGTTACGTAAAGCGTAGTTGATAATATTCACACACAAAAACAGAAGCATGCGTTTAGGTCTCCCCACTGGCTCCTTGGGTCTGCCAATATAATCTTAATTTTCCCCAAATCGCCTGCTGAACTCTCCCTGGAATTACAGACACGTGAAGCGGTGTGGACAAACAAACCCGGCTGCCCTTCGATTTCTCTGGCAGCCGCAGGCTCAGGCCCCCTCCAGACCCAGACGCTAGGCTGAAGGAAGAAAAGAGCCCGAAGAGCTGGTGTCAGGCCTCTCCTGACCACACAAAAGACAGGGGCTTTAAGTTTTTCTCTCTGAGCACAAAAAGAAACAGACGAAAACAAAACATCAACAAAGCCATAAGGATGTTTCAGAAAGGTCTGAAGGGTGAACCTCCTGCAGTGGGTTAGTTTTCTTTCTCACTGCAGAGTTGTCTGGGATCCACTGAAAAAATTCTATCTGTAGGAAACCCAGGATGCAGACTTAGGCAGGAAAAACTGCCTCCTGCAGACACCCAGGTAAGCTGAAATTTCCTGCCAGAAGAGCAGGCCGGGGAGACTCAAGTTTTCCTCTAAGCCAAAATTACTGACAAACCGACTGTCCTGGGAGGAGAGGCAGAAAGGGAGAGAAAACCCCTCCGATAGTTTGGGGCAGGGACCCCACTACTCGCTTACCTTCCCGACTTAGTAATGACCATCTCGGTGCCCCGCTTGTGGAACTGATCCCAAAGTTCTTTGGCCTCGAGGTGCACCTTGGGGTCATCCTCTACCTCTTCTTCGGGCTCCATGGTCTTCAGAGGCCTCAGATGCGCCTGGGGCCCGAGGGACGAGAAAGGGATGCCAGTCTCTGCCGCCCCCACCAACTGATCCATGATCGGCTTGGCCAGAGCACCCGGCAGCGAGAGCGCCGCGGCCCCGTTGGGAGGCAGAGTCAGCGCGGGGAAGAAGGGCGGCTGGTGACCCAGCACCGCGCTCATGGCGAAGTCCGGCGCCCGGTGAGGTAGGAACGGATGGTAGGCCATGCTTGTCCCAGGAATGACCGGATCTCTCATGGAGAAGCTCATCCACTCCAGGCGGGCGCGCTGGGCTCCAGCCCGGGACAAGTCCGCAGCTGCTGTTTTGTTTTGTTTTTGTTTTTAACAGCAGCACATAGTTAAAAGGAAAAAAAAAAAAAAAGAAAGAAAGAAAGAAAAAGAAAAAAGGCAAAAAAAAAAATCACAACTCAAGCACCTCGAAGGGAGGGGGTAAGTAAGTGTCTTTTGGGGAGGAGAATGCTGCTTTTAAAGAGGGCAAGGCGAGCAATCAGGAGACATAGTCGCTGGGGTGACTGACTGTCCTTGTGCCTGGCGTTTTTAAAAAGCCGCTGCTGCAAGTCGGTTTCAGAGGCGAGGGGAGCGAACAGGCTCTCGACTCGCGCCCGAGCCCTGCCGCCCGGCTCGAAACAGACACTCCGGCGCTGGGTCCCAGGAACCGCGCCCCAGCCCCCGGTTCTTTGTTGCAAATGCGAACGGTTCTCCTAGGAGAGTTTTTACCTTTTCTTCTTCTCCTTCCTCCGCCTCCCTATCTCTCCTCCTCTCCCTCTTTCTCGCTGGTGGCGCCTGTAGTTGCGCTGGACCTGGCTTTAACCGCCGGCGAGAGCGGAAAAAGTCTCCTTTAAAAAAAAAAAAAAAAAAAAAAAAACAACCTCTGATTTAAGCTCTCTTCCACCAGCGCTATCAAAACTTGAACTGCACACTGGCTTCCGTTCGCCGCCGCCTCCTCCTCCCTCCTCCGCTCCGAGCCTCCGGAGGGTGTCTGGGTTTCAATCCGAATCTGGCCGTGCTCTACTCCCGCGCCTGTCTTCCGTGTCCTAAAACGTGAGCGAATTCGCTTCCTAAATCTGCGTCCAGACGCGCTGGGCAGGGAGGATGGAGGGTGAGGAGGTGGGGGGAAGGAAAAGGAGGGAGAGGGAAAGAGAGAGACGGAGCGGGAGAGGGAGCGCGAGCAGAGGGAGGGAGCGAGCAAGCCAGCGAGAGCTCCTCGCCACCCTCCTCCGCCTCTAGAATTCCCCGGGCGTCTGCTCGGCGGCTCTAGAAGGTCGGGCTCTGCTGTGGGCTGCAGGGAGCCGGAGGCCTCTTGATTGGCTCTTTGACGCTTTCGGACCAATTGTGTTGCTGCATAGGCGTGGTTTTCACAGGTCGAGTGCTGGGGGATAGAGCCGAGTTATAAAAAGAAGGTGTCGGAAACTGTAACGTCGCAGCGCCGCACCGATACTACTGCCTGTCCTGTGAATATGTCAACATGATCAGGAGGGCGGGCGCCACTGGGGAGCGCGCGCACTGAGTCGCCTCTAGGTGGCTTATCGAGAGATCGCCGCAGCCCCTGAGCTCGCTCACTCGCTCTTGCTCAGCCCACGTCTGAAATGCCTCAGTCATCCAAGCCCGGGATCGAGGGAGGAGGCAGGGCCAGGGAGGAAGGGGAGGGAGGAGGGAGCGGGCGAGCGGGGCCAGGAAGGCGGAGCGCGCGCCGGGCGCCCGGCGCCGGGCAGGGGCGCTCGCCTCTCGCGCGCTCGGCTCGCCTCTCCGCCGCCGCGGCCGTTTCTCTCTCCCGCTCGCCCTCTTACCAACCGGCCCCGGGAGAGCCAGGCGGACTGCTGAGCTTCCTGCAAGCTGCTGTTCGGCCGCTGGGCGCAACAAAAGCCAGCGGCAGCCACGGGGAGGCGAGCGCCCAGACTCCAGGCTTGCACGCTCTCCAAACTCACCGAGAGCCAAGCTCCTCCCGGCTGCGGTTCCACCGCTCCCGAGCTCGAGTGTCTCTCGGTGCGGGTCTCCCCTGCATCTGGGCTCGCGGGCTCACGAGCACCCACGGAGGATGCGGCCAGATCTCAGCACACGCGTGCGGGGCTTCCTCTTCACCGTGCCCCACCCGAGCCTGGGTGCGGAGACCCAAACACCCCCAGCCACATCTGTACGCGAACACGCGCCGGCACACTGGGACCGAGCCACCCGCGGAAAAACACGTACATGCAAACACGTACACAGCCGGTGCGGCGGGTCCTGTCTGCGCTCGCTCCGGGAGGCGGACTGGGGATTTTGTGAAATGCATTCGGCAGACCTTTTAGATCTGATCTTCCAACTGGATTCCGGGTCCCCGTATTCCACCTGAATGAGTGTGTAAGTGTAGAGGGGAGACTGGTGCTCTGGACAGAATGAAAGCGTCGTGGGACTAGGTTCTGGGCCTGTCACCGCCAAGCCGCTGCCCCTCACCTCGGAGGCCAGCCCTGAGCCGAGCTGAGGGGTCAGGGGTGGGCGAGCTGGGAGGGGGAGGTGCGCGCCAGCCTCGTATCTTCTCCAGGCTTCTCACTTATCTCTCGGTGCCTCAATTCTTTTCTCCATCCCCGCCAGAAGTCGCGGGGGGGGGGGCAGGGGGCAGGGGGTAAAACCGTGCAACGCCCCCGCTCCAGAGGAGAAGAGACTGGTTCCAGCTCAGGTACAGTGTGGGCGTGAAGGGGAGGAAGGCAGCCCGGTCTTATGGATCAGACCTGTCGCCGAATTGATAACTGTTATCTCAGGTCCCTAGCCCCTGTCGGAGGGCTCCCTAAACCACATTTATCGCTTGGAGGGGGGGGGCGGTCATGAATTTGAGCCATCCCTGCTTAGATGGAAGGGTATCTTGGGGACGCTGTTCCTTTACCCTTCCTGAGTTGAGAGCTTCCTCAAGTGAAAAGGGAACGCGAAAAAGGCTGACTTCGGGGCCTAGGGGGTTAAGAAATGCGCGCGCCTCTGGGTGGACCGCACAGCCCTCTCTTCCATTTTGCCTTGTGTACCCCCTAACTCCCTAGCTACAGACTCCGAAATGGAGGGTGAAAATGCGATTCCTTTGTGGGCCAACCGCGCCGAGATAGGGGCGGAACTTTGGAGGCGACAAGCTTCTCCAGCCTCGCATTTTTGACGCACATGGTTAAGAGCGCTTGGCGCCAGCGCTGAGAATTCCCTGAAGTCACAGAGAGAAGGGAGTGCTTCTGCGAACCCAGTCTGACTCCCCATCTCGCCCCCTTTCTTTTCCTTTCGGCCTGCCTTTCTCTGGCGACCCCTCGGTCTCTCTCTGCCGGTGTTTAAGTAGAGAGAAAGCGCTAGAGAAAAGAAAGAAGCGGCCGGGCCTGGGGTGTTGGCTCGCAAAGCCTCCTCCCGCGTCCCTTGCGCACAGGCCTTCCCCCTCCTAGCACCGACCACTGAGGTCACTGCTCGGTTTCACAAGTCTCTGGAGGTGAAAACCCACCCCCTCCACCATATCGCCCGCCGCCAGAGCCTCGGGCAGCTTCTCTGAGATTTCAGGAGCCGGTCTCAAGTCCCCGCGATGGGTTTTGCTACACGCGGGGGCCAATCTCTGCCCTGCCACTCGGCGTAGAAGGAAAGTGGTTCTGCGACCGCGATGTGACTGACCCCCTCCTCACCCACTCGGTGCCTCAAGCGTCCAGACACACAGGAGAGAGACATTTTGCTTCGTCCACGGCCCGCATTCTAGCCTCGCTTCTGTTTCGGACGTGGGGCGGGGGGAGGGGGAGCTGGCTGATTTCACTTGTAACTATCCCGGCTTGCCTTTGGCCCCACCGTGGATTGAGCGTCATTGTTGCCCGTCCCTCAATGGCCTGTTTTTGCCCATAACTCTAACTTAACCTAAGGGTCACCCCGGTTGCCACTCCTGACCCCCCCACTCCCACTGTAGCACGCAAGGAAGGTAGGGAGCAGAGGAAAGTTTGCGGGATTCTGAAGCGAAAATGTCGGCATCTTGCTAATGGTCTGCAAACTTCCGCCAATTATGACTGACCTCCCAGACTCGGCCCCAGGAGGCTCGTATTATGCTGGGAGGCCTCGGTGACTTTGGGATCAAAAGCGAGAAGGTGTGAACTCCGCTTTGTCTCTGCGGGACCGCCGCGCCCCCCTCCCGGTGGGTGATAAACCCACTCTGGCGCCGGCCTTGCGCTGGGTGATTAATTTGCAAACAAACAAAAGCGGCCTGGTGGCCACCGCATTCGGGTTAAACATTGGCTAGCGTCTTCCAAGGACTTGTGCCAGGCCTGGCCGCTGGGGGACCCACAAGGGTGGCGCCCCCCCGCCTGGGTTTTAGGCTCCAGCTGCGCGGTCCTTTTTTTTTTTTCTTTTTTCCCCCTTTCTCTCTCTCTTTGCAGAATCCTTCGATCTTCTAGTTCTCTCCCCGCCTCATTGCTCAACAAAAGACCTACGGGAAACATTGAATGAGCCTGCCCCTCTGCAGAGTCTGAGAAGTGGTGCTTGAAGGACAGGAGAAGGGGGACAAATTTGGATCCAAGAGGACCCACGGAACTTCCGGTGTCCCCCAAATATTCTTCCGCCTTTTGCAAAAAGAGTGTTCGCTTATTCGTAGGCCGGATTTTTAATAATAATAATAACCTTTCCATATCTGTTAATGCCTGCAGTGTTTAATGCGAAGGAGCAGTGTGAGTGGAAAGTGGGAAAGAGGCAGAGAAGTCTCAGAATAAATGTCCTACGTACACACAGGAAACCAAATCAGCGACCCTCAGCTCTGGCCACGGATGTGGCGGAGAAGCTAGTCTTGCTCCCGAAGCGCCCAGGAATTATCTGCCCGATCCCACTTTTCTCTACCGCACCGCCTGCCTCAAGCTATACAGAGGACAAACCGACCCTTTTGTGACCGAGGGTGTTTATCTTAAGTTTACAAAAAGGAGGAGGGTGGGGAGAAAGGATGGTGGGTAGGCGGGGTCGTTTACTTTGGCAAGTTTGCTGTAAATATTCCCTCTAGCGTGTGTGAGGTCTGGTGAGGGACTATTACACGCTTATTCCCTCTTAAACTTTCACCCCTGCTTGCCACGGAGCTTTTTTCAGTCCGAGGTGTCACTAAATTGGGAACTCTGTTGACAGAAGGACATCCTTATTATTTCTCTAGGGGTCTGAGGCCTAATGAAGAAGTTTCCTGGGATTGGGGGGGTCTGTCAATACCTTAACTTTTACTGGGGAGG
Source organism: Eidolon dupreanum (assembly GCA_028627145.1). Classification (NCBI taxonomy): domain Eukaryota; kingdom Metazoa; phylum Chordata; class Mammalia; order Chiroptera; family Pteropodidae; genus Eidolon; species Eidolon dupreanum. Next base: position 101,440,540 of record CM053510.1, on the reverse strand, counting down.
AGCTTTTCTGGTACTCCTTCCACCCCCCCCCCCAGGCCTCCCGCCTCCTTCCCACAATGTAGAGATAGCCACTGTTTCTGCCCAATGCCTCCCAGCCCAGGATTCCGGGCTCTTTTGATATTGACAAGCTATGAAACTGACGAGGTGTCCGCTCAATTTTCCCCATCTGGAGATGTGATTTTCTTATCAAGGATCCCAGGGAAGC
>CM053510.1:101423743-101440235 GCA_028627145.1 Eidolon dupreanum | reverse complement strand
TCTCTCTCTCTCTCTCTCTCTCTCTCTCTCTCTCTCTCTCATCCTCCTGTTGCTCTGTTCATCTCTTTTCAGGATTCTATGACTAGATCTGTGATCTTTCTTCCTCTGTTCCCTTCCACTTTCTCTTCTCTCTGTCCCATCTATCTTGTCCTTGCTCTTGGTTTCTATTTCCCTTTTTGTCTGTCTCCATCTCCCAGCCTTTACCTTCCCTTGTTCGCACTGTTTTTCATTTACTCTCCTTTCTAGTCTTTCTCCCTCTTCATCTTTTCTATTTCCTCTGGCTTCTTGACCCTCTCTGAATCTCTTCTGTCTTCCTGTATTTCTAAATGGCCTTTGTATTTCTCCCTTCTCTCATTTTTTCCAGTTATCATAACAGGCTGGAGATGCCTTTAACTGGGGTTTAAGCAAACGCCTTCCCCTGACACCCTTGGCTAGGAAGATAAGGTGTCCTGGGAGACAGGGGCCCATTTGTCTAGGTTAGAAGTGTCACCTTCTCCTTTTGATATCCCCAAAGTCACCCTTTTCACCAGAGCTGGCTCTCACCCTGTTCCAATGCTGTTCTTTCCCCACCACCCCCCCCTCTTTCTCTTCCTCCCTCCCTCCCTCTCTGCCTCCCTCCTTTCCAAGGCAAGATCCAAGTGAGGGGCAGCATGTTGGACCCCAAAGCCCCAGCTCCTACCCTCTGTCTTGCCCCAGAAGCACAGGGCTTTCCTGTAAGGCACATTTCCCTGTCCTCTGACAGCCCTCTAAATTATTGATCAGGGCAATTCAGTGCAAGAGACTGAAGCATGTGAGAGAGAGAAGATTGTCAAAGTTGTCTAGCTTGGGGAAGCAGTATTTTTAGTACAGAGGCTCACTTTGGCACCAGTTGGTTTATGCTGTTTCTAGGGCATCATTCGTTATACACTTAATCCATGCTTATCATACCTCCTATTAATGTAAATATGTTTTTGGCAGAGGCAAAATGAAAAGATTTCACCTTCCGCATTACTCTTGTTAGCACCTACCTTTCATCAAAGCTGATCGCCCTGCAAAATGTACACGGCTAGTGATTTAGATAAGTTGGAAGGGAAACGAGAGAGGGCAGAATGAAGTGTGCGCGCGTCTGGCTAGCGTGCTTTTTATACATCTGCGAAGGGGTTTCCCCCCTCCCCTTTTTTCACTCTCGCTCAGGAAAAGGAACTAATTGTGGTTTCCTAATTTCAAACCAATCTACATTTTCAATGCTCTCTTTGTGTGTTTTACCCAGTTACTTAAAAAAAGAAAAAAGAAAAAAAGACAACGCGATGGACATTTCTTAGTCCAGCAGAAATGAATTCACGAAGAAGAGGCCGGGAAATCGGGAATTTTTTCTCTCATCTTATCGGACCCCAAATCAGCAAGACTCAGGCCAGAGCTGACTTGGGCCTCGGGCACTTTTGACCACCCAGTACCTTTCTTTATTCAACATCCTCTTTCCAGATTTTCAGTTGAGAAAGGTAAGGGTGTAAATGGTTGCTCTGCGATTTGTGCCAGGAATCTGTTTTGTGGGAGGATGGGGGCTTAGGGGACTGCCTGCACCCAGCAAGTGGTAAATCTCGCCATGTCTAGCGCAGCTCTGGAGAATATACCTGAGTGGGAACAGTGGGAGATGAAGAAAAGAAAGAAGACGGAAAGCTGGGACCAGGAGGTCCACCGTCCACTGATGGTGGAGCAATGGAGCAGTTTTATTTTTGCAATTTGCTTTGATACAACAACATACAACAGTTGGCGTAAGCAGTTTCCTTTAGGCATGGCAACACTGTTTCTCCTACTACTCCGAAGCCACATCTTATCATGACCTTCAGCTTGTTTGTCTTCCTGCGGCTACATTTGTACCATCTTGTTTTCAGAAGGAGTTAGGGGAGACGAGGTAATCCTTGGTTGTCCTCGCAGACTGTCAGGACCTTGTCAGTTTACAATCCGCTCTCCGCAGGGGACAGAATACTTTTAAAAGGATGGAGGGAAAATATAATGATATACTCTCCAATCCCCACCTGCAGACTGAGAGTGTCACTTAAGCAGGACATGTTCCTTCTGTGGTTTTCAGCTTTTGCTTTTCTTTCATTATCACTGGTATTGCTGTTAGGTGCCAGAGGCGTGGGGACAGGAGGGTCCCACCCTGTGAGAGCAACCAGGACAGAGGGAACCGGGAGCTCGGTAAGGGAGAGGGCATGACAAATTAAATGGCTGCTACTGTCAAGAAGGTTGACAGGGCAAAGAAAGATCGGCTCCTCCAGATCTGCTGAACTAACTGTCCCCTCGTAGCCACAGACATGTTTTCTCAATTTGAGCACAATATCCATTACTATTTCCCGTACTGGGTTTCCATTAAAGAGAGTGAAGGCGGAGAGGGAAAGCAGGAGATGAATGAGAGGGGCGCCGGGCACAGGAGCTGTGTGTGTTTTTCTTCTCCTCTCCACTTTCTTCTTGTAGCCACTGCTACTCCTTGACAGCCAGCCAGTCTGCCTGTGTTCCTACAGGAGGCGGCGGAGGAGGGCAAAGACAGAGGGAAGAAGATAACACACCTAGTGATTCTTTCCTATCCGGAGATGCCCCCAAGAGATGTAGCTGTTGCTGAGGGAGCAGTGGCTTTGGAGGGACTTGCCTGACCCCTGTGGGCATGGGGTGTCCAGCATTGGAGGTGTGCGAGCATATATACGTCTCCAGGTTCTGCTGTCATGTTAAAACCTGATAAAAGCTCTTCTCCCTCGTACAATCCTACGGGGGAAGGGGGAATAATAACCTTTTGTAGTTCTAGGACACGGGGTGGTGGTGGCAGGCTGATTTCACCTGCATCTCTGGCATGCCTGGCAGGTAGGACACTCGAAAACCAGACAAGGCCAAGATATGTGGGTCCTGGAGTCGGGATCCTGACCCCAGGCCTGGCCTGTCACTGAGCCGCTGCCCCACGCCAAAGCACATTCTCCTCTCACAATTTGGAACCAAGTAGATGCTCTTCTACCTCCCCCTCTGCCTTCTGTGACCACAGATGCTGTACCAGGGCCGTTCAGATGAGGGGAGGAGGAAGCTACACCTCTGTCAGTCTTAATTACCCGACAGCCTCCACAGCCTCCCCCTCCGCCTCAGTCGGTAAAGACACCTGAGGCCTCCACGATGGTGACTTTCAGCCAGAGGTGCCTTGCTCCCAACCCAACCATCTCTGCCTCCGAATAACACACAATGAATACTGCCTGAATCCTGTAGACTATCCAGGGAGTTATCTGTGCGAGCTGGAGGGCCCGCTCTCTGTCCCCAACCTCTGTTAAAGGCTGGGACGAAAGTTGTGGCCTTAGCGATCCCAGAAGCCTGTAAGACTCTCCAAGCTTGGGGTTGGAATACATGAGCGCTGGACAAGTTTCCCTATCCTTTCTTTTGAAAATTTTACTTGTGTTTTAGAGGAAGAGAGAGAGAGGCAGAGACGCACACATACAGAGAACGAACGTTTGAGATCGATAAAAACGCTTTGCCTACGAGTTTGCGTTCGCTGGCGTTTGGGCCTCCGTTCATTTGATCTCTTAAGCCAAATCCTAAAAATCCTCCGGCGGGCAGAGAGGAGCGGCCTGCCCGGTCTAGGAACTTGCGCTTGCTTTTCTTCCCTTCTCCTGGAAAAGGGAAAAACTTCGTGCTCCAGGAAGGAGAGGGAGACACTGAAAGCCCAGGGCGTCCCAAAACAGCCCTTTGGCGATGGTTTCAGCCCTGTTGAGACTTCACCTACCGCCGCCTCCCACCCCCACCCCCTTACCCCGATTCCAAATACGGAAGCTGGACGTGCCTCGGTGCGGCTCCGGGCCTCGCCCAGCGCGGAACCGGAGAAGCCGCTCGCTGCCTCGGATTACACTCGCAGCCCGGGTGGGGGGTGGACGGGGACCCGGGCGCCGATCGCGCCCACAACGCCGCATCGGCCCCGCGGGCGAGCAAAAGAGGCTCCGACAGGCTGGCCTGTCCCGGCCCTCTCGGGGGCGACAAGGTGCCTCCAAGCCTTGGAACCCGCGAGCCGCGGGGCAGTGGCTCCCTGCGCTGGTTACCTGCCTTTGCTCTAGAGCTCCCGGGGCGGAGCGAGGCGGGCTCCCGGGTGGGAATGAAGAAAGCGCGCCGGCCGGCCGGCTCCCTTAGAAAACAAAAACTAAGATGACAAGGAAGTGAGCTGGGAGCCCCTCACCGACCCTCCCCACGCGCAACGGCCGATTGTTTTTCTATAGCATTGATTCCTACCGCCCCCTCCACTCCGCTTGCAAAGGACAAGTCCGGGGTGGACAATAAAGACCTTAAGAAGGGGTGAGGTGTGTGTTGGTTGGGGGAATTACTAAAATAAAAGAGAGATGCAGCACTCTTTGCCTCTCAGGGATGGAAAACACGATTGCGAGGACTTAGCCTCCTGGGAGAAAGACAAGGCTCAGAGGGAATCGGGCTGAGCCCGGAGAGAATTTTCTCGTGCAAAGAGAGGGTGGGGTGGAGGGCGCGTTCTCCTCTCCCACCGCTGGGGTGTGTTTTTACATGTTTTCTTAGCAGCAAGTTCTATAAACAGGTCAGCCCTACACTGCCAGCCGAGGAAATTTGAGGCTGTCTCTGGCTCGGAGTGTAGACGCCTCTCTTTCCCACTCGCCCCCCTACAAACCCAACGCGCAGGGGGCCAGGGGTGGGGAGGGGGCGCTCCCCCCCGCTTCTGACTTGGAGTGTACATTTGCTTTTGAAATAGCTCTTCTTGTCTTCATACGGTAAAATATGAGTTCCCCACATGTCTGAGTCTGGTCTTTTGGTACCTCAAGTTATGGTTAGAGCAGTTGTGTGTGTGTGTGGGGGGGGGGGTGCTCTAATTACCTCTGAGCTGAGTGGGGGTGGGGCGGGAGATTCTCTCTTTTCAGCTCGGCCCTGCTGGGGTGCCCAGGCACGTTATTAAACCCAGACACTGGGTCCAGAAATTTGGGCCATGCGGAAAAGATTTACAATTAAGTCAATTGGGGCCGAATACAGCCATCCAAAGTTTGCAGGTGTAAATAATGCCTTGCTTCCCCTACCCCTTTCCAAGCAACTTCATTCCAACCCCCTTTCTACCCCCACCCACGACTTTTGAAAAAAGGAGAGCAGGGAGGACGGGTGTGGCTGAGTTAGGATTTTTCTATTCGACACGTTAAAATGTGATGTTGCACTCACTTGTACATCCGTGTATTAATGCCGTGAATAACCAGGACAGCCTCCCCCATCTCGTTTCTCTGTTTAGAACTCTAGAATGGTCCAAGTCAATGAGAGGCCTTCTGAGTGTGGTTTATGAATTCATTTTTGGGGGGTGGGGGTGGGGGGAGGAATGGGACAGATTTCTATATAACAGGGATATTGGAGTTGAATTATGCTGACGTTTTTTAGTTTTAGAGATTGGGTGAGGGAGGGGTAAGGACAAAGGAAATTTTCTTGAGTCGGGATATCAGATGATTGCCCCAAGCTGATTCTGGAGGAGATGAGCCTCTGTGAGCAAGGCCACCACCTTATCTAGAACTTCAATTTAGTTCTTTCTAATGTTTAGAGAGTTTGCTGAGCGGTGTATGGGTCCAACTTGAAGGCTGTATTCCATTGTATTAAACGTAATAGAATATGCATGGGTGTTTCTAAAATGTTTTGTGTGGGTATGAGTGTGTATATATGGACATTCCACGGAGCCCAAAATATGAAATGAAATCTCATTTAAAAATGCATTGCAATCACACCCCACGGGCAGATTCCGCATTTGATCAATAGAGACAGCTAAATTTTCTTCGCAGCTACATGGTTAGTCACTTTCTGTTGCAGCAATAAAGTCTGTCTGTTACAAATTACCAGGGAATTGGAGAATATGGCTCACCCCCCCCCCAAAAAAAACTGTTGTTCGCTGTTTTCAGATTTGCTCAATAATATATGTAATATGTGTGTACACAGGCACTTTTCAAAAAAAAATTAACGATAACATTCCGGGTGTATGAAAAATGGTGTTCTTCCCCTTCCGCGTATAGGCTTCGGTGCGCGCTAGTGGCCACTGGGGAGACCCATCACAGGGGTCAACACCCACCCAGAATCTCAGGGGAGGAGGTGTTCTAGTCTGGGTTGCATGCAGCGGCAGGGAGTCAAGGCGCCTGACTGAAGCCAGGATAAGGTCATAGGTGTAGAATCAGGAGTAAGACAGGACCTAACATGCCCGCATGGAAGGGAGGGCAAGCGTCACTCAGCCCCGGATGAAACTCGGCGCCGCCGCAGGAAAATTTCCAGGCAGTGGTGGCGCAAACACTATTTTTTTCCCTCCTAGTTTTTTTTTTTTTCTTTTTATCTCCTTTTAAAAAAATTCCCTGTCCAGCGCATATGTTGGTCATAAATAAAAGGGCGAGAGTTGAATGCTGGGTGAACCCGAATTAGCTTTTAGCAGTGCGGGGAATTTGTGGAAATAGAGGTGCCCTACATTCGAGGAGTGGATGGAGGAAGGGACCGTTTCCCACTTAGGAACCCCCGCACCTCGCTGCTGGGGAGGCTCACAGGGAACCCCTGCAGAGGGTGGTCCTGGCGTCTCGCCGCTGGATGGCGCTGGGGGAGACGTGGCAGGCGGGCAGTCTCGCTCCGTGCGCCCCACAGGGCCCGAGCGAACCTCCGCCAACGCGCCGAGTGGGGAACTCACTTTGGAGCTTCCGCAGTGGCAATTTCGGATGCACCAGGAGGCCCAAGCTCTTCCTGGAGGCTGGGGAGGGAGAGAGGATCACCCACAGTCCCCCAAATCTGGAAGTTGGACCAAGAGAGGCTGGATGTGGGGGAAGAGGGTCCTAGGAGCGAAGGGGCTGCTCGTTTTCTTAGGTGCCACCTGCCCTAACTCGTCTTAAGAAAGAAAGAGGTGTGTGTGGGGGGGGGGGGGCGAATGGTTTGGAAGGAGGACATCCAGGTAGGTACAGAGACGGAAGAGGAAACGCCGTTGGCAGATCCTCACAGTCCCGGCTTCTCCTGCAAAAGCTAGCCCGAAGCTCCCGCGCCCGGGGATGTTAGGTTAGATCAGAGCGGCTGGCCTTCCACGTTGAATTGTACCTGGAATTGGGAATCCCAAGGTTGCGGTGCACTCGGATCTCATGGACATCTAAGGTGCCCTGGGGACTAGGTACCTCTCATTGCGGGAACTACCTGAGTCCTCATTTGGAAGTGTCCCTGTGAAGGCACTTAAGACCTCTAACCAACTGGCTGTTCCCCAGCCAAAGGAAAAACTGTGGGCAACAGTATTGGGAAGAATAAAAATTCATCCAATACTTATTGAGCACTTACTATGTACCAGCCTTCATTGGACTTTGCAATCTTGTCAAAAGTTACTGAGAAAGCTAGAAGGGGGAAAAAAAACCAGCCATGACCAAAGAAGTTAATAGGCTACGGGGATCTGGGTAGGCGTTTAATATTACAGCTCTAAATTGTAAGCTTTGGAGGGATGGGACTCCTATTTCCCGCTCTGATGCAGGGCTTGGTCATTGGTCGGTGCTCCATAAGTAATCTTTCAATACAGGAAGGAAAGTCAACAAAGAAAGGGAGAGAAAAGGAGACTTAAAGGGGATTGGATTCTCCATGCATTTGGAAACAAATGACCGTTTCCAAAAAAAAAAAATATATATATATATTATATATATATATATATATTTAAAAGGCATTAAACTTATGAGCTGCTCCCCCAAACGGATTCTGTGTAAAAAGAGACAGTGAAAAGATGTCAGTGAGGAAAGAAGTTTGGTATAATGCCTAGAAAAGTCCACAAGCTCATTCCAAAAATATCGATTGAGGGGCTTCTCTGTCCAGGTACTCTGCTATGTGCTGGCGACAATAGACAAACAAGAGACAGGTTCTCATGGGCTTGATGCGCAGCGTCCTTCGCTGCGGTTTTTTTTTTTTTTTTTAAACGATATAGCTCCCATTTTAAAGACGAGGAAAATCGAGGTCCAGCGAGGGTGGGGTGGGAGAGCGCTTAAGGTCGAGGTCACAGGGCAGGAAGGCCGAGCTCAGTCCAGCCTCAGCTCTTCTGGGCGCTGGGAAGAGGTTGGGGACGGGAGGCCTCTGGGAGTCCCGACAGTCCTATTGACCCGTCCTGCGAGGTGATGGGCCGAAGGGGTGCTGTGGCGGCAGCAGGCGGGAGCCGGAGTCTGCACCTCACCAAGGTTGCACAGAGGACTTCCTCAGACCCGAACCTGGGGCTGCGATGAAGGTCTAACTATAGACTCTCGCATCCGTTTCTTCCATTTAGCGCGTACACCTTGCCTGGGACCCGGCGGCGCTGCCTCTCTTCACAGACGGGAAACTGGGACAGGTAGCCAGGGAGTTCTCGCCCAAGTCGCCCTGCTCACAAGCGACAGGAAAGAGGCCTCTACAACCCCGACCAGAGTTTTAAGTTTCTGTAGAGACCCCTCCCCTCATTAGTACCCCAATGCCCAGCGCAGCTCGACACAGCAGCGTGTTCATCGAATGTTTGATGATTGAATAAACTAATTCTTGTATTTTTTGTTTGTTAAAAAAAATAGAGCAGAACTAAAAAAGGAATCAGTGATCGAACGAAGGAGAGTGGGGTGAGAGCTGGTCCTCCTGACACGCTGCGTGAGAGTAAGACCTGCGTGGGTTACCCGCGCGTCCTCACGGTAGAGGGCCACTTCCCGCCAGCTTCACAAAGACCGCCGTGATTTCCTTCCGTCTGTATTTTTGTCCTAGACTGCGTTCCGTTGATCCACGAGGGAGACAAGCTGACCCACCGTGAGGTCAACCCAATCGATGCGGTGCTTGACGACCGTTGGGACATCGCCGTCCTTATGGCGCACTGGGTCTCACCCGAAAGCTTTCGTGTTTTAGGGTTTCTCGCTCACCGCTGCCCTTACTGAACTGGAGGGAAAATGGACGTAGGTGGCCCAAGAAGCCTCCAGTGCCACCCGCGGGAGCCGCTGGGAAGCCAGGCCGGGAGAGCGCTCTACACGCGCGCCTGGGCCACCCGGCGCTCGCGCGCTCACTAGCGGACTTCCTTCTGGGGCGTCGCGGCCTTGGATCAAACACCCAGATCGTTGCGCTGCACGTTTTCATTTGAGAAGTGGGTCTGTCACGACATGCTATTTATTGAAGAGAACATGTGTGAAATACTCACTAGGATGATAGTGTTCTAAGAGCTTTCGCACACATCAGCTCAGCAACGAGAACAACCGCAGGAGCCAGGCGCCTTCTTCAGGGATCTCCATGTTCCAGATGAGGAAACGGAGTCCTGCAGAGAAGTACACTGACTCGCCCGAGCTCCCACAGCCAGTTAGCCTCCGGAGGGGCTGGGATTCAACCCGGGGGTTGTATAACTCATTGTCTGGCTTTTAACGACAAGGCAGTAGGTGTCTCTCTCGCGCGCGCGCGCGCACACGGATGCTACACAGTAGCGATCTGTTTCCTTTACGGAGCAGAAATTGCATTTAACCCTGTCGCAGACAGACGTGGAAACTGCCTTGGTCCATGGGTGCCTTCCTTCTGGAAGCTCATACAATTGGTGGGGGTCGGGGGTGAGGGCCGATCAAACCTTCTTAAACTCTGGAAGTCCTGAGTTTTCAAGACTTTTTTTTTGGCGGGGGGGGGGGAGGGAGGGGGGCGTACAAAGGAAGGAGGGGGACTGTGTGTGTGTGTGTGTAGAATCAATGTGGTCCAGACAGCCCTCCACAAAGGGGCTCCAGGCGGGCGCCTGGGCCGCACGGCCGCGTTCCACCGCCCGCGGCGAATTAATTGGGCCCTGAAAGAAGGGGCGACGTAGCTTCCAGTTAATTAGTCAAGAAATGAATCAAGCCCTAGTGGACTGGCAAAGGCCCCTGGGGCGCGGGTTTTGTGCACGCCAGATTGGGCGGCGGGGCGCTCCCCTGGGGCCCGGCGGGGCGTGGCGGCGAGCGCAGCTTGGTCGCGTCGCGCGGTCCCGCGCCAGCACCCTGCGCACGAGCGGGCTCGCGCGCTCCCGCGGCCTCTAGCTTTCCTCGTCTCTTTCCCTTTTTGTTTCTCTTTTGGGTCCTGGCCATCGCCCCGTCTCCAGTTGTCTCTGGCGCCCTGAACTTTGCTCGGGTTTCCTCCCCGCCGGCGCTTCTCCCGCTCTGCCTGCTGCGTCGGTCTTTCTCCAAGGTTTCTGCCCGCAGGTCTCTGTCTAAGCCCAGCCTCAGCCTGGCAGGATCTGGGGCTGGGTGGTTTGGGAACGGCGATGGCGAGAATCCTTGACTTAGGGAGACAGGGGGGGAACGGGCGGTGGTTTGGGCACTGAGGCCTGCTGCTTGTTCCTGGGTGCCAAACCCTTTATCCTTGGGTCACCTTGGATCTGGGCTCCTGGCCGCAGTTAGGAGAAGCCCCTGAGATAATAGACGGCTTGAAAAGGGTTTGGCAACGGGTGACCTGTGTCCTCACACGAAGGAGACTTAGAAGGAAGGCCGACCTGCAGCACACGAGCAATGATGGGGCGCCTGCTCTGTGCCCGCCTTACATCCCTCCGTCAGCACCTCCTTCCTCACTCGGGTGCCAACCCTGACCGCGAAAACCTGGGCGTTTTCTTCAGAAGCAGCTCTGCGGGAGGAAAGGGAGGGGAGGCAAAAGCCGTCAACCCAGTTATTGCAAAGGCTTTTTGTGCCACGTGCCCTTGCTCTTCCCGGAGCTAAAGAGATGGAACTTGGGGCTCAGAGAAGTGGAGGGATTTTCTTGGCGTCACACAGCAAAGGGGAGATGAGGTGGTTCCACCCTGTAATAAGGCATTCGGTGCCCATTCTTTGGCTCTGTGGGGACCTCAGGGTATCATTTGTCCTTCTGGCCTGGCCTGGCACCAAATATCTATGGACAGGACAGGGTTGCTGGAATCATCTTACCTTCTCCAGCTTGGCGCTAAGGCCCAGTCTCTCTCCCCGACTCTTTCCCTCCCTGTATTTCCCGCCAGTCTTTCTAGCTCTGTCTCTGCCTCGGCCTACCGCTCACCGTCTCTCTCCCCGCTGAATGCACCTGGAATCCGGACTCAAGTTGACGTCAGAATCTCCCCCTCTTTCTTCCAATTAATGCCCCAGGTAGCTGCTGGCATCTTGCAGCTTGGAGCTGGGTAGACTCCATCTGCCACCAACTGCCAGGATCCAAGCTGCAGAAGCAAACCCGATTCAACTCCAGGCCCTGCCTGCCCTCATGACTGCCCAGCCCCCGTCCCAAGCTGCATCCACGAGGTCCTAGCATAGACACTCCAGCCGAGAACTGGGTGAACGCGTGCGTTCGGAACAGCAGCCCGGAACTGCGCTTATTTTTTCTTCCTTTGCCCGCTTGACTGACTTTGGCTTGGTTCAAGGGCCAGCGGTGCCTGCGCCGCGCTTGGCTTCGCTTTCCGCCTCTCTCGGGAGGCCTGGGACTGTGGTTTCCGCCACCACATCCCTGCCTGGCGCGTGCAAGAGCCTGGCGAGCTTCCCGCACGCTCTGGGGGCCAACTGCTCTGAGCCTCAGTTTCCTCGTTCCTTTAGGATCCTGGAAGCGAAGGCCAGAGTGGTTCAGGGAGGAGGAATGGCGAGTGGATTGCTTAGTGGGGTGTGTGTGTGTGTGTGTGTGTGTGTGTGTGTGTGTGTGCGCGCGCGCCCGGGGGGGGGGGAAGGGTATCAAGACTGAACTCACTGCCGCCTTCTCGTGTCCGGCTCTCCGCGGACTCCTACCCACCTTCAAGCGCAGACGGAGATGGAAACATTGGCACTGTGTCGCTCCCCGCACTAGAAATGGAGCCCACCCACCTGCGTGACCCCAGTCTCCCCTTAAGCGCACCCCACAGCCTGTGGAGCTCAGTGGCAGCGTGCGTGCACAGGACGGGCCAGGTCTCAGCCCGCAGGTGCAGGCTGGGGCGTGGGCCCGGCTGGTCCCTCGGCACTGCGCATTGCGCCGCCTGCTCCATTGTGCTTGCTGCTGGCCTTGGTACCTTCGCAGGCTCCACGTGGGGCGTTCCGGGAAGCGTTGGCTAGGCCTGAAGCGTCATTTCTCGCCCTCTTCGCGCGTTGAAACAGCAGTGAGATCCGGCCCTGTGTGTGGCCCTTTCCCCAAATCTCAGGATCTCAAAGCTACAAGCGACCTCAGAGGGAATGTGCTCCTTCTTCCCCTTGTGCCGGAGTTAGGGTCCTAGCCGGGCTTAGAGACCAGGTGGCCCGACTTTCTGCCCCAGGTCTTCTCTGTCTCCTGATACAAGGGAAAAAGTTCCTTAGATCTACTGGACGACGGAACATTATTGGGTGCCTGGAGTGTCCCTGGTTAGAGCCCCCAGCAGTGATGAGCTCTGCAGATGAGGAGGTGGCTGCCTGTGACCAGGCCAGAAAGGGATTTCAGGCTCACAGGTGGGGCTCTGGAGGCCTCCTGGCTCTAGGCACAGCTGTATGTGGCTGACGTCCCCACTCCCAAGCCCCAACGGCAGCTGCCCAACTCCCGGTCAGCAGCGAGAGCCCACTGTCCCCTTCCCCAGATTCTGGGGTACTAGAAACCGGAGAAGAGCTGTGACCACTCCTTCTCAGCCTGAGAGCTGGGTGGGGGAGAAGAGAGAGAAGAAGGTGACGGGAAAGGAGAGATGAGAAAGAAAAGATGAAGCGAGGGGAAAGGACAATAACAGGAAATCGGAGAGAGAGTGAGAGAGAGAGAGAGAGAGAGAGAGAGAGAGGACACTTGGGGAGAAGAGAAGAAGGCATGGAGGAAAGAACAGATGAAGAGGAGAGACAGAGAGACAAGGAGAGGCGGTCCAGGGGTGGGGGATGGGGTGAGAGGGCAAAGAAAAAGAAAGAAGGAGAGAGAGAGAGAGAGAGAGAGAGAGAGAGAGAGAGAGAGAGAGAGAGAGGCGACTAGAGGCAGAGGAAAGGGACAACAGATGAAAAAGTGGGAAATAAGGACCAGCCATGAGAAAAAAGTGCCCGGAAGGAGACAGGAAAGGCAGCGGGAAGCCTGGGCAGCCCGGCCACATCCCTGGCTGCTCTCCTGCTGTATTACTTAACATGCGAAGAAGATTATCTAGCACAGTATAAATGCCTCCATTAAATCATGATTGAGCTACTCCAATGGACCAATTCCCGAAGTAGCTCCAGCCCTGAGGGAATATGGTTTTCAAAACCATATAAAGCATCAGATACCAGTAACTTAGGAAATAAGTTATCATTCATTAGGGGTTTCCAGGGGCCCCCAAAGAAGGCCTTTGGGGTGGGGGCGTGGAGGAGCATGTGACTGAGAGCTTGTAGGTTAGCGCAGAAAAAGATACCGTGTTCTCTCTTTGCCACCTTCTTGGCATAGAAGCCTCCCCCTCCCTGCAGAGCACAGCCGCAAAGAGGGTTGTTGGGTTGGTAGAGTCTAGTTGGCCAAGAAGAGGAACGATCCTTGAGTCCTCCAGATTCCCAGAGTGCATTTGGCTGGATGGAGAGGGACTGTGCAATTTCCTGGGTGCTCTGACTGGAGAATGATGGGCAGGTGGTGGCGGGGAGCAGTCCCTGGCACTCCTCGGAGAGGCTGGTGATAGACAAGGGGAAGGGTTAGACAGGAACCTGGTTCAAGCGAAGCTTCCCCCTCCCGATCCACCACTCCAGCCAGTTCAAATAAACCACAGCACATTTTAGATCCCTTTTCTTCTGCCTCCTCCCTGCTCACTTCCACTCTGCCAAGAAAGATATGGTAAAAGGACATTTTAACAGTAGCAAATAAAAGGATTTGTTTCTTTATTCCTCTGTCTTTTTCTTCCTTCCTTCCTTCCTTCCTTCCTTCCTTCCTTCCTTCCTTCCTTCCTTCCTTCCTCTTTCTTTTTCTTTTTCTTTTTCTTTTTCTTTTTCTTTCTCCTCTTTCTCTTTCTCTTTCTTGTTGCAAAGGCTTATGTTTGCTTTGCCTTAACAAACAGCTGATAGAGTTTGCTTTAAAGGAGCACTAAAAAACCCACTGTACCCACAGGGCAGGCCTAGAATTAACTGTGTGCAGGCTGGCACATTTGTGTGTGCGTGTGTGCGTGTGTGCGTGCGTGTGTGTGTGTGTGTGTGTGTGTGTGTGTGTTCAGGCCTCCTGAACAAGCTTACAGTAATAAATGGGACCTGCTTCAGGTGCACAAAGCTGGGAGGGGTAGAAGGAGGAATGCACAGACAGATTTACACCTGTCCCTACAGCTGCCATTGACAACACTTACAGCCTCCAGAAATGACCCTTGGTGCCGACTTGTCTGGAAGCCATCAGGGTTAGTTTTGAAGCAGGAATCCTCAAGTGGACCAGAGGGTGAGCTTTGCCCACCCCCACTGCCCCTGTTGCTGTCCTCAAGTGCTGCCCAGGGAAGTGGTCTGGCCTCCTGGGCCCCCTCTGCCCATCGGCCCCTCCCTCTCCATTTCCTCTGTCAGACAAATATCATCATAGACTTTCAGCTCTCTTTGGTGCTGCCGCCTAATGAGGGCTGGGCAGGGTAAGGGGTTTGCAGCCAGCTCATCGGGGCCGCCCTCCTCCCTCTCCCCAGAAGCTGGTTCTGGCCTCAGGTATCTGCGTGGTATTCCTAGTTCTCCCTCCAGCTAGTTCCTGCCCCCTGCCACCGGGCCCACCCCGCCCCACTGGCCAGACAGTTGAGCGACTGATAATATCCAGATGCCTCGGCAATCTCGTTTCCAGTCCTCCCAGCGCTCGGCCTGGCCTGCAGAAGTGGGGGCAGTGGGCAGCAAGCAGCCTGCCCTGCAGCTTGTCGCCACCTCTCAGAGGCCGATGAAAGCCCCACTCAGCTGGGCCCTTCAGGACGGGGGACCCTGGAGCCAGGACACTCAGAAGGCATGTTTGACACCCGTGCTGGGGACTTTGAGTCCCCGGCTTTCTACCCCGCCAGCCCCACAGAGGTCTAGGAGGTTGAGAGGGGGCAGATTACAGATGATCAGCTGCCAGAGAAGCCACAGGGAAGAGCCCAGCACTTTGCCTGAGAATGAGCAGGCCCTGGGCCCGGTATCTGGCCTCAGTCCCCCTGGTATAGCTGGGGGTGGAGCGGGTGGGGAGATGGGAAAGATGGTGATACCACACATTCCTGTTTTCTATATCTTTGTCTCACCTTCGCAGTTATTTCCTTGACATATATTTTAATAATTGACGCACCTTTTTTTTTTTCCGAAACATCTAACTTGTTGAAAATAAAATCTTGAGCTAGGTCGTGTCAATAAACTTGTGTCACGTCCCAGAGGTAGAAGGAAACAGTAAAATAAGGAGTGATGAAAACACAGCAGCATGACGAAGCTCTGAGCCTGAGGTCCCCTCTCTCACCCGGTAACACCGCAGGTCTGCAATCGGGAGAAGCGGGAGAAGCGAGCTCGGGACAGGCTAGCACCAGTCCGAGGCTCGACTTGGAAGGACCAAAAAAGAATTGAAAGGGGATTTGTTTTCTTCCTATGGGATTCAGTGCCATAGAAGGCCATGTGCAGCTCCTATACTCGTACCTTGTGCTCAAGGTGCTTTTCTGGAGTTTTTTTTGTTTTGTTTTGTTTTGTTTTGTTTTGTTTTGTTTTTAACAGTTCAGTAACATCAAGGCTTCTATGTTCAAAACTCAGGTTTCTAGGCTCAGTGACTGTCTTAGTTTTCGATTCATGACTCAGCCTTTGCTTTATTCTCTCCATCGCTGAGGTCGGCTTCACCAGCTTTTCGGGCCGTGGACCAATCCCTTGGGCAATCTGGCTACCTCCTCAGAACAATCTTTTTTTTAAAAAGATCTAGAATTATAAATTAAAATATAAGCAGTATTAAAAATATAAATGTATCGCAACGTAGATGCTCCTTATGAATGCGTTAAATAACACAGTCTAGCGATGGCTCCAATACTGTACTTTTGAAGTCAAGAGGAACAAAACGACATTTCAGGAATCTGTCACGTCTGTAATTTAGTATGAAAATACCACGTTATTTGTGAGTCCACTGATGACTCGGTCACAGCCACAGCTAATCCTCCTGTGGGTTGTCACTTATATACGTAATGGAAGGAAATATTCATTTCACTGTGTGTTTCATGAAAATAAAAGTGTGATGTTTTTTTTCCATGAAAGTTCACAGATCCCTGAATTCAGCTATAGACGCCCACGCCCCCGTAGGCGTCTGTTGGAGACACTGGGGTCAGAGCCCCTAAACTGTAGAGGAGCCAAATTGGGCTCTTGGTCTTTGTAGGGACAGAGGACGGTTTTGGTGAGAAACGAGTACAGTCCAGAAAGCTGGCCGATCCACTGATACAGCTAGCCAGGGCGGAGAGGGAAGCCATTATCAGCATTTTAAGGAATGTTTCTCAGGGGGCCCAGCAGTGACTGGGGTCTAGCTTGGGGTAGTTTTAGCTTCTAAGAGTGCCCGTCAGTACCCTGATCCCAACACACCCACGCTCCACCTTTGGGGTGACGTTCTACACAGCCCTGGCCCCTCCAAAACCTCAGCTTTTGCATGTAGATAAAGAAGCCTGGCCTCTTTTGCCCCAAAGGCTATGTGGGCCCTCTGTCAGCATTAGGTAATCCCTTCATAAAGATTAAGTTGG
>CM053510.1:101404927-101423243 GCA_028627145.1 Eidolon dupreanum | reverse complement strand
GGGGACTTGGGTACGGACCTGTTTCTGAACCTACCTTTTGGGGCATTCGCTGCCCCAACTGGTCAAACAGTCCTAGAAAAACAGCACATCTTCTGGACATACTGCTTGGAGTTCCATGGCTAGGTAAGACAGATGGGAGGCAGAAAAGCCGGCTATGGGTGTTGAGTGCAAATAACTGGCTTCAGACTCCTCCGTTCCTGGCTTTGTGAGCAAAGTCAGCCAGACAACCTCTCCAACTCTCAGTATCTACTAAACGGGGCTGAAACTTCCTGCTCTATCTCATGGGGCCCGTGGATAAAATCCTTTGCAAACTTTAAAGTGCAGAGTGCTTGGAAGCTTTTATTATAATGGCAGTTATAGCAATAAGGGAACTATCTCTTGGGAGTGAAATTAATTGACGTGTAAAACATGCAGAAATTTTTCTGCTCCCTGGGCTGGAGATGTGTGAATCCTTGGGAGCTTATGAGATGGAGCTATAGAATTGTTTTTCTTCCAATTGATGTACAGATAAGCTGCTCTTCAGATGTGTGGAAAGAAATTCGAGGGCGCCACATCCTCTGAGGAAGAACTGGGTGTGTAAATGTGAAGGCATAAACATGCGCACTCACACGCATTCGAACATACATAGAATCGACAGCTACAGGGCATGAGGAATTTTGGCCATTTCTCACCCTTGTCCAATCTACAGCAGCCAGAGCATGACTTCAGGATTCAAATCGAATCATTATTCACCACCATGCTGTGTATCTTCAACAGTCCCCATTGTTCTTAAGAGAAGGACTGAACATTTTAAACAGATCTGTGAGGCCCTGCGGGGTCTAGTCCTGCCTTCTTCTGCAACTCAATTTGCCTCAAGTTCTCGGTTATTTTTTTCCCGTTATTGACGACTGAAGAACTTTCCCTGAATAGCTGTTGTCCCTTCAGCCTAGGTCCCACTCAGAATGAACACACATGGAGCAAATGACTCCAATCTGCATCTGGGAGCTGAGCCCCAGAGACAAAAGCTTCTTGTTGATGTTACTGAGGTGCTGTGATTCTTTGTTTCGCAGCAGTGGCTGACTGATACAAGACGCCCTGATTTGCTGTTCTTCACTCATTCTGGCCATGCTTCCCTAGCTGCCCAGGTGGTCTTTCCCTCCTTATCACCTGAATAACTCCTATTCATCCTTCAGATTTAAGCTCAAAGCTCATTTCTTTTGAGAAGCTTTCTGGTTGGTTGTGAGTCTTCTGTTATACATTATACTCCATTAGTGGCATTTATCAGAGTTGTACCTTTATGGGATCATTTAGTTTTATCTGTTTTCCATCCTAAAGCTCTATAAGGTCAGGAACCTTCTTCTGGCTTGACATTCGTATCCCCAGTTCCGAACACGGGGCCTTTCCAGGCACATAGTACATACTCTCTACATTTTGTTGAATGAATCCATGAATGAAGGGGTTGAGTACAATTTCTTCAGTCTACACCTATTATAAGTCTAAGACAAACAGCTTAGATGGTTTAAGAGACCAGCATAGAAAGAGAATAAAGATGTGAAACAAATAAAGAAAAATTCATACACAGCAGATCGACAAAGGTGACTGAATTCCGGTTGAGAGAAATCTAGGGTAGAGAACTAAAGAAGATTGGGTTGGTTCGTCCATTATTTATTCTTTCACAAACACGCCAGGCCCTTCGAGTGCCACACGATGCTAGGAAAGACTTCTAGAGTGGGCGAGTCGGGAATATTTTAACATCAGGACGTAAAAAGGGCCAGCTACAGCTGTGGAGACTTGAAGGAGGAACTGATTGACTCTGGGGGCATGGAGGAATGTTTTGCAGGGGTGGAGGGAGCTTTTGAACTGGGCCATTTAGATGAATCGAATTCACCAGGCGGTGTTGGAGAGGAGGGGGCATATTCAAGACAGTGGGAATAGCACTCAGAAAGATGGGTGAGGGTATGAAAGTGTCCAGAGGATGGCAAATCGTTTGATGGTACAAATCAGGAAGGGTGAGAGTATAGGTGCCTGGTTGGTCGGCCAATGACTGATCACTCCTCCATGCTGTGTTAAACACTTGGCACGTATTACGTGTCTAATCCTAGCCCCGCCCACTTTCACCTCCAAGGAGGTTGGTACTGTTGTCTCATTTTATAGATCAGGAAACTAAGGCACAGGGAGGCTGAGTATCTCACCCAAGGTCACAACGTGAGGAAGGGAAAGAGTCTGGATTCGCACTCAGCCAGCCTGCCTGCAGACCACATGTCTTAGCCATTAGACAATTCTGCCTCGCAACCTCTGGCTTGCTGGGCTTAGCAGTCAGGATGCTTTTCCTGAGTGAAGGCAAATCACGGAAGGTTTTGTGCAGGGGAGTGCCATGACCAGCTGTAGAACTCCTGAGAGCTGGGTTAGAGGACGGTGGCCGAGGGTATGCATTGGCTAAAGTGAAACAGAAGAAAGGGGTTCGGGCTTGGCTTGGCAGGTGGTGATGAGTCAACTGAATTAGAGGTCAATTTAACAGGCAGCCACAGCTCTACGGAGGTGTTCTCAGAAGTGGGAGAGGAGAGATTGGCAGCTTGTGGGAAGCTGTGAGATGCTCAGGAAAAGATAAGGAGGCTCTAAGTAAATACTTTGATGTGGGGGCCGGGGTGGGTGACAGAGGAGCCCAATGACTTTTTATGCCCAGGTCTCAGTGAGAGAGCTAATGGGAAAAAAAAAACCATAACCCGAGGTTATGGAGCTTGGGCAGGGAGAAGTCAGATGAAAAAGATAGAGGTACCAGGAGGAAAGGCTAATGGAATCACACGGGAGACATTAAAAGGCAATAAATCCGGCCTGGATGGTATTTACCCAGGAATTCTACAGAGGATGGTTAACTCTTAGAACCCTGCCCACCTGAGATGGGGCTGAGCCTGGAGGGGGTCCCACGTGGGCTTCCAATAAGGAGTTTGAATTCGCCCTGAGTTGAATCGGATCCTAGAGATGTGTGTCTAGGCTGGCAGCAGTTCAGGGGGGTCTTTGGAGACAGAAAGGAGGCCCCAATTGTGGGAGGCTGAGCTGCCAATGGGACCCCATCACCTCAATCACTGGGGAACATTCTCTGGAAGAGTTATGCAGCCCGTGGGGAAGAGAGAACCACAGGATATAATTTATTTACCTACTCTCTGACAAAATCCTTCCCAGAAGGCTGTGGATGGTAATTCTCTGTAATTACATCTCCTGCGAGGTTCCGTAGACTCTTAGACACGTTAACTCATTAGTGCTCAAAGCATACCTGGGAGAAAGGTGTGTGTGCGGGGGGAGAGATGATGACCAACTTCATCAGCATGACGGGGGAAACTGAGGCACCTCTGATGAGGGCAGCAGAGTCAGACCTGTGTCTTCCCAAATATAAAGTGCTTAAAGGGAAGAGAGGAAGGGATTAGGCACGGGGGCCTGGGTTCAGTCTCTCTTCTTCCTGTGCTCTCTGTGTGATTTGAGGGAAGTCACTTAGCTTCTCTGGGTGTCCTGACCTACGAACAAAGGGGACCGTGTGGTTCCCGACTTGAGAGGCTGTTGAGAAGTTTAACCTCCCGCTGCGTTATGCAGAAGAGCCAGCTTTGCTGTGTGCTGATGGCGGTGGAGTTAGATTAGACGGTAGGTTGAACTCTGCCACATTGTCCCTATGGGACACTGTAATGAACATGTCATGATCTCTGGAGGGGCACGAGTTAGTGTTAGACTCTCCAGTGACCCAAAGTTAACGGTGAGGGACGGCAAAGGTAGGATAGAAGCATCATGTTATACAGCAAATCGAGTGTCGGAGGACAGGAAGATGAATCTGTTTGAAACTTCTTCCCACGTTCCCTTGCGCTGCGTTTTTGCACCTCCTTCCACCAAGGGGTGGGATCTGTTTCCCCGCCCCTTGAATCTGGGACGATCGGTCCCGTGACTTGCTTTGGCCAATAGGCAATGGTAGATGTGATGCTGCTGGGCCTTAAGAGCTCTTGGAGTTCAGTCTTCACCCTGCTGTGGTCCAGGTATCACGGGAAGCAGCTCCAACTCACTGCTGACTGATGAGAACGCCTGTGAAGAGACAGGTTCTCAGCCTCCAGCCGGTGGCTGCCAAGCTCCAGACGTAGGAGGGAGGCTGTCCCCGGGGAACCTCACCCCTAAGACTCTCCAGCAGCAGCCCATCCACTAGAAAGAAAACATGCCATGGTTCTCTGAAGCCATTACCCTTGGTGATGGTTGGTTTCAGAGCAAGCAGTCGCTGACATAGTGGATAGATAATGGAGGTTTTCTGGTTTCTAGGAATCCTGACTTTTCTTGCTTTTGATCCAAATGCTGATGTCTTCTGCTCTTGATCCGGTTGGCGGGAGACACGTGTAAGCTATGTCCTTTCACCTCAAAGGGTTTCGGCTCACCTGAACAAATGAAATAGCCAGGAAAGTTCTTTGTGAACCAGGAAGCAATTCTCATGTGTTGTTATGGTGATCGTTATATTTTGTCTTGCCTCCTTCCATACTGGGTTAAACGCAGGAACTTAGAGAAAGGATGGAGGAAGTTAAAGAAGGGAACTGGAAGAGAGACGAGAAGAACAAGAATGTATCGAGTGCCTTTTATGGGGCCAGGTACCGCGTGTTGCTTTTCATATATTACCCTGTCCACTCAACCATCCTAGCAGGTGGATATGAATCCCATTGTACAGAGGAGCAAATCGAGGCTCAGGAAAGGTAAGTGGCCTCATCGTGAGGCTGTGACAGAGTCAGGATTGGAACCAAGGTTCATCTGAATACACTGAGCAGACTTTGTCCATTCTTCACACTGGCCTTGGCTCGTATGAAGAGCTTATGTCTGAGGCCATGTAAGATCTTTCGATTTCTACTTTACTTTTGCCTGAAACAGGTTTGGGGAGAGACGTGACAAACCAGGATCTTTTCTAGTTCCACCTCTGACTTGATTGAGATCCAGCAAGGCCTTGGTAGGAAAGAGATTTCATCTCAGACTATTTAACCAGGAAGAGTTTAATACAATGGCTATTTACAGGGGGATAAGCCAGAAAGGGTGCCACAGTTCTCTGGGGCCAGCAGCAGCGGGAGCTGCCACCACCCTGAGGACTGCGGGGGCCAAGGGTGGGGTGTACAGAGACAATGAGGGCGGGAACCATGGAGACGGGATGCCAGCACAAGCTACAGTTATGGCAGGTCGCCTTCAGGCAGGCTCAGGGAATGGATATGGTGGCATGACCTTTCAACCCACCCTTCCTCTTGTCTGCTGCCAGTGCCTCCTATAAGCTGAGCTCAATCAGAAGCCAGAGGACAAGGGGCTGGTGATGGATCTGCAGGGGTCACCCCCTGGGCACAGGGCAGAGCAGAGAAGGTGGAGCATGGATCTATGTGTGTGGGGGGGGGGGTGGGGTGGGGAGGGAGAGGTAGGGAATGAGGATGGAGAATAAGCAGCACAGACTTGGCCTTGTCCCCTGTCCTCTTTGAGCCTCCGATTGGGAACACATCCAGTGACCTTGAGACTGTTTTTCACAAAGAAAGGGGACTCTTGGGTGCATTTCAATAGGTACGCTGGGTATTTCCTGGAACCTCGGTGTGCTCACCAGGCCCTGTGCAAAACACTCTCTCCACCTGTCAGCACCCAGATAGGCTCAAGTGCGTGGCTGTCACACTTGGAGAGGAATTTGAAGTGTGTGTGTGTGTGTCTCCCAGCTACTCAGCTCCCTTTTATCGAGAGTCTTATTTTAAAGGGAGTTTTATTTGCTTAATTTGTTGACTTCATTATTTACCAACTGGGTGACTTTAGAGACGTCATGTCACCTCTCAGGGTCTCCGTCCTCTAATCTGTGAGAGATTAGAATGAGAATTGCATAAGAATCACCACAGATAGCACTTTAGCATAGTGCCGGGTGTCTATTGAAGCGCACAGTAACTGAGAATCCTTCTTCTTCTCCTTCATCTCTTCTTTCTCCTCCTCTTCCTTCTCCTTCTGTCATGGGGGATGGACCCTGTGCTCCAGAGAAAGCTACAGAAAAGTCCTCACATGGAGATCCTAATACCACATTGAATAACCACAATAAAGAAAATCACGAAATTCGTAATTCATTGACTACTTTCCACGTGCCGAGCACTGTGATGGGCCCTTGGTATGTCCGGTTTCTAACTGTCAGGAAGCCACAGGAGGTAGGTGTTTCCAAGCCTTCTGCACTGATCAGAAACCAAGGCTCAGAGATTCAACTTGTCCAACGCCACTCACCAAGAAAAGGCTGGGCTGGGTTGGAGACCCAAGCCTTGGTGGGCTGGGGCAAACCCTTACTGACCACCTGTGCTATGGGAGGCGAAAGAATGCAAAACCACTGGTGTCTGGATTCGAACACACCTATGACAAGAGAGCCGCCCACATCCAGCCAAGTTCCCTACATTCCAAGTGACCAAAGATGAGCCCCGGATGTCTCTCCCTACCTGAGATGGGCGAACACTCCTGGGATTGAGCAATGGAGGAAACAGGAGGTGGGAGGGACCACAGAGGACAGGAGGAGCTCGGGGTATGAGGCGGGGGGATGATTGAGTGCGCTGGGTGGAAGTGCAGGGAAGAGGAATTATATCTTGAACCACTTGGATTATATCTTGAAACTGTAGCTATCTTTTCAGAACAGTTTACTTTGTTGTTGTTGTTTGTTGTTACTGTAATTGTATTAGTCTGCTAGGGCTTCCATAACAAAATACCACGAACTGGGGCATTTAGCTGACGGAAATGTATTTTCTCACATTTCTGGAGGCTGGAAATCCAAGATCAAGGCACTGGCTGGGTTGGTGTCCTCCACGCCTCTGTCCTTGGTTCACAGGTGACGGCCACCTTCTTGTTCTCCCTTCTCATGTCGTCCTTCTGTGCACGCTCTGCTGTTTCTGTGTCCTGATCTCTTCTTCTAAGGACACCAGTCAGATCGAATCAGGGGCTGGCCTAAAGATCCCAGTTAACTTAGTCACCTCTTTAAAGGTCCTGTGTCCAAATACTGTCACATTTGGAGGTCTTGGAGGCTATGGCTTCAACATAGGAATTTGGGGGGAGGGAGACACAATTTAGTCCGTATCAAAATCTTCAGAATTACTATTATTTTTTTTTAGTTCCAAGATTATCTGAGGTTGAACCTCATGACATTGCTGATAACCGACTGGTTTTGACCTACAAACATGGTGATTGTCTTTGCAACCTGTCCTGCATTCCCTGAGGAAGAGAAATCCAAATGCGTCTCCTGGCTGTTGCAGAATCACAGTGTCGCTGTGTGAACACCCGTGACAAGGGTACAAGAAGAACGGCACGTGGGGGGAGAAGAGAAGACCAGCTTGGACCCCTGTCCCATCTAGGGAAGGGTCTCCTTTGCTGTCACACATGCTGTTTTCACAGGCTACAAACCGTCCTTGTCCTTCACGCACGCGCACACACACAGAGGTTGTGTGTGGTGAGGATCCAACCTGTGTTTCCAGACAGAGAGCAGTTCCCTTTCTTGTCACTTGCTTCCTCTTCTCTACCCTGGACCGTCTGTATTCCACAGAGGGCGTCGTTATGGGAGAGCAGGCAAGCGGATCAGCACAGCCGTGGCTGTCGGATCTGAGCGTCTTACACCATGCACATGACGTCACCCTTAGGACATCCTGATAAAGGAGGTGCGGTCATTAACCCCCACTTTACAGATGGGTGAAATGAGGCATTGAGAGGTTCCATGACTTCCTGCGAGTCATACAAGCCAGAAAGTGGCAAGCGGCGCTTGGCACCCAGGCAGACTGATTCCAGATGCTCTTCTCTCCACCACTATCCTCTACTACCATTTGCAGGACAGATGAGCCCAGCTGGGGACATCAGAGTGAGGGCACGATGAGCTGCAGCGCAGACTGGTCACTGGGGACAGAGGCAGGACTTTCTTTTTCCAGTGTCCGTTTAAATCCTGTATCTTAGACAAGGATTTCCTCCAGTTCTTGCAGCCTCTTGGGCGAACTGTGTGTCTGTGGCCTCTTTTCTAGGGGACTGGAAGTGACAGCTGAGGCCTGCTTCGTGACATCATGGGAATTTGAGAGCACAGGCTTGGAGATTGGTGATAGTGATTACTGGCCTCGCAACATGACGGGGAGGATGAATGAGATAGCGCATGGAGAGAGGTTGGCACAGTGCCGGGAGCTTAGAAGGTGCCCAGTGTGGCAGTTACGGTTGGCCTTGCCAGGTGTTTTGCAGGATGAGAGTGCAAATTCTATGGTTTGGGGTACCTGATGGAACTCGCTATTGCAGGAGAGGGAGGGGAGGCTGGATGGAGATTTGCAGAGCCCCCTGGGAGGCACTTGACATCCATCATCTCCTGATCTTTGCAGAGGACTCCAAGGATCATGACACCCATTTCACAGACGAGGAGACTAAGGTTCAGAGATGAACTTGCTCAAGGTCACTCAGCTAGTAAGTGGAGGAATTAGGCTTCCAATAATCTCTTTTGCATCTCTTTGGCTTCACCCTTTCTCCGAAGAATCACTGATTTCCCCCTCTCCACTTGCAAACTTGTTCTAATATTGCCAGGAGTTTTTAAAACTGGAGGCATAATTTATGGACAGTAGAATTTAGCTTTTTGAGTGCACCGTTCTGAGTTGGATAAATGCATACCATCACGTCACCACTGCCACAGTCAACACCTAGAACATTTCCATCAGCCGCCCCACCAAATTCCCTTGTGCTCCTTCCAAGTTGGTCCCTATTTCTTGGGGTGGCTCCCCTGCCACCCTGGACCCGGAAAATGACTGATCAGTTTCCAGAATGTCACATAATAAATGGAATCATACACCACGTAACCTTTTGAGTCTGGCTTCTTCCATAATGCCTTCGAATATCTCCAGTCCAAAATAAAGCAAAACAATATAAGAGCTATTTCCTTTCCCCGCCCCTTGCTAGCTAGTGCCCTATCGTTTCGCTCCTCTTCAGAGTGCTGTTTCTTTATAAAGGGTTCTGGACGTGCTGGCTTTACTTCTGTAGTTCCTTTTATTCTTCCGCACTCTTGAATCTAATACTTGCTCCCATCAAACTTCTGAAACGGAGAGCCAACGTCACCAGTGATGAGCTTGGAGCCCAAACCGAGGGGCTGGCTTCTTCTCCTTAGTCACTTTCACTCCACACACCTTACTCTTGGTCTGGGTGGCTGACTCTCCCCTCCGCGCTCCCGAGTTTCTTCCCATTTCTCTCCAACTCCATTGAATGTTCCTTGCCCTTCTAGATCTCTCCACGTTGGCGTTTCATAGTCTGGTCCCTCTTCTTGTCAGTGTGTCCATATTAGATGCCCCTGCTCAGCTCTATAACTTTAAATGATGGCTATTTGCTAGGTGGAGATCTCTCGTCTCATCTACCCTGAGCTTAGAAATAGCCCACTGGCATCTCCACTAGAGCTGACCTTTCAAATGTCCAAAGTGAAACTCTAAACTCTTCCTTTGGAGACTTTCCTTCTCTAAGATGACAATTTTCAGTGAAGGACATCATTTTCCACATGGAGCTTAAGCCCAAAATACTGACTTCTTCTCTCTTGCTCTTTATTGTTATGATCCATACTCTTACCTCATTCCGTCAAGCTTTCCTTTGAACCCTGTCTCCTTCCAAGTTCAGAGCCATTCTCGTTGCTTACCTGAAGACTGTGGTGGCTTCCTTGTGGTTTCCTGGTCTCTTCTTCTGCTCCCCCTCCTATCTTTTCTCAGAATACCAGCCACAGAGATCTCAACACTGTAAATCTAGGTCATGTTATTTCCCTAAACAAATTCTTTGATAACCTCCCAATACACTTAAAGTAAATCCCAAATTCCTTCATGAGGTCTGCAAGGCTTTCCACAATTTGGCCTTTGCTAAGCCTTTGGTCCTTATCGCCTGCATCTTTCCCGTAAATGTAAGGATTTAGCCATCCTGGTGTTAACTTTGGGCATTGTATCAGTTAGCTACTGCTGCATGACAAATTACCCCAAACTTAAAGCTTAAAAAAACAATAAGTTTCATTGTCTCAAAAGATTATGTAGGTCAGGAACTTGGGTGTGGCTTCGCTGGACAGATCAGACTCAAGATCTCATGAAGGTCACAGTTATGATGTTGGCTGGAATTGCCATCACCTGAAGGCCTGATGGGGGCTGTAGGATCCAACTGCAAGATGGCTCACTCACATAGGAGATCAATTCACACAGGTGCTGACTGCTGGCTGGAGGCTTCAGTTCCGCCCTCTCCACCCCACCCCCCCTTCGCCCCATATGGGTCTCTCTGTGAGCTGCTTGAGTGTCTTTAAGACAGTGTGCTGGCTTCCTCCTGGGTGAGAGATTCAAGAGGGAGCAAGGTAGACGCTATAATGTCTTTTATGACCTAGCCTTGGAAGTCACATTGTATTATTTCTGCAATATCCTATTAGTCATGGGAGTTGGTCCTATCGGATGTGGGAGGGGACAACACATAGTGTGAATACTGGGGGCAAGAATCCTTGGGGCCACCCTCTGCCTAGATCCCCTATCCCCTGCTCTTTGTCTCTTACTCACCCATTAAACCTCAGCTTTGGATCTTATCTCCTTAAACAGACCTTCTCCAACTACCCAATTTATTCATTCCATATCTATTTACTGAACACCTACCAGGTGCCAGACACTGTGGTAGGTGCTGGAACACAGCAGGCAGAGGTCCTGTGGGGCCTATCTTTAACAATATATTCGTAGTTCAGTCACTTCTTCCCCCATCTACCCTTGTCACGCAGGTTTAAGCCACTGTCATCTTCACCTGGGTTGCTCTAGTCGCCTCTTAGCTAGTCTCCCTGCCCTCAGCTGTTCTCAACAACAGCCAGAAGGATCCTCCTACAGCCCAAGTCCGACTGTGTCCCTTCTCTGCTCTGAACCAACCCCTACCTCCACCTGCCATGACTCTCATTTCGTTTAGTAAAAACCAAGGACCTTGCATCGACTGATTTGGCCCTTTCTTACCTCTCTTACGTCCTCATCCACCACTCCCTTCCGCTTGCTCCCCTCGCTTCCGCCACGCTGACCTCCTTGCCGATCCTGGAACCTGCAGGCATGCTCCTACCTCTGCCCTTTGACCTGGCTGTTTCCTTTGCCAGCAGTGTTGTTTCTCCAAGCTACTTGCAGGACGCATGCCTTTCTGTCCTATAAGCCTTTGCTCATACATCCCCTTCTCACTGAGGCCTTTGCGGTCCACCCCACCCCAAATCCCAACCCTCTCCCTCATCCCTCCTAACTCACTCCTGTTAATGTCATAGCCCTCCTTGTCTTTTCACAAGCCATTCAATGCCTTTACCTCTTATGTTTATTTTTTAAATGCTATTTCTCTTCATAGTCAAATGTAAGCTCCAGGGACATTTTTGTTTGTCTTGTTCATTGAGGTAGCCCCAGAACCTGGTCATGTGCCTAATACATAACTGGCTTTCAAAATGGTTGTGGAGTAAAGGAGCAGATCGACTTCTCCTCCCTCCTCACACCTGGAGGTTTTTCCCAGCACCGGTTCCTATATCATTTCAATGGGGGCAGGATGACTCCATCTCAATCAACACCTTAGGCTTTCTCAGAGGGTCACGTGCAATAATGGATGCAAGAGCATCATGTAACAAAGCGTTATGCCAATGACCATGAAGATGATCACTCTCATTCCTCTCTAGTCCTGGGAGGGCCACCGCCTTTACTTATTTTTCGTGCTTCTCAGTATATTCTCTGGGATGGCTTTCATCTCCTTCCCCAAAGCTCTCTCCTTCCCACTCAGGCATGCCATGTGGCTGCTTCATCACTTATAGTGGCCACTAAATAATCGAATTGTTATTGGTTTGGACGGGGTGCGGGAGGGGGAGAGATTTTTGCTAAATTATTCCTCTTTGGATAATGTTCATCCCCTGCCAAGTGGTGATTTATTTCTGCTGTTGGCAGTCTTGCTTCCTGGAAATTAATTCTTTGATTGGAATGGAAAGGGAAGTTGACGGTGGCGGGGTGTGGATATTGTGTGGGGTTCCTTTCGAACGCGAGATCTAGATGAAGCATTGGTTTGAGTTTCTCGGGGTGTGGTGAGAGGGAGCAGGTTATCTGGGTGTTGAGACTCTCAGGGTGCCCTGTTTGTGCTCCCAGCCTCTGTCCCAACTGCACAGCATGTTCTGACCTCTTGAATCTGGTGGGCCCACATGCCTGGGCATCTGCTATTTGCATGAACACTTTCATTTCCACGTTCACCGTTGCAGGTGTCCATATCCACGTCTGAGGCTCGCATCGGTGAAGGTCATTGTATAGGTTATTTATTGCTTCACGGCAAACCTCTAAAACCAGTCCGAAGTCTGGTTCACTCACCTGTCTGGCACTGGGGCTGGCCGACTCCAACACTGGACTCAGTTGAGACAGTTGATGGGAACAACTCCATATGGCCTCTTCATGCCCCTTGGGATTTCTCACATCATGGTGACTGGGTTCCAGGTGAGACCGTCTTGAGACTGGATACCGAGAACAAGTATTCCCTGAGAATCAGATGGAAGCTGACGGTCTTTTCGACCTCGTCCTAGAGTCAGGCTGTATCACTTGCTAGAGTAGAATCCAGACCTAAAATCTCACCGGGACACCCAGGGAGAAAATGGAGCCAGGGAACTTCTGGGGCAAAGGCCTCACCTCCCCCCAACCCTGCCGAAGGGTGCTTATTGAAGAGGCCACCCCAGGGAAGCCCTAGTCGAGACCACTCTGTAGGATAGAAAAGGTGTATCATTATATATATATTTGGCAGCAGGGAATAAACCCTAAGTAAGTCAAGGGCTTCAAGTTACAAAGATAAATTTTTTTTTTTTTTTAACATAACAGAGATCCGAAATAAGGTTAGTTAATCTGATGGCTCAAAAAGTCATCAGAAGTACAGCTTCTCCCTGTCTTTTTCCTCTGCCATTCTCAGCATATCTGTTCTTTTCTTAGGTCTCCTCTCTTCGTGGTCACAAAATGGCTGCTGTGGTTCCAGGCATCACATCTATATACAACAACATTTAGCAAAAGAAGAGGGACAGTTTCTTCCTCTTTGACTTTTTTATAACAAGGACACCTCCCCCAGAGCTTTCCCCCAACCCTCCTCCTCCCTGTCCAGCAGTCCTCTTGTCATTGGCCGATGCTTAAAAATATCAATGGCAGGGGAAATGTCACCATGGTGGGTTTAGGTTAATGATGATTTACTCCCAAGTCACATGAGTATAGAGTAGGGAGGCACCCAAACAAAATAGCACCTTTGCTGGCAAGGAGGACAATAAGAATAGAGTATGGGAGGGGTGCCTTTGTGGGAGACAATCAACATTGCTTGCTAGAAAAGATCTAGGGGTGCAGAACCCTAAAGTTTTCAGTGTGCTTCTAGCCTTTCCATCCAGAACCCTACATTGTGGGCCCAAGTTCATTTTCCTGGCTATGAAATAATAATAGCTACTACTTATTCAGGGCTCGCCATATGCCAGGCACCATTATAAGCACTTTGCATGTAAAACCTCCCTTGATCCTTACAACAATCTTATGAGATGGATACTGTTATTATCCCCATTTTACAGGTGAGGAAACTGAGGCCTAGAGAAGTTAAGGAACCAATTGAATGTAGCTTGGCTAGGAAGAGGCAGAGCCAGGTTTGAACCAAGGCAGACTGTCTCCACAGCCCTTGCTGAAGTCACTATGCTACATTTCTGTCTTTCGGAATGAGGGGAGTGAGGGGTGGGAAAGAGAAATAACCACACACTTTCGAAAGAAAGAAAGGGAATCTGGAAAGGCTAGGATAGGGCTGGACCCTGACAGCCACCTTTGATAGGTGCACTGACTGAGCACAGAGAGGTGAAGTAGGAAGTTCAAGTTCCATAAGTGCAAAGTGGCAGCACTAGAATTTATTCCCAAGTTGAGATCACAAGGCTTTCCCAACATGTTTAGCTTATCCATCTGTATTAGTCAGGGTTCTCCAGAGAAATAGAATGAATATAGGATATATATACATATACATATCATGCAATTATGGAGGCTGAGAAGGCCCATGATCTGCCATTTGCAAGCTGGAGGCCCAAGAAAGCTGGGGGTATCGTTTAGTACAAGTTTGAAGGCCGAAAAATTTGGGGCTGATAATGTAAATCCCAGTCAGGGTCCAATGGCCCAAGAATCAGAAGCACCAGTGACCAAGGGCAGAAGATGGGCGTCCCAGCTCAAGCCGAGAGCAAATTCTCCTTCCCTCCAAGTTTCTGTGCTATTCAGTCCTCAACAGATTGGATGATGCCCATGCACATGGGTGAGGACCATCTTTTCCTAGTCTGCTGATTCAAATGCTCCTCCTTTCCTAAAAAAAAACCCTTATAGACACACCAGAAGTAATATTTTACCAGCTGTCTGTCATCCCATGGCCCTGTCAAGTGGACACATAAAATTAACCATCACACCACCTGACAGGTCATCATTCCAACTTTTCAGCCTTCTTTGTCTGATACGAACAGGGGAACATAGCTGTTGGGGGAGAGGGGCACAGAATAAACGGAACTGGGCACTGAATTGCCGTTGGGTACCCAGAGACGAGGAAGGCCTGGTGCACACGCTCATGCTGAACGGCTTTCTTGAGCCCAATGACAGTGGTTTTTATTCCAGGGCTATATCTGGCGATGTGCCCTCAGGTGGCTGGCCCAGAGAGGGGCAGAGCCAGATTCCTCACAGATGGGGCCTGAAGAGGACCTGGAGAGAGATGCCTGTCTCAGGCAGGGTCAGCCTCTCCTGCAGCACAGAGCTGGTTCATGGGACAGCAGAATGGAGAGATGAGGACATGTTCCCACCTACTGCCCAAAGCAGAGCAACAGGCCAATGGGTGGTACCCTCCCATAGGCCATCCCCAGGAGGGATTCTCCTGGTCCTGGTTGGTCGAAAAGGCCACACACAGACACAGAAAGAGGTCTCTCCGAAATGGACAGTTAATTGTCTCCAGGCCAGGGAGACCTGCATGATTAGGACTTTCCGGATTGGACCTGGCCCATGGTTAGGCAGAGACCCTGCCCCTGCCCCCGCCCCCTGGCCACTCTCATTTCCTTACCAGCTCTCCAGAAATCCAGGTCAGTTTCAAAGCCTGAGGCTGCAGCCTGCCTGAGCATGGGGTCACTTCCGAGGTCGCTGGCCAAACAAGCAGGTCAATTTTAGCAGGAAACCTACATGTAAGTGGTGCTGGCTACATCGGGAGTTTGAATAAGGGGGCTCTGGCTTCTGCAATAGCCTAGTCTTTCCACCTTCATTTTATACCTAGGGAGCCCGAGTCTTCTAGAAACTAACATTTATTAAACATTAAACACCCCTTCCCCCACTCACATACATACGCTTAATAAATGCATACATATTCCAGGCATGGCGAGATAGCTTCTAAATAGCTATCCTTTGCAATCCTCACAACACTGAGACTTCTTTTTTTAGAAGTTCCCATTTTAATAGATTTTTTACACATTCCCATTCAATAGATTCCCATTTAATAGATGAGAATACTGAGTCAGAGTGGTTAAGAGGTTTGCTTGGGATCATTCAGCTGGGAACTGTCAGGTGGGATTTGAACTCTTCTCTCTGGCCCCATGCCTAGCCCTCTTCGCTATTTAACCTTGACCCTCTGAACCCCCAAAAGCCTCTGATAGCAGGTTCCCTCTCTCATCTGGCTTCCTGGTCAGGAGAGGAGGAAGCAACCTCAGACCCATCCAGCCACCCACCTGAGGTGCCATTAAAGTTAATTGTTTTTACTGCCAGTTTAACATAGTCTTGTAAATCTTTTTACGATGTGGCCCAGGAACACCTAGCTATGTGCTGAACTCAGGGGCGAAGCACAGTTTGCACACAGAAGATGGGGTGCCCTGGCTCTCCAGGGGCACCTCCCTCCCTCACCTTGTGTCACCCAGGTGACATCTTGCTTCCAGGGGAGGTTACAGCTGTGTCCCAAGACAAGATCCTCCACTCCATCCCTACTGGCTGGATAGGTGATCCTCTTGACCCTAAATCGCAGAATCTTCTGGAGGCTGAGCCCTCTAAGCACTGGTGCGAGGCTCTGGAGCCATTAGAAATATTTGGGGGTCTCCAGTGCAGAAAGTATGGAGCTGGGTCTCTCCCAGCCTCAGGCACACTGATAGGCTGGCCAGGCACTGCAGGGTGGGCGTTCAGGGTGCCAGGCGCATGCATTCCAGGGTGGAAGTTTTCCTTCTCTCATTTCCTGCCCACCTGGGGCCTGGCCTTCCCCTACCGTTTCTTTCAGACAGTTTGACCCAGGTTAGTGGAGAGGAAGAAGTGGTTGCCAGCCTTGGGCAGACCCCCGCGCCCACGCAGAAGACTTTCCCCGAATCTCCTCTCTCTCTCTCTCTCTCTCTCTCTCTCTCTCTCTCTCTCTCTCTCTCTCTCGATCTCAGTGCCTGGCTCCCCCATTCTGAGGCTCCGTAAATGGCATGGGTAAAACGAGGATACTGTTTTATCTTTAAGTGTCGTTACTAGTACTGAGCGAACTGCTACCTCTAACATACACCGGCAGGCACAGAACATCGGTAAAGGCTGACATCTTTAGCAACCGCGAGAAAGACCACTTATTTAGGAGGCACTTATTGTGTGCAATCTTGTGGCAGGTGCTGGGGATATCTGGAGAAGTCGCGCGTCCTTGTCTTTAAGGGGCGTTTAGTCTGGGAGCACGCTTTCTATATTCAGACCCGCGACCAGAGGCACTGAGCCTCCTTGCAGCACGTGGAGCCATCATTCTCCAAGGTAGCCCGGGACCAGCAGCACCAGCACCACCCGGGACCCTGTAGAAATGCAAATTACCCGGCCCCACCCAGACCCGCTGCCCACAGAGCTCTAGGGGTGGGGCCGGGCAATCTGGTTTTAACTAGCCTTCCAGGTGATGCGATGCTGGTTTAAGGTTCGCGAACCTCTCAATGAATGGGAGCATTGGCTTCGGAGTGAGGAGGCGTAGGTTTTAATTCCCTTCTCAGCTGTAGGGAGCTCCCTGGGCGGGATGCGGGGTAGTCAGAGGGGTGAGAAGAGGGAGGCCGGGGGTGGGGGGTGGGATGGGGAGGGGGTCAGAGAAATTGGCCTCAACCCGGGGAGGATGACAAAGGGAGTCACCTCTTCAACAAGGCATCTCAGGTCAGAGGCCGAATTTCTCAGCGGGCTGGATAGACCCTTGGGCTCGACCCAATTCGGGGAGGTTAAGGAAGGCGTCTCAGAACGTGCCCACCCCGATTTGAAACCTATAAACCTCGGTTTCAGGCCGACTCCAGGCCCTGTCTCTTCCCCGTTGCTAGGCTTTGGGGCACCCTAACCTTTCCGAGCCTCGATTTCCCCAATCTCGCGGGACCGCTGCGGCTCAGAGGAGGCTGGAAGCTGTCGAAGCGCCTAGAGAGCCACAGAGTCCCGCGCCAGGATGCGTTTCCAGCTCGGCTCAGGTCAGTGGTTCCTAAAAAGTTAGTTCCTCTCTGGTAGGGCCGACGACGCCCGAGCGAGAGAAGTCGGCTCGGGCGGGCACACGGCTCTGGACACACGTCGGCCGGGATCGGGAGCCCGCGCGGTCGATTTTTTTCGGGAACACTCGGCCTGCGGTGACACGGGGCGGTGAGCGCCGGGCGTGAAAGGTTAATAAGGTGCCAGCTTTTCTCTAAAGCGTCTGGGCGTTAGCCGGCGACTATCACGGGTGTCTGTGAAGCTAATGAGGCTGAGCGTGGGGACTCTGGCCCAGGGGCCTTCCGGCACGTGCCCAGCGGTGCGCCGCGCTGGCCGCGAACAGGAGCGCAGGGCGCACGGCGGCCCGCGCGCGTGGCGTGGGGAGGCGACCCCAGCCTTCCCCCAAGCGGCAGGAGATGCTAGGGAAATCGGGAGCGCACGGAGGGTTTGGAGGAGGGCTGCCTCGATCGTACCCTGGGCTTTCCAAGTGCTGTAGGCTTGCTTTCCAAGCGTTCTTGGAACAAACCCCAAACGCCGCCCCGACCTCCGATAGAGGGTCTAACGAGCGCGCGATCTAGCCCCTAAGTCCTGCCTGCGACATCCAGTTGGGAACGCCCTCCCCCAAGCCCCAGGCTCACGGTAGGTTCACCTCGACCCCTCTCCCCACCCTTCTCCTTTCCAGGGGGGCTAAGGGTGCCGGAGGAGGGGACGAGAGGGGCGCCGGCCTCCGGGTTCGAGGACACGGAGGGCGAGCCAATTTCCCCGTTCCGGACCCCGAATCGGAACAGCCCGGGGGGCCATCGGTCTGGCCCCGCGGCCACTGCCCGTCCCCTCCCTCGCGCCCCCGGCCAGGCTTTGAAGAGTGCGTTTTACGAACTTTTCCATTTTCCTAATGGAGGCGTGTTTGTTCTTCTCAGTCACCTCGCCTTTTTTTT
>CM053510.1:101364556-101398915 GCA_028627145.1 Eidolon dupreanum | reverse complement strand
TGTGGATTCATTTGAAACTTCGCAAAGCTTCGGACCGTAGAGGAGCTCCGAGGCTGAGCCAGAGGGACATTTCTGGCTGCGGTAACGGATGGAAAACATGACAATCTCGAGCCAATCTGCACGTGTGGGCTTGGCAGCCTTGGCCATATTGGAACAGTGACTTGGACATCGCTTAGCACATCTGGAAGGTTCTCAGGGAGCGTGGAGGCTGTTTTACCTCCACGGAGCCAGCCTTCCCAGAACCCCCGTCAGCAGCATTTTCTCTCCCAGTGGCACGTTCAGATACTTCAAATGACCTTGGTCCTCTGTGAGTTCAGTGATGGACAGAAGGTGACTGTGTGCCCGGCGGGGCCCTGTGGGGGGCCCACCACACACCCGATGTCTCCCAAGAACCTGACATTTGCAGTGTTATTTCACCGACCTTCTTCCTTTGCGTTTATAGTTCTCCATAAGCCAGCGAATCTCATTTATCCCATTCGTATAAACCAGAAAATGAGCTTCAGATAAACACAGTGAGTTGTCCAAGGTCACACGCTCACCAACCTGGGCTGGATTTCTGTGGCTGACTGCACTGCCATCTCTGCTAAGGTGCTCTCTGGAATGACTGGGCTGTCATGGTGCCCTGGAGGGACGTAGAAGGGGACCAGACAGATCACATGGAGAGAAAGAGAGATGGGGGTGGGGATGGGAGGAACCCTGAGAGAAACAGAGACAGAGAGAGAGAGAGAGAAAAGCAGGAGATGAAGAGAGGTCAGGCAGAGAGAGAGAGAGAGAGAGAGAGAGAGAGAGAGAGAGAGATGAAGACAAAAAGAGGCCAAGACAGAAAGAGGAAGAAATAGAGGAAGATAGGAATTAAGGGTCTGAGAAAGAATGAAGGATACAGCGAGAGAGAGAGAGAGAGAGAGAGAGAGAGACAGACAGACAGAGACAGAAACAGAAAGAGACAGAGAGACAGACAGAGAGAGACACACACACAGACAGAAACAGAGGCAGAGAGACAGACACATAGAGAGAAAGAGAGAAATAGAGGGAGGGAGGGAAGGAGGAGGGGAGAGAGAGAGGGAGAATTACCTCCTGCACACAGAAATGCAGAGGGCGGGAGCCAGGTCAGAAATACCAGACAGCACCTGCAAAGAGAAAGACAAGGGCCCAGTCACACAAGGAGAAAGACCACAGAGCGAGAAATAGAGAACAAATGAGTGGGCAGACAGGACACTTGCAATGTCATGTCCTGGACCCGTACGTGCTCGATCCCCAGAACACAGAACTTCGTATCAGCGTGGCCAGGCCTTCAAAGTCCCCTGCAAGCCTGGCGCCCTCAGGGACGCTGCTGGGATATCACAAATTAGACATCAGGGCTGCAAGGCAGGGTTCAGTCAGGGGCGGGATGGACTGCAGAGAAGATCAAAGGGAGCCAGGGCCCTGGATTCATTGGCAGGACTCCCAGTGGGGCCCACAGGCCTGAATTCCTGGCCGAACCCCCAGGAAACATTCTGATGGGCAGATAGAGACACTCCAACCGCAGGCCGCCCCCTTCCTCCCTCCCTCCCTTTCTCCCTCCCTCCCGCTCCTTCTCTGCCTCTTGCGTGTTGGTTAAAATCAGAATCCAGGGTTGATGAATGCTTAAATGACCTTGAGACATCAGGGCATGCCCCTCCAAGGGTCTTGGGTCTCAGTTCCCTTCTGTGTGAAACAAATATTCTAGTAACAGTTTGGTGGGGGGTGGGGGGGCTGCCTTATCTAGTTGTCCCAAGCCCCCCCCCCCCATTGAATGAGATAATGTGCTTAGGAGGCAGAGGGCCATGCTGGTTTGCAGTGAGACGCCCTTGGGGTGAAATCAAGCCGCATTCCTTGACATTTAGTCTTCTCATATGTAAAATGGGAGATGGAACTACCTCTGGCAGCATGGCTGTGAGCCTTCAATGCGGTCACCGGTGCTAAACTCGAGCCCAGCCCTGGTCCATAGCAAGCCCCGGGCATGTGGCGGCTCTCGGGGTGCCTAGAAGACAGAAGCCAGATTGCTGTCCTGGACAGCGGGTAATATATGGCATCTAGTTTCGGCTGAGAATTGAATTCAACCTCAGCTGGAGAATTAGAGCATTGTGATTAGAAACAAGAAGAAAGAAGGGACAAAACAGCCTGTCTTCAAGTGCACGATGACAGAGTACAGACTCTCCTGGCAGCCCAGGGGGCTGGGGAAGGACAGGGCAGATCATATTAATAACAATAAATTATATCTGCGCTGTGATTTATGGCTCTGATGTGCTTCCCATTATGTTATCTTTCAGAACCGTGCAGGGCACGTTCTCCTGATGATTGTCACAGCGGTTTTGATTGGGGACGATGGTGTGATCCGTGTTATTATGGATGCTATTTCTCCTAGTTTCTAAGCTGGGGAAACTGAGGCTCAGGGAGAGCAAGCAACTTGCCCAAGGGAAGAGTTGGACCAGGGTTTACACCCAGGTTTTGTCACCCTGTGTCTTTCTTGGCTGCGCCCACGTCTCGTCTTTGAGTGTGACAACCTCCTTTCCATCCTGCCATTTTGTCACCTTCACGATCTGGGGAGCGTTGGTTCCTTCTCTCGCAGGGTAGGCCACTCCAGCTTTCTTGTCCGCCAAGGTCAAAGGGGCTGAAGAAGCCCTCCTTTCCGGCCCCGAGGCCCTCCGTCCCCAGCCCTTACACCCGTGGGAGCTTCACGCGAGGAAAGAATTCCCAGCAGTAGCTGCCCATTGAAGGACTGGCAGGAGCGCCCGGATGTGGACTTGAACTTTCAAGTCCCCGCCTTGGAGGGCCTTACCTCTGTCTTTGAACCCAGCCAGCAGCAGCCGTGGCTGGCATGCTCACTCCACCCCTCCCCTTCACCTCCTCTCCTGTCCTTCGGGAAACTCACAGCCCGCTCAGGACGGAGTTGGTTTGGGGACCAGTTTCGTTGAGCATTTCCAAAGAGAGCTATTTCAAGAATGTGTAGATTCAGTCCTGAAAATGGCTTGGAAGGAGGCTGACTTGGCTTCTGAGCAGGGGAACAAATGAGCCCCCCTTCTTCCCACCCCCCAATTCTGCGATTTCCTTTGTCTCAGTCCAAAAATCCCCCTTTACATGATCCCGGAGGCTTCCTAATAAAATAGAACTGTAACTTTATCTAAGACGAGTGCAGCACATGTAGAATGGATAAGGTGTAATTAATAACAGAAAATAATGTTTCCCCCCTCCTGACCTTTCACCCCCATATAAGTGTCTTAAGTTTTATGACAGCTAAGCACAAAACGAGTGTGTGCACGTGTGCGTGCATGTGTGTGCGTGCGTGCGTGTGTGTGTGTGTGGGTGCGGGCGTGCGTGCAGCGTGCATGCTCCAGTGTGTGTGCATTTGAGCTGAGCCTACGTGGGGCCGATACGTCTGTCTGGTGAGTGTTCACCTAGCCTTGGCTGGAATTGGTTTACGTTTCTGGGCCGACTGGCCTCTTGCTGAACCCAGCACTGCCTGAAACTGATCTGATCTCTTAAAGTGAGGATTCGGTGTAGATCTCAAAATACCCTGTCCCTCTTTCCATGCGAAACTTTGGGCAAATGCAGAAGCTGAAATGAAAGGGTGGCGTGTGCACACATGCCCACACACCCATGCACGCTTTCTTTTAGATTGTCTGTTATATTTCAGAACCCCAGTAGAGGCTGGGGAGCGGGTATTGGTAGTTATTTGTGTCTGCAGCCGTGGGCAGGAAACTGAGACGATCATTTCATTGGTTTTGCTGTTGTCAATCCTTGGGCATAGAAGGGTTATGTTCTGGAAAAAGCTCTCTTTAGCCGTCACAGTCCCCCACCCTTTATTCCACGTGGCACTGTCCTTGCTGTTTATCTAGGAAAGAATGAGAGAAGTGTGCTTGGCCCAGTGAGGTAGGGGCTGGAGGAAACAGGGGAAGGGATGAGGGGAGCCTCACCCCGTCCAAGTCTTTGCAGACTGTTGTCTGCTGTGAGAATCGAAGGGCGCTCCACCCGAGAACGCCGTTTGTCTCGGTGGTTCCACAACTATGGACGTTTGGAGTAACATTATCTTGCTTGAGAGGTCACTGGACTGGCCTCAGCTCTTGGTCTCTCGTGATTCATTATGTTTGATGCTCGACTTTTTTGAGAAGTCCCCAGCTCCAACCTCTGGGTTAATGGATGCCACACCAGCCACGAAGCCAGTAGCTTTGAATGGGAGGCCTGGGCAGGGTGGAGCGAGCTGCTTCCTTTTGATCAGCGGCGTTGATGTGAACTGGAGGTCAGGCCCGTGTGTTAGTTCTGCGAGACAGCAGCAACTGGACCCTCCACGTTCCCTCCCGCCCCGGCCCAGGGAGTTTCGTTTTCCATGGCCAACCCTCGACGGGTTGACTTTTTCAGGACCCCGAGGGCACCAGAGGGACTTTTGGGAAAGATCGGGAGCCTTAAATCATTAGAGAAGGCCCCTCCGTCCTCTCCTCGGGCCTTCCCGCTTCCATCCTTGGCTCTTCAGATGTGGATAAACCAATTCCCTCTCCCCCGGGACATTCCTGCTCACCGATGTTAGGTGACAGGCTGGATTTGGAGGGAGATCTCTTTTTCCCAGGGGAGTCATTGGGTTGTTGAGATCTTTTATGGGCATGCTTGAACTCTGGAGGGCCCCCAAACTGACAGCCACCTCTGCTAAATTGATCGTATATTTTTCTGTCATTATGTCATTCCGTCATCCTTCTGCACATGCTTTGGCCTGCTATATTTTTATGGCTCTTCTTCCAAGAGGTGTTCCATAGAGGGTGGGTCAGCGTGATTTATCTTCAAGGAGCAGGGAAGGAGAATTCCTTATCATTGGTATCAGAAGGTGGGATTTCTCTCTTATCACCTCTTTTGCTTTTAAAGGCAATACCAGCTGGTTGATGAAGCAGTTTAGGGAATCCTTTGGGCTGCCAGCTTCCTAATGTTGACAATGACCAGAAATTGGGGACTCAACCGTCTCCTAATTTCACATCCTCCTAGAGACTTAAAATCACAGAACAGCAGTCCTGGAGTTTGCTGCTAGAACAAGAAGATCTTGATTGGATTAAAATATTTCCCAGTGGGGGTTTTGAGGCTTTGGCAAACATAATGAGATGAGTAGCTTTTCAAAAACAAAACTTGAAAAATTAAACAAGTAATATATATTCATTATCGAAAAAAAGTAGAAAAGGCAGATAAGGAAAAAGAAGAAAATGGAAATCACCTGTAATTCCCCCGCATGGGGCTAACTCTTCATATTTTGCTATATATCTTTCCAGTCTTCTGTATATGGTATATGCATTTTGAGGGAAAATGAGATCATGTTGCATAAGCTCTTCATGACTTTTCATTAGCAAAAATTATATGCACACTACAAAATACTTAAATAATACAGAAAATAACAAGAAATAGCAACAAAAACCCAGATAGCAACCACTATCGACTGTCTTATGAACGTCTTTCTAGCTATTTCTTTCCATATTGTTTGATAATCTGCTTTTAAAACTCCTAACACGCATAGGATGGGCTTCTCCATGTCAACAGATCTGTCTCTAAATCATTATTTCTTTGGAGTGGAGCTATGTTCCCTTATAAAGATGCAGCATGGTTTAGCTAATACATCCCCTGCCGTTGGACAGTTAGATTGTTTCTTGTCTTTAGTAAAGACCTCTTCTCATGGCTTAGCCGAGGTGGCGCTGACACTTTATCAGGTGGGATTCGTGTCACACTCCCAGCCCATCACACAACCGTGCACCACTCCCACCAACAACTCTGTGTAGCAAGACAGAAATACGAATCTGCTAAGAAGACAGAAATATGAATCCGCTAAGACTTTTAGTAGCAGGAAGCTGGACTAACAGTAGTTGACACAACAAAGGGTTTATTTTTCTCACACTCTGAGGTAGTTCAGAGGTGGGCTACTGCTGACCTATGGGGTCATTTGAATCCGGGCTTGCTTTTTTACCACTCCACCATCCGTAGCATCTTCACATTTCCTTTTCCTGCTTGTCTTCTGCATGGCCAAAGATGGCTGCCTCAGCTCCAGGCATCACGTCTGCATTAAGACAGGAAGGAGCAAGGAGTGGCACTGGAGGCTTTTCTCTTGAGCCTTTCTCCTTGATAAGAAATCGAAACTCTCTCTAGAAACCTCCCAACAGATCTCTACATACATTTCTCTGGCCTGAACTGTGCCATGGAGCCTGCCCAGAGTCCAGGAAAGCAAAGCTTTTCTTTTTAAGACCCTACTATAGGAGGTGGGGGGAGGCAAAGATGTTGAGAATGGGTGTTAGATTAGCTAACCAGTGGCTTAGCCATAGCGTCTTAGACATCTTCATCAACAACTAGGCCTGTTCTGGGGTGTTTTCTCTGTTCCACCATCCCCAGCCCTGTTGATGCTGACTTCCTGTATCTCACTTGCCTCTTCCCATCTCTGGTCCTTGTTCCCAACTCTTCTCATTTTGGTCCGGCTTCTTGGTTTGAGAAACACATTTAGACTTCCCCAAGCTTGGCTTTTCACTCAACTCTTGCCTCTGCTGGAAAGAAGCGTTCTAGTCTGTAAAGTACTGGGTTATTGGAAGGACTTGTTCATGTGAAAATAAACTAGATCCTGGGCTCCACAGTGCAGGGGCCAGGAATTCAATCTCTGAATCTCCAGCCTCCAGCACAGAGGCTGGTATAATTCACGCCCATTAAACCCAAATAGTGGGAGGACAGTGGGGACATCTTTTAAAACCCTCGTTATTCCACAAATCTGATAGATGTAAGACTGACAAAGAACGGCTTGAATCAGATTCTTCCAGGGGACAGTTTTTCGGTGTCCTGTAGTTAAATATTGATTTGGGATATTCTCCCCGTGAGGGGACACTCTGGAGCATCAGGATCCTGTGTCCTTGAGATGTTTGTAGCTAGACGTCATGGGATACTGTTGAGTTGAACCATGCTTTATTTTTTTTGGCGGGGTGGGGTGGAATAGAGACCTGATTCTGCAATTGGAATTACACATTTATTGTCTTAATAAGAAGGAATGATCTATAAAGCTGGTTAAGAGAAACCGAAGCACTTTATGGAGGGAGTGACTGACCCCTTGCTGGCGGGCTGTGAGCGATTGGACTGAACACATAGGCAGTCATGGCGACGTCAACTGGGTAGATATTATTGGCAAAAGTTGGTGATTCCTCTCAGAGCGGGGTCATCCTGGTTATGAGAGGCCGGCCAGTCTAGCCCTTAATTTTTTTAGCAGAACTTCTCATAAACCTCAGTAGACTCAGGAGTCAATCCAGGTTTTAAAGGTGACAAAGACTGATATGCTCATGACACTTTATGGTTTACCAAGGACCTTTACGTACGGTGTCTCCCTGCTTTGATGTAGCTGTTAGGTGTAACCCTCCTGCCTGATAATAGCTTGTGTGTATTGAGCACTTGCGATGTTAGGCACAGAACGGAGTTCTTTACACAGGGTAGCTCATCATCACAAACCCTGGCAAGGGAAAGAGTTAATATTCCCATGTAACAGAGGCAAAACGGAGGCTAAGTAACTCATCCGAGGCTACCTTGCTTCAAAGGGCAAAGTGAAGATCTGGACTCAAGCCAGCATGGT
The DNA here is from genome assembly GCA_028627145.1 of Eidolon dupreanum. Classification (NCBI taxonomy): domain Eukaryota; kingdom Metazoa; phylum Chordata; class Mammalia; order Chiroptera; family Pteropodidae; genus Eidolon; species Eidolon dupreanum. Next base: position 101,391,333 of record CM053510.1, on the reverse strand, counting down.
GTGTACCCTTATCCACTGTAATGGCTGTGCCCTCACTTACGGATGGATGCCTGCCGTGACTCCATTCGAGTGCTTGTCAGGGCCTCATTGAGCGGCCACGTGTCTTCCCAGGACACTGCGAACACCTCCTTGAGCTGGAGCGCAGTGGTTAGAACATCTGTCCTCGAGCCAGATCTCAGTCGCTGTAGACTTTTGGGGCTGACGATTCTCTGTTGTGGGGGCCTGTCCTGTGCACTGTAGAAGGTTTGGCCTCTGCCCTCTGGATGCCGGGCAGCACCACCTCCAGCGCTGGGCTGTGACAACCGAGAATGTCTCCAGAAGTTGCCTAGTGTCCCCCGGACGAAAACCGGTGCTAGCTCCGGCTTGAGTTTAAGTCCCGGCACTACCACTTTAAGAGTCATGTCCGCTCAGCCAAGTTACTTTTCCTAAGTAAGCATCAATTTCCTCACCTGCTGGTCAGAAGTAAGACCCATTCTCAGAGGGTTATTTCGAGGATTCATTGAGTGAATATTTACAAAGTGGAAAAAACGGTGCCTGGCACTTAATAAATGCCAAAGGCGCTGTTGCTCGTTCTTTCTCTTCCTACTGGAAGACAAGAGACAAATTTTTTTATCTCTGAAACCTCGATGCCTGGCATGCACTGATGTTTGGAGAATGTTTGTTGAATGACTGCATAACCTTTAAGTACCGTTTTCCATATGCAAGCAAGTAGACACCTATACCGACACCTAAATCTGCCTGATGTCCCACCTCCTCGCCTGTCCACAGACCCATACTGTCTTTGGGAGATTTAGCGCATAAAGTAAGTCTCAGTGTGGCTGTGTGGAAAATTCTGCAAACACACCTTCTGGTCCAGATCGCCCCTCCCGCCCCCACCACCTGGAGCTCTGCAGACAGAGAAGAGAATGTTGAAAATAATTCTGACTATGACAGCGAAGTCAGCTGGTGTGTGGAAAGCACAATATTCTAAACAGTTAAAACCCCGTCGGGATCCGGAAAAGCACATCAATGTCCCTCGCTTAAATGGCAGAGCACGTCTCTCTGGGGGCCCCTTCTTCAAGGACTGTCATGAGGACAGTGATGGCCACCACTCCTGTATAACCCCTTGCTATCCTGCTCAAGCCGGACCTTCCTGGTATAGGAGGGAGCCCAGTGCCATCTCCATTCATGTGTTTTGACTCGTGGTTTATGTGGATGCTGAAGAGGAGAGATCAGCTGAGCATCCGTTTGTTTTCGGGAAAGAATGAGAGTGGCTCATTTATTCAACCAACAAACATTTTATCTGGGAGCTGCTTCTACGAGCCCCCACACTGGGCTAGATCAGGGGTTCTCAACCAGGAGCAATATCCCCAAGGGACAGTGGGGAAAATCTAGAGACAATTTCGATTGTCACGATGTGGGGTTCGTCTAGTTTGTAGAAGCCAAGGATATTGCTTAGCATCCTGCCATGCATAGGACAGCCCCTGTGACAAAGAGTTACCGAGTTCTAAACAGAAATAGTGCTGAGATTGAGGAGCCTGGCTGAGGCCCAAGGGATGTATGTGATGATGACCAGGACAGATGATGTCCTTGCTCTGGCTGGGTTTTCTTGAATGAAGTTATCCAAACTATTTCTTTCAGTAGTTGGACTTGGAGAGGGCTCCCTTTAAGAATAAGCATTGGTCTTTCTTTCTTCCTCTGTCCAAGCATGGGCCTGGTGGGGCTGCTGTTGTGGATGTGTGTCGGCTAGTGAGTGTGTATCTGCATGCCTGTGACTGTGTGTGTGTGTGTGTGTGTGTGTGTGTGTGTGTGTGTTCAGAGCTGTGGGGGGTCTCTGTTTGGACTTGCGTGGCTGTCTGTTTATGTCTGTGTACATCCGTGTGGCTCTGTTCCTAAGGACTCTTTTGTCATTTCCTTCCCCTGCTTGCCAAAGAAGCACGGGTGGCTTGCTAAGACCTTCTGAGGTTAAATTCGTCACCAGACGACATTAATAAGAAATCATTAGCCTCCTATCTTCCTCAGCTCACTACCTTCCCCGCCCCCACCTTGGCGATAAGGCTAGGGGTCAGTAAACTTGCCTCTGAGTCGAAGCTTTGAACTTGGACTTTAGTTGAGGCGAAGTCTGCGGTGCCTGCATGAGTGTCCAGGAAGCTTTAAAAATGGTATTTCAGAGGAATCAGAGCAAAACCATGAGGACGCTGACTCTAGACTAGGGTCTTCCACTGTGGCAGTATTGACGTCTGGACCAGGTGATTATCTGTTGTGGGGGGCTGTGCTGTGTGCTGGTGGGCGCTGAGCAGCGTCTCTGGCCTGGGCCCACTAGCTGTACCCCAGCTGTGAACTAAAAATGTCTCCAGACATTGCCCAAAGTCCCCCGGGGGCCTAAAATCACCCCCTGTTGAAAACTATTGATCTATAACTACACAGAACAACATGGTGAATCCCACACACTTAATTTTGAATGAAAGAAGCCAGATACTTAAGTATGATGCTGTGTGGTTTCACTTATATAAGGTATAAAAAACAGGCAGAGTGAAACAAGATAGTGGTTGCCCTTTGGGGAGAAGGAGGGCAGATAGTCACGGGAAAAAGACATTGAAGACGTCTGGGGATGTCTGTCTTTTTTTTTTTTTTTTTTTTATTTAGATGCTGGGGACACTTATGTCTATACTTTTCTCTGTATTTTATACCTGAATCACAAGGTGTGTGTGTGTGTGTGTTGAGGGGGAAGCATACATTAAATGAACACATTTGGAGAGTCAAGGGAGACTGTCTTAAATAAAAAAAATCCCAATGGCACAGGTTCCATCTGTTTCCCAAACCCTGTCATGGACGGTTTATGAGCAACTTGATTTAAAGGATTCTTCTAGAATCCCTCCAGCTGTTTCTAAAACTCTAGGAGCAGTAAGTCTACTGAGGAATGATCTGATTGAGGAGAACACGTTGTCAACCTCTATACAAACACAAGCTCACACACATACACACACGCACACACACGTGTGCACACACACAGATGTCACCAGGCCTGCATTGGACTGAATTTCCTGCCTTTGTATTCTCGGAGCAGCCCTGTGGAGCAAACTGATGTGTGAAATGGACCAATATAGGTTGAGACTTCTGAAAACAAACAGCCCTCCTAAATCTCCTGGGGGGGAAAGAAAAAATCTCCACATGCAACAATCAGAGCTTGCCTCTTTTTCCTCATTTAAAGGCAAGGCTTGGCCTTGGAGCCCTTTCTCAATCCTTAGCACCCACGACAGCCCTGTCTCAGCCTAGAAGACCCTGGATTATTATCTTCTTAGCATTTCAGGTCTTTCTGAATAGAAACACAGCCACGTGGATGCCTAAAGCAAAAGCTATAGGCGTTCCCCTCTTTTGGGGAAACCCAGGGAAGGTTCTAGAAGCAAAGGGGCCGTAAGATGCATCGGAGAGACCCTCAATCTTCCGCTCAGAGACCTCCTCAGGCATCAGCATTTGGGCAAAGCTGCGTGGATGCTGGCCGCAGCCTCCCCAGCTGGTCAGCATTTATAAAGTGGGACACATCTGTTCTTGACCGTTAGCATGGAGGGAGTGGGGGGAGGTGGTGAGAGATGAAAACCCCGAACCCTGGGATTGGTCTTGCCCAGTGCCAAGAGAAAATTGCTTCTAACTTGGAGTCTTAGAAAAGCGCTTTGTGACAGAACAGAGGCTCATCAGAATGCCCCTCTTGGCCACCTCCCCGCCCGCCTTCCTCCCCCTTCCTTCTCACTTTGTTTCTGGAAAAGTCTCCAGGTTCTAGCCCGTCTTGAGATTTATGATGTGTTTTGCATGGCGAACACCCTCAGATCATATTTGGGGGATAAAGAGCCGAGAGGATAGCCTATTGGTTGGAAAAGAGAGCATCATGTATAATAATAAATACAGCATATTTCACAGTCTTTTCTTGTGCACATCCATAAAATTATAAATGCCCCCACGTGTGCGGTGAGTGCATAGGAGGCTCTGAAAAACACACAGCAACACACTCAGAGACGGCACTCCCCTCCGCCCCCCCTCACCCCGCATCGCATGCGTGCAGAGCCATCACACGTGGGGTGGGCTTGCAAACACAGGCCAAAGGCTCAGAGGCAGGCAGAAGCATGTTCATATACAAGCAGGGCCCAGACCGACACGTCAAACCAGAGGCAGATGCAAAACTGCTTCCAGCATCAGACCAGGTTGGGGATCTGCACCCCACAAAGCGCATACCTCCCCAGGGTCCCTCCAGAAAGTTTAAACGAATGGGCTCGAAGGAGCTCCTTTGACATCCCCCTCTCCCTTCGGTTTTCCTTGCAAGTTAAATGTCTTCCCAATCGCAGCCCTGGGGCTCACAAACCTCGCTTTATTCTGCTCCCTTGGCAAGACCTCCAGGCCCATAACCCAGCAGAAACCCTCACACCAGGAATCTCACTGAGTTCTACGCCCAGGCCTGGCCCGTGACCGTTTGGACCCCGCCGTTCCTGCATCTGCAGCTGCTGCCGTAAACTTTCTGAGGGCGACTGGGCACCGCGAGAGCGTTACCGGAGACCCTAGCAGAGAGTCAGTGCCAAGATCGATGACCCAGGGACACATGATGGATCTGGCCCTTGACAGCCGGGACAGGGAATTACATGGGGTCTCTCGGAGAGACAAAGAACTGGCCCCCAGTCTTCCATGTTTTTCCCCGAGATCTAATTACAGATGTCTTGACATTCCTGTTGCATAGCGTTTCCTTAAGAGATTTGCCAAGAAGAAACATTTGGAAACTGTGTTTTAGGTATAATTCTGTCCGGGAGTCACTGTTCCTTGCTTCGCCTTGGGATGACAGGACGCTTAATTACAACGCGCGCCATGTCTACTGAGTTTGAAAAGCTGGATGCGTGAGCCACGTAATATATCCCATGCTGACAATGGCCTTTTGGCAAAACTTGCGTCTCTGATCTCACCTTAATTACTACACAAATATACTTATTGTGGGTATGGGGTTTATGTGACGGAGTCCTCTTGACACATGTTCACAATAAAAACACATTTTTTCCCCCTTCCCCTGACCCTAAGGAAAAAAAAAAAAGGATGAACATGTTTCAAGATGCTGTTTTAATGGCATGAAAACTGTCTGCTGAGTGTTCACTCTGCTTTTGTTCTTTTTCTTTTCTCCTTTTATTAAAAAAGCCTTTTAAGCCGAGCATTCCTGGCTTGTAATTCCTCTCTTTACTTTTGCTTTTATGCTGAGGGGAGAGACAGATTAGATTAGATTAAAGACCAAGGGACACCTCGTGAAATACATTCCGTCTAGGGGCAATTTGGTTGATAGGGTCAATTTGTGTGTGTGTGTGTGTGTGTGTGTGTGTCTTGTGGCTTAATGATGGTCTTTTTACAAATATAGGGTTCTGATTTCTAGGGATATATTTGTTCCTTTAGCTATTTCCTCTTTAGAAGTCTGCAGCCTTTGACTATGGCCTGAATTTTAGGGGTCCATGGCACTTTGGGAGCAGGCAGGAAGTAAATCTTATTAATTCTTCCCTTTAGCTTCTCACAGATTTTCAGAACTTGTCCCCAAAGCAGCAGCAGTTTCCTCACAGACTGTAGATGAAAGAGATAATTTGTTTTAAAGGCCCTTTCCCTGCTATCCACCCCGCCAGGCCCCCCTGCCCCGAGTTTGTCTAATGATGTCACAGTGGTAACCAAGGCAACACACTGTGACATCACAGCCAAAAGGCTACTGACCTTGGTCTGGATTTCAAAGGAAAAAAGGTCCATAAACTTCTAAAGCAGTCAGGAGATAAATATCCTTAGTCATAAAAGAACAAACAAAGTTTGGGGTGGGGGACTGGGAAAAAAAAAAACAGGACTTTTTTTTTAAGAAATACAATAAAATGCTCTGCCAAGTTTTCCAGGAAGTGCCAGTGGCCATTTTGATGATGTGAACTAGTCTTTAAAACAGAATGAGGAAAAAATGAATGTGGAGAAGAAGGGTCGTTTGCAGTATTCGAAATCACCAGGTGAAGCTTCCCCCACAAACCGTGATCTTTAAAATGAGTTGGAGCGGAATAAAACAAGAAAGAAACAGCCGTTTCTGAGAAGGGGAGTCAGCTGATGGGAGGAAGAAAGAAATCCAGGGAAAATATTGATCAGAAAAGGGAAAGTGCTCAATGCAACATGGTATCCTGAACTGGATCCTGGAACAGAAAAGTGGGTGAAATCTGAACAGAATCTAGAGTTTCGTTCCTCGTAATGTAGCAGGGTTGGTTTCTTAGTTTTGAGTAATGTCCATGGTAATGCGAGATGATATTAGGAGAAACTGGGAGAAGGGTATATGGCGATTATCGTTCAATTTTATCAACTTTTCGGTCAATCTAAATTTATTCCAAATGAAAAGATTTATTTAAAAAAAAAGAAAAGGAGAAAGTGAGGGCATTGTGCTTCAGTGCGTGTTCTGGAAAATCTTCCACTTTTTGGTCTGGAAATTCTGCTCATCCCAAGCAGTGGCAAGCAGGTGGCTGGCTTGACTCACAGGAGAGACATAGAGGCTGGAGTTGCCTCTGAGTAACTTAAAAAAATGAAAAGGAAAGAAAGTCCCCTGGGCCATCCTAGATATTTCTTGTCCTCAGAGCCTTCCATGAGTTCTGTGGTCCTAATTTCGCAGGAAGTGTCTTTCTGTAGATGTCCCGAGGGTCTGTTGATCACACAGCCCGAGGAGCTGATCTCCAGAGGCCAGGAGGGGGATGGGAACAATACTGAACTTGGAGTGGAGAAAGCCTGTTCCTGCCCTCACGTGAACTTGTATGTGATATTGGCAAGGTCAGTGCTCTCTCTGAACCTCCTTTTCCTTGCCTGCCAAATGGGTGTGTCGGATCACGTGGGCGCGCCAGGTGATGATTTGGATCGACTGGTAGAGACTGGCGGGATCCTTGTGCTGAGCCTGAGATCAATGAGGAGTGCTGTGATCCATTAGTAATGTCTGCCGTGGATGTGGGAGTGAAAGGTGGAGGTGAGTTTGCCATTCCAGGCCCTGCGGCCTTGGGCCAGCCTCTCGGGGCTACTCTATCTACTGGTCTTCATAGACTCTTGTGCCTCCAGCAACATCTGTGTGGCATCGTAGACAGAACACAACCCCTGGAATCAGCCAGTAATGGCTTCTAATCCTGGCTTTCTTCTGTGCACTGGAAGTTGTATGGCCCAGGACATTTGACAAATATGAACCACGGTGTGCCAACCCCTGTGCATATCCTCTGCCACCTGGAGGAGATAAATAAGTTAACAGGTAACAAAAATGCACCATGCTGAATGTTCCATTGATGGTTGGGAAGACCGTTCTTGGAGTACCAAGTGGGACGACCTGTCTCACACCGGAGTGGCAGGCAAAGACGACTTCATGGAGGCAGTGACATCTAACCTGAATTCTAAAGAAAGAGTAGCTATTATCCCAGGAAGCAAGGAGGGGGAGATGAAGATGGAGTTTGCCTGAACTCAGATCACATGGGACCCGGTTGGCCTTGTTGGGGAGATTTAGGCTTTATTCTGAGGGTAATGGGAGACCATTGAGGAATTTTATGCAAGTCAATTTCATTAGCAAGAAATTTGTCCTCTGGCCTCTGAGATAGATTTGGGGTGGGGGGAAGACTAGAGGAAAGTTTTAGAATCCAAGTAAGAAATGATGGCAGCTTGTACCAGGAAGTGGAGCAGAGGGAGGCATGTCATTGAGAGATGTCCAGGGGACTCATTGGCCATGGGGGACACCAGTTACTTAACTCCCTGAGCCTCCGTTTTCTCATTTGTATGAAATCTTTTGCCACTACAGTCACTGTGAGGTTTAAATGAGATGATATGTGTACAATGCTTAGCATGGTTCCTCGTATACTAAAGTTGCTCCATACACACTAACTGTATATATTACTTTCCAGGAGTGTGGTGATCCAGCCAGGAATTAACAGATCCATTTTTAAAAAAAAATGGTGAAACCAAATCCCCAAAGTGAGGAAATAGATTGACAAACATCACACCACAAGTTAGTGGCAGATCCGAGGTTTGAACCCAGCATCTCCATGATCCCCAATCCAGTGTTCCATCCTCTCTTCTCCAAACAGCTGGCCCCTGGGAGCTTCCTTTTGAACTGAATTATTTGACGTCAGAGGAAAATAAGGTTCGTACTGAGGTTGAATGGTGTCCCTCAAAAAGATATGTCCTAGTCCTAACCCAGGTACCTGTGAATGTGGCCTTATTCGGAAGTAGGGTCTTTGCAGACGTAAGCTGGTATAGGTAAAGTCATACTGGATTAGAGTGGGCCCTAATCCAATGGCTGGTGTCCTAAGAAGACAGAAATGGACACAGACACACACAGAAGGCACACACTATCATGCAAAGGCAGAGGTAGGATGGTAGCAATGCAGCTAGAAAGCCAAGGAAAGCCAACGATTGCCAGCAACCACCAGAAGGAAGCTCGGAGAGGGATGGAATGATTCTCCCTTGGAACCTCCAGAAGGAACTAGCTTTGTTGTCACCTTGATTTCCGACTTTTGTTCTCCAAGACTGAGAGAGAATAAATTTGTATTATTGTAAGATACCTTACAACAAGGTATCTTAAAGGTACCACAATTTGTGGTACCTCGTTACAACACCTCTAGGAATCTAAGAGGGGTGTCTCACTTTCAGATATCATCACCTGTTGTCACTGCATTGGGCCTGAGTTCTAGGAGAAGGTTTAGAAAGGAGGGAAGGACGCTGGGCAAGAGGAGAGAGGGCCTGAGAGCCTGGGGGTGTGTCACAGGTAATCTCAGAGTTACCTTGGCCAGTGACATGGTTTACCGAGTGTATGTGTCAACAGTCAGTGATGTCCAGCTAGAAGTCAAATCTTGAGGGATGTCTCAGCGGAGAAGTGGGCAGGCTGCCTCTGGGAGGGGGAAATGGTCCATCTACCTATGGATGAGAGCCTGCGCCTGGCTCACTGGAGGGCAAGGCAGAAAAGTGGCACTGAAACAGTGATAACCACAACAAAGACCACTATCTGCTTCCTCTACCCTGGACCAAGTCACCTTTACCTCCCACCAGGTGACTCCGTGGCTTAACTTTCCTCCCTGTCTCACCCTGGACTCATTCTTCACCAGCATCTGTTTTGTTCGTGTGTGCGTGTGTGCGTGTGTGTTTTAAGTCCACTTTATTGAGGCATAATTTACGCAAAATGAAACATACCCATTTCAAATGTACAGCTCAGTGAGTTTTGATAAAGGTTTGCCATCCACGTAACCACTAACACAATCAAGGTATAGAACATTCTTCTTCACCCCCAGAGTTCCCACCTGCTTCTTCTCAGTCACCTGCCCACCTCAGCCCTGGGCAACCACTGATCTGCTTTCTGTTACTATAGATAAGCTTGGTCATATGTAGAGTTTTACATTAATGCAATCGTCTGGTGTGAACTCCTTCTTGTCTGGCTTCTTTTGCTCAGCACTGCGTTTTTGAGGTCCATCTGTCTTGCATACATCAGTGGTTTGCTCCTTTTTATTGATGAGCAGCATTCCATTATCTGGGATACAACAGTATATCCACCAGGGGTGGACATTTGGGTTTTATCCAGTTTTTGCCTATTGTGAATAATGCTGACATAAACATTTAAGTGTAAGTCTTTTTATGGACGTAGGATTTTTTTTTCTTGGGTACTTATCTAAGAATGGAATTGCTGAGATGTATCGTTAGCTTTTTAACCTAATGTAGATATCTGAGAGCTAAAACTGTGTAACTACTAGAAGAAAATATACTAAGAAATCTTTATGATCTTGAACTAGGTAAAGATTTCTTAGGACATAAAAAACTTAAAGCATAAAATAAAAATAAATGATAGATTAGATTTAATTAAGATTTAAAGCTTCTGCTCTTTTGAAAAGACCCTGTTAAGAAAATGAAAAGGTAAGTGATCGTCTGGGAGAAAATATCCGTAAATCATTTATCTGACAAAAGACATGTATCCAGAATATTAAAAAGAAGTTCTATAACCCACTAATAAGACAAATGACTCAATTTAAAAATGTGCAAAAGATCTTCAGAGACACTTCAGAGAAGGAGATACGTGAATAGTCAAAAGGCATATGAAAAAGTGCTCAACACCATTAGTCATCAAGAAAATAAAAATGAAAACCATAACGGGATATGATTATGTACTACCCACCACAACGGCCAAAGTGAAAAAGGCTGACCGTTCCGAGCATTAAAGACGTGGAGCAACTGGAACGTCTACACAGTGCTGGTGAGGATGCAAAACGCTATAGCCGCTTGGGAAGAATTTGACAGTTTCTTAAAACAGTTTGCTTTTGTAAAAAAAAAAAAAAAAAAAATGAAAAAAGTTTTAAAAATCTTTTAGTGACTTCCCATTGCTCTGGCATAAAATCCGAACTCTGTCCGATGTCCCACAGAGTCCTCTGTGATCTGGCTCCTGCCATCTCCCACCTTGTCTTGCATTCCTCTCCTCTGAGTTCACTCCCTTAGGGCCTCGGTCACCTTTATTTTGACCTTGAAGCACAGCATGTTTGTTTGCTGTTCCCTCTGCCCGGATGCTCTTTCTTTAACTTTCTTATGACAGTCTCCACGGCTAAGTCTTTCCTCAAATGTCCTCTCCTCACAAAGACCTCTGCTGACCATCCCATCAAAAGGTGGTCCCCATCATTTCCCATTCTTGTTTTAGTTACCTCTGAGAATGTCAAATGTCTTTGCTCTCTCCCTCCTTCTCCCTACTCTTCCAACTAAAAAAAAAACTTCAAGATGGCAGGGACCTAGTTTCTCTGTTAAGCACTGTCTCCTGTAACGTAGTTCCTGACATGAAGCAGGACCTTCATAAGTGCTGAATCTGTAAGTGTCTCCCGCGGGGACGAGGAAAATGTGGCTCGTTTATGGCAGTACTGGGATTGGGATCCAGCTCTCTCTGGCTCCAAAGACTTGGCTTTTTTTTTTTTACTCTTCCTCAGAGTTCCCAGTCAAGACAGGGCTAAATTCTTGGAGGGCATGACTTGAATTCCAACCTTAGGGACCTAGATGCTAGTCACAGGAGGGACAATTCCAGGCAGGAAAGGGGCAAGGTTGGTCTCCAGAAGGGAAGAGACTGAGGGGGCACCCAGGGCGTGTTCCTGTGGAGCCCGAAGGCGCCCAGCTGTGACTTCAGACATTTTCTCTAACCCCTTCGAGGTCAGCAGCAGAAAGGACGAATTCCTTGATGTGCTCACCCATTTTTCATAAGAAGAGAGAAATGCCCCGAGGAGGACACAGTGCTGCCAGGAGGTGGCCGCTGCTTCTGTGTGGAGGGAGTTGCGGTAGCCAGCGTTTGGGCTGGACCTCGAGGCCTATCTAGTCCAGTTACCTAATCCACAGGTGGAGAAACTGAGGCCTGGGGTGAGGGCGAGAGGAATGTGCGAGGCTGGGGTGTGTCAGGGCAGGATCTGACTGGATCTGGGTGCTGTCTTTTTGAGCAGAGACCTTTGTCAAAGTGTGGAAGTGGGAAAGCAGACCCTGTATAGGTCACCGAGAGCTTGGGGTCAGCCAGACTGAACTTCAGATTAGGCTTTGACATTTACGAGTTTGTATCCTTGGGTGAAGACTTTCCTTTTTGAGCCTTAGTTTCCTTGTTCGTGAAATGGGGATGATGATATAGTGGTTTTGTAGGGTTCTTAAATTCATTTCGCTTAGCTCGGTGCCAAGTACTTAGTAAGTACTTAATAAATAGGGCTAATTATTATGATTGTAGTCATACCTTCTAGAACTGTGGTGAGGTTGGCAGAAGAATCGGTTGGAGAAGACCTAGAATGATAGACCCTGTCAGTTAACTGTTGTTAGCCTGAGGGTCCCTAGAAACCCAACGACTCCCACCGGAGGCCCCCCGCTCTCCCATGACCTGAGCATTCCTGGACCATTTCCCTGGGTCCTAGGTTATCTAATTTTGGGGTGTAAAGAGGAGAGCAAAAGCACTCTCAAGACACCATCGACGAATCAAAAACGGCGTGTGTTCAGAATCGGGAGTTCTGTTTGTCCGTTTCATAACTGAGACTTTGGCCAAGTTAATGAACTTCTCACGTGATCAGATCTGTGCAGATGGGAAGGCCGAGCCCTTTGTCACGGGTTGGTGGAGACGACGACGCGAGAAGGAGTGTATGAAAGCAGCAAGCATGGCTCCGGCCTTCCTGGAGCAGAGGAAGCATGTGGGCCGCCCCAGCCAGGGCTCTGACACTGCCTGAGCAGTTGGCGTTTCTAAAGCTGCCCGCCTGGCTCCAGAAGAGAGAGATTCCTAGACGTCTTAAGTGCTCCCGGACATGCCCGAACTTGCAGGTGCCATTTTGAATGCGAGAGGCCCTTGACTTAAAGGAGCGAGTTCAGGGAAAATGCATTTGTACAGCTAGCTTATCCTTCTTTCAAAACCTATGCAGATCCCTGGCCTGGGGAGGAAAGTGGGAATCTTTGCCTAGAAAGACCTCACCCATCCTTGATCTCATTTGTTCGTCACAATAGTCCAGGAGGTAGGACAGGGAGATGCAAATGTCCCCAAGACCCTGGGGAGGGGTCCTCTGGGACTTCAGAGAGATTCCACCTGCCTGGAGGGGTGGAGGATGAGGGATTAGGACAGTCTTGCCATTGGTGGGTGACCTCCCTTGGCCAGAGGGACTGACAGGTCCTGGGCCTTCATTCAGATGAGACAGCCATCAGAGATGGCGATGGGGTTTTCTGTCTTCGTGCCAGTCTTCCGAGATGCTAAGTGAAACGGGGAGACGTGAACTCATTAAAGATAATTGGGAAGGAAGGGGGAAGCTAACATGCATGGAGTTCCAACTAGATGCCACCAGCTCTGTGAGGTGGGACTAATGATTTCCATTTGACAGATGAGGAAGTGGAGGCTTAGGGCAGTGAGCCGTCTTGCCCAAGGCCACCCAGCTGTCAAGATAAAGCAGGGATAATGTCCTTCCAATCTACACTTAACTCCTTCCACTTCAATTTTCACTAACTTGTATTTAGCACCTATTACGGGGTTATATTAAGCGGGCTCCTGGATCTCTCTGACTTCCTGTTTACATTTCTCCTGACTCTGGCCCCTGTTCTCTGGGGTCCCGCCACCTCACCATCTTTCCCTTCTTTGAATAAATCCTATCCTGGCTTCTCTTTACTGCCTTTGTTTAGAAGGCCCTTCCTATTCAGCTTATGCTTATCTTTCAGTTTTGCCCGTTCAAGGAAGTCCTCAGGGACCACCAGAAAAATTCAGATTGCTACTCCCAAACCCATTACACACCCTGAAATTTATCACGGGGGTGGGGGGGAGTGTGGACAGACTTGTGGGATTTTTTCATTAACATCTCTGGATCACACTGGAAGACTTTCGAGCCCCATGAAAGTAGAGAACTCATCAGTCTTGTTCATGGCCAAATTCAAATACTGGCGAAAGGGTAGGGAAGTTCCCAAGAAGACCCCAAGCAATGGAAAGGCTCAAAGAACACACAGGTGAGGACGAGAGAAGAGCCCCCCGAGAGAGAGGTCCGTAGCCTCCAAGATGCCCTAGAAAGCGCCCTTTTTCTGCCTCCTGTCCCAGCCACTCAGATTCCAGGCAAAGGTGAAGGGCCAGACATTCTCCAGCACTCCCATTATGAAGCCAATATGTATTTTGTATGCCATGTGTTTATGTTTTTCCCTTTGAAGGCTGCCTGGGAAAGGCTAACAGTCATGGAAGTAACAAACACTTCGTCTTCTCTTCTCTTGCCAAAAGCAATCTTTAATCACCCCACCAAGTAATGGGCTCAGAATAGCATAATGGAAACAAAGCACTTAAAATACTTTCTTGGGTGGATAAACACAGCCGAAGGGGGGTAAAAATCTTACACGCCCAGCCCTATCCTTTTCACTGTATACACAGCTAGGAAACCTGGAAGGAAGAGAAGAAATCCTTCACAAACAGGTAATTGTAAATAACCAGAGCACACATATTTTTAGTGGTAGCATGCTGGGTCATCCATCCTGAGGACGATGTCTTAATATTTGCTGGATTTCCCCGCTTTAAAACCCCTGCCCCTCCCGCCCAGTGATAAAATATAGGTCTGATATAATTAACCAGTGGGAGGGAATTTTCAAAGAGTCTTTGAGTAGAATCTCATCTCTCTTTAGATGTGGGGACAATGCGGAAAGGGGGTGGGGGGTGTTGGGTGGAGGTCTGAAGTAAATCTGAAGAGTTTACTTAGGTTCAAGGGGAGAATCTTTGCTGATGCCCACTTTGGCTAAAACCAGAGACAGAAAGAAAGTAGTAAAGCTCTGAGTTATAGAATCCAGGATGCAGACTCCCAATGGGATGCCAAGTTTGGTATTAGAGAAAACAAATATTCATGCTGCTATAATAGACTTCCGAAATGACCATTTCTTCCAGGCAGTCTTCCTGGATTTCCTCATTTGGAATCCATCTCTCTCTACCATGAAGTGAATAAGACAAAACCTAGAAGGCTTTATAAGACTTAAGAACTGTACTATCTTGGCCAAGTGACTTATTGTTTCAGAACTTTAGTTGTCCTATTTATAGCATAGGACAAAATTACCTCGTTTGTAGGCATAGAATTAAATAATCCGTGGTCAGTTCCTCACTCAGAGCACTTAACTCAGTCTGCCCAGAAGTCAGAATCACCTGAGTATATCCCAGCATCTTCTTGAAGTGTAAGGGAGCAGGGGAAGGAGATGTGCTCACGGAACTAGCATCTTCTTCCTGGGTTGTTGTGTCTTAGCCAACTGTTAGATCCTTGGATACACTTTGTCTTTTGCATTCTTCACATTAATAGCATTTCCAAGGAGATACGATTATCTCCACTTTTCAGACAGGGCAACTGAGGTTCAGAGTGTTCAAGTAACTCTGCCATGGTCACACAGTAGGTGGCCGAGGCAGGGACCTGTCGATGTAAGAAACATCCAAACCTGTGCAGAATTTTATTAAGAGTTTATTTGAGCCAAACTGATGACAAATGACAGGGAACAAGATCTCAAATGCTCCCGGAGAATAACAGTTTTGCACCTTCTTTTACACATTGGAACTTAAGGAGGGAATATAAAGAAGATTACATGGAGGGAGGAGAAAGCAAGGTGGTGATTGGATTAGTGTATTGTTAACAAGATTCTGTGCTCTCTTGAGAGTGGTTATGGCTTATTTCAAAGGTGTGTTAATTTAAGTGCACAGAAACAATGGGCAGGGCTGGCTTAAGGCGAAGATAAACCTTTTACTAAAGAAATTATAGGCCCGGGGTATGACTACCCGCCATGACCTGCCCAGGTAAGAATTTATGATCAGATCACTCCCGGAGGTTACTTTCAATAGAACCCTTTTTTTCCCCCACCTACCTTCTTGTTCCCTATTTCTGGAACAATGTCTGGCACACAGTAGGTGCTCAATACATATGTGACATGAACTGAAATGCCCCTCATTTCCTGAATACTCCATTCACTGACAAATAATCACAAACGGTTTTTGACATTTTTTTTGGTCAAATATTGACCTTGATCGTCAGCTATATGGATGAGTTAATCATGGAGAAAACTGACATTTTTTAAAGCATAACAACATTGCACAATGAGCATTCCTGTTCTTGGAAGAGAAACATGGTATGTTCACTAAAAAAGCACCCTGGGTTAAGGTCAATTGATATAGCCTGTGTATAAGGAAAAACACACAAGAAAAATGTTTGATGGGGGTGGTTCAAGGTCGTCTTTGCAACTGAGAGGCAATTTGTTAACATGGGCCATGCAGTAGAAGAGCTAATCAGTTGGAAACTCAGTCATACTGGTTACCCCATTTGACCCTTGTTGATGGGGGACAGAGGACACCAGGTGTCATTGGAAGTTTGATGACTGAGAGTCTGATGCCCCCAGATCAGCTGGCATGTGGGTCTTTATGTCTGCAGTTAGAGCAGCCCTCCTGACACACTGAAGGATTTTTTACCATTTGTCTCCTCCTCCTAGACCTTCCCTGCCCTGTAGGGAGGTGGAAAGACCCTGGGTTTTGGAGCCAAAGGAGCCTGGCTGGACCGGGTTGGACAAATCACTCCATCTTTCTCAACTATGACTTTTCTCAATTGTAAAAATGGCAGTAGGGCTGTTGTGAGGGTTAAATGAGACAATGGAGGTAAGTGGTTTAGCACAGTGCTAGACACTTTCCAAGTGCTAAGATTAGCTCCTACGGTCGTTAGTGTCAGCATCACACTCATTCATTCGTGTGTTTGTGGAACAGGCCTCGGTTGAGTGGAAACCAAGTGAATTCTATACTTAACATTTTGCTTTATTTGCTTTGTCCCGCATTTACTCATGTATTTATTTCACTATCCATTCATCTCTCTATCAATTCATCTTATTGTTTTCTTGCCTTTAATGTAGCAGTTATCACTTACCTTATCCCCACATGCATTGGTATGTATATCCCTAACTAGAGCTCAGTATGCGTTAATGGATTTTTTAAAGAGACAATTTCCACACAGTGAAATGCACACATCTTAATTCTTTGAATTTTGGCACATTTTTGACATACTTGTGCAACCCAAACCCCTATCAAGATAGAGGATATCATCATTGGTTCTGCCCTCCCCCCACTCCCCACCCCCACCCCAGGCAACCACTATTCCGATTTTTCCCACCATCTGTTTGTTTTGCCTATTCCAGAACTTTATATAAATGGCATCATATGGTACGTCCAAGGCATTAATTCACTCAGCATAATGCATTGGAGATTCATCGTGCTCTATCTCGTGTCAGTAATTTCTTTTTTATTGAGGGATAGTATTTCGTTGTATGGACATACCACAGTTTATCCTTTCTCCTGTTGGTGGCAGTTTCTAGTGACTGGCTGCCTTACATTTTAAAAAGATCCCTCTGGATCCTAGGTGGAGAATAAACTAGGGCGAAAAGGCAGACCCTGCAGACCAGGGGGGGAGGCTACTGAAATAGTTCAGGTAAGAGATAAAATGGTGGTAGCGTTGTTTTGATCACATGCTTTTTAAATACATAATCTTAGTCAACAGACATCTTCAGAGCTTAGAAAACTCCCTTCCCTTAGAGATAAGCTATTTCTTCTTAAGGAAAGAAATGTTATGCATTTTTTTTTTTCATATTCAATCACCTCAGTCACTTTCAATTTGGTCAAAGGTTTTTACAAATCTTTTCAGTTACAAATTTGCAAGGGGAAACAATGTAAATGGATTCTAAGGGACCCTGTAGGGGGAGGAATTACAGAAGCTTCTTAAAGAGCTACATCAAAAGGGAAATGCCCATAGATTAAAAGCTCTAAGTAGCTTGAGATCTGGAGGACTAGGGTTGGGCTGGGGTTAGATGGAAATTTCTAATAATAACAGCTCATGCTTTTGGATACTGACTACAAGCCAGACACTGGGTTCAGCACTTTCCATCCATTTTTTTTTCTTACATGGGAGGCATGAGTTAGGACCGTTATTATTTTACAAAGGAAAGTGAGGATGTCAGTGCATGCCATCTGACTTCAGAGCCTACACTTGCCACTATGGCTGTACCAATTTCCTTTCCATTGGGAAAGACGAACAGAACAGATGTGATTGAGCAAATTGATTTTCTTTCCTTTCTGACAAAGTCAACCCCAAATTGAGCAGTATGTTTTCTGAATTCACCATGGAAAAGAATACTGTTCAAAACGGTGACGTGAATGAAAGTGGGCTCATATGTAGGGTGACTAAACTCATCATATTATTTCTGGGACTTTTCCCATTTTAGTACTGAAAGTCCCAGACAAACCTGGATGGTTGGTCATCTTACTGATAGAGGATGGTCTTCGTCTATGAAGAATGTTTTAATTTGTGATCTGAATTGAGTGGTCAGCTCTTAATTGACTCCAGGATGATGAATTTACCCGCCATGGGTACTCCTTTAGTTCCTGCCCTGCTCAGCCTTAGGACTACCTGTTTGGATAAGATCCACTGGAGGCACAACCTTAGCAACTTGGACCATTGATCAGCTGGCATTTGAGGACATAGTGACACATAAGTGTGCATTTTGCTAGAGGGCAGAGGACCGTTCAGTGGTTCTCAATATTAAGTATAAGCTTTGGGATCCTGAAAGTATTTTTCTCCCCTCTACATAGAACCACGTCTCTCCAACACAGCTTTCTTTTCCTGACATCGTTGCCATGGGCTGCATTTAGATTGCGTCCTTTCTTCTTTGGCTCAAGACGCTGGCTTCCTAAATGTTCTGGAGCCTTCAGAATCTCATCTTAATTCTTCTCCCCTTAATTCTTCTCACCTACTAAGTAGATCATCAAAGAGAACCAGTAAATGCATCCAGTCCCCGCTTCTAATGAAGACCCTAAATAATAGAACCACACCCAGGAGCATGATTTCAGAGCCTGCCAGATCGAGTACTATGCACTAGGATGGTGACACGTAGAGACATGACAGGACCTTGCGCACAGCTAAAAACAACAGCAGCAACAACAAAGCTTTACCATGCCCTCATGGTAGATAAACTCAAGATAGGGGGAATGAATACTTTAGTCTAGCTCTAAGGATGGAGCCTGTTAGGTGCTCATCATTTATCTCCCTTGCATGAGACCATCTACTTTTCTAATCCTATTTTTTGAATAGTTCTTAGAGGTATTGAGGATTTTTGTCTCCATTCTCTACTCTATGTCTTGGCTTAGGTTGCATCTCTCCTTTACACAGATTTCCACACTAGCTTCTAACTCATCAAGAGTTTCCACTCCCCCCTCCATCCATTCTTCATGCTACAGCCTGAGTGATCTTTTGAAATTCAAATCTGATCGGCACTGTCCCGCTCTAAGGCCTTTAATGGCTCCCACATGCTTACAGAGTGAAGTCCAATCATTCCAGGTCTGGCCTCCATCTCCCTTTCCAAGCTCATCTCTTGCCATTGGCTTGGAAAATATTTCAAAGAGTTCCTTGGCTATCTCTTCCTTGAGTCTAGATGATTCAAGTTCCTCTGACTTGGTTTCAGATTTTCCACTCTTGAATGCCCTATCCATTCAAGGACATGAGATTTCCACGTGATGATTATGTCTCCAGGCTTTGCTCTTCCTGGGTCTCGTGTTGCCCTGGAAGGCAGGAAGGAGGGCTGCACCTTGAGGTATGCGGGTAAGGTGAACTGGGTACCAGCATGGAGGAGTTTTGTCTGTAAATCCAGCCAAAGAACCCTGATGATGCTCATCTCCCATCAGTGGGGCTCCACTGATGTCAGTGGAAATGACAAGAACCAGCTCACAACTAAAAGTCATCATAGATTGGGTTTCCAAGTTAGGGTTCTCAAACACATCCCTGAAACGGTGTCATCCTCACCCATCGCCACAGATTCCATCAGCCCTCTGCTCATCTCTGGCCAGTTGTCAGTTCAACCACATACCACTTAGGACACCAAATCACAGCCTTCTTCTGCCTAACCAATCTTGGCATCCAGCATCGGCCACGTGAAAAGGGAGTAAAATTGGACTCTGCTGGGGAAGCCAGCATCCAGGTTGGACCCTCAGGACCTCATCGGTAGACCTTACACTGCATCCTCGAAGCTTTACCATGGACTTTTCTGGTACATAAAGACCGAGATCCAAGCCGACTGTCATGGAACAAAGAAAGGGAGAAGGGGCAAAAATAGGAGCAAATGCCACAAAGATGGTAACAAAAACAAAACGCCTTGGAGAGAAAAAGAAAAGGAAAAAAAAAAAATTGGAACTAGGCCGACAGCAACCTCAGCCTATGCTGTCACCGAACGGAAACTCAATTTATTTGGTTTTTGCTTGGAGACGTAGCATAGTTTTTGACAGATGTGCTATGCATCCTGTCATTAGGGTTGAAAGAGATGTCTCGATATGATTGGGAAAATTACAATTTTAATATCTTCTTTCTTCCTTCAAGCCTTTTGCATATTTTCCACTACACTGGTCTCTGGTTGCTTACAGTTAAATATAAATGAATTCCATAGCTCTCCTGTGTTCTACACAACTGCCATTTTTTGGACTCTGTGTGTGTGTGTGTGTGTGTGTGTGTGTGTGTGTGCGCGCGTGTGCGCATTTAATCTATGCGAGAAAAAAAGTCAACACAAATGAAGAAGAAATAAGACAGAGAAAGACAAGACGACCCCCTCTGGAAGTCAGGAATTAGGATATTTATGGATGTTGAGAATTGAGATTTTTGAAAGTAACAATATCTCCTATACTTATCACTCTCAACGTGACAGATGTCCTATAATGTTCGCATGCTTTCTGATCCTTAGTAATCTTCAAGATGATACTAGTTTTCTATCCACTGGACACATGAGAAAACTGGTATTCAGTGAGATCACCATTTGACCAAAGTCTCGAAAGTGGAGAAGGCAGGCTGCAAACACGGGCATGTGTGACTCAGATCATTTAACTATGCTGCCATGTGACTGTGAGCCAGCAGGACATAGATGGTGGACAGTTATAATTTTTCCTGCTCAAGGTCCCCCTTTTGTGTAACGCATCCCAACTTCCTCTTTGGAAATGATTCCTCCTCTGCTTTGTGTCCATATAATTAAGGTGAGGGTGACTCCCATCCCCAAGGTCTGGGGTGGGCACCTGACCAAGGCCTGGTCAATCTGAGCCTTCTGACTCCTGGCCAGAGTGTTTAGTTCATGGATGGCCTTGTGACTGTTAGTAGAATGGTTAAGAAATTGGAATGCCTTTTCGGCTGGCGTTGCTAAATTCGTAGGGTGTTTGCTGGGAGCTTCTGAGAGTCTTCCTTGCCACCACAGGGGAAAGCCTGTCTGGGAAAAAATCAACTAAATGGAAGATGGGGAGAGAGATTTTCCATGATGTAGTTTGAGTATATGGATCCAGCTCGCTCTGAGCCTGGAATCCACTCCTGGACTTTTGAGTTACTCAGGTCATTACTTTCCCAAAGTTCTGAGTAAGATCTTGGAGAAGAGAGCTACATACCACCAGTGAGAATGAGGGCCCAGTGAGGCAAGGTGGGGCGTTGGTGAGTGTGATATTGTGATTTATAATAGGAAGTATATATTTGGTCTTCATCTCCAGTTCTGGCACAGAGCTCCTAAAACCCTCGGAATTTCCTAAGTGATGAGAATGATAAAGGTGTCTTTTGTTATGTGAAAGAGGTGACTTTTGGAAGCACCTGAGGCTGGGGGCCAGTTGCCAAGTTATGATTAGAGGGTTGGAACTTTTAGGACCTCCTGAGAGGGAAGAGAAACTGGAGATTGAGATCAGTTGCCAATGGCCAATGATTTAATCAACCCTGTCCCTGTGATGAAGTCTCCATAAAAACCCAGAAGGAGAGGATTTGGAGAGCTTCTGGGTTGGTGAAAATAATTTGGGGTGAAGGGTATGCTCTGAGAGGGCATGGGAGCTCCGTACCCATTCCCACATACCTTGCCTTATGCATCTCTTTCATCTGGTTGTTCCTGAGTTATATCCTTTTATAATAAACTGGTAATCCAGTGAATAAATGGGTTCCCTGAGTTCTGTGAGCTGTTCTAGGAAATTAAATCCCCAAGGAGGGATTCGTGGGAACCTCCATTTATAGCCAGTTGGTCAGAAGCACAGGTGACAACCTGAGTTTGTGACTGGCACCTGTAGTGTGTGTGTGAGGGGCAGTCTTGTGGGCCTGAGCCCTTCACCTGTGGGATATCGTGCTATCTCTGGGTAGACAATGTCAGAATTGAGTAAAATTATAGGATACCCAGATGGTGTCCAGAAAATTGCTTGTTGGTGTGAGAAAACTTTTCCTCAATGAATTGAAAGTAAGATATGGACACATTTAGTATATTGCCAATGTATTATAGGTCAAAATTTCATTCGTTGACCTAATATCCCCATTTTTCAGATATGGAAGTTGAGGCTTAGAGCTATTAAGTGATATAGAGGGTAAAAGAAAGAACACACCTTAATTAAGTCCTCATAGCTCCCAGAGGTAGTAACAGACTGGAAATCAGAAGTGGGTTTTAGTCTTTACTTTGTCTCTACCTTGCTGGGTAAGTTTGGCTAGATGTCTTCCTGTATCACTCAGAATTCTCTGATTGCAAGCAACTGAAAGTGACTTTAACTTATGCAAAGAAGAATTTACTGGAAGGATATGAAAGAGCTTGTAGAAGAGAAGAACAAGGTCTCTGAAAAAACAGGAGCCGGGGAGCTGGGTAGCAGGAATTCATGGACTTACCGAAGACATGAAACATCTACGAACTCCCATTCCTAGCTTCAGGTGCAAATTCCTGAGATGCAGCATCTGATTGGCTGAGCTTGGGGCATAGGCCCGCCCTTTGGTAGTGACATCATGATTGACAGCTCCATTATAATTCTATCCAGTAAAAGAACATTTGTTTTCCCAAAGCAACATTGAGATGCTGTTACCCGGATAAGGAATATTGGTGCAGGGTAGGCAGAAGTTATTCAGCCCCTCTGTCCTTCCCCGTGCTGTCATTTGTTTTAATCTGTAATGTAAATAGTTGGGTCATGAGGGTCTCTGAGCCCTTTCAGATGTAATACTCAGATTACATCTTGATTTAACCCGGCCTGAAAGAAGCTAGAAAAAACACATTTCCAGAACTGGGATTTTGCATTTTTCTGTGGAAGAAGCCAAAGAATGTCACACGAATTTCCCCCATCAACCATTTTGCTACTCGACCTGTAGGACGAATGGTGGGGAGGGATATACTGGCTCGAGCATTTGCAGGCTGTGACGAGGTGGTTGTTGCCAAACCCCTTTGAGCTTGATTTTCCTCATTGACAAAACGGGGCTATCCGTTGCACAGTGTTGCAATGGTGCTTAAAAGATAGAAACACATTTGTAAGGCATTGAATACTCATTATGTGGCTGGCTCTGTGCTAAGATCGGGGACCACAGCCTCTTTTAATGACATTTTCCAGCGCAGGTAAGAAGCAGGTACCCAGCATACAGCAGGGGCTCAATAAATGCTCTCCTCCTTTCCTTAGCCTCCGGGCACTGGCAGGACTTGCTGAACCATCTTCCCCCTCCTGCTAGTCCTATTGCTCTGATGAAATTCTGAAGCCTACAGGTGCTTAAGGCAGAAAGTAGCAGGTGTATCGATGTCCCCGTCCCTCTCTCTTCCAGCAGCCAGTCTGGACACAGGGTGAAGAGATCAGCTGTGAGTTCTAGGGTAGAGAGGGAATTCAAACTTTTGGTGGGTGGAAAGTTCTGGAAACCCTCAGATAATATATTAGGAGGGCAGCTCCCCCCCCACCCCACCCCTTGCCTCTGCCACTTAGGTAAAAGTGCCCAGATAACTGGATTATAATCAACGTGTTTGAATCTGGCCAGATGTGGGCTGCCCAGCTGGCAGGAGCCACAGCTGGATGGAGCCAGAGCAGCGGCTGCATTTTCCCTCAGCTGCAAACCAAGGGGTCAGCACTTCGTAGGAAAAAAAAAAAAAAATGTCCAGGCATCAGCTAGTGGAAATGGTCCTGGCAATCACAATAACCAAAAGGAAGGCGAGGAGTGTTTATTGTTTTAATTGGCAGCTGTCTCTGGATTCTCGTTGAAGAGAGTTTGGAGGTTGTAACCGGGCAGGCATGTGTGTGCATGAGCGAGTGTGTGTGTGTGTGTGTGTGAGAGTGCATGCACTCCCGTGCCAACGTATATGTGTGTAAGGAAAGGTGGAGGAAACCTGTAGGTGAGAATGGAAGAGGCTGGGAGGAGACACGGCCACCCTGTGCGCGTTGGCAGGGAGGTGACAAGGGCAGCGGCCATCTTATCTGCTGTGCATGTGAAGGAGAAAGAGAGACTGAGCGCAGGGACGTCGACGTTTGGGGGAAGAGGTGAACGGTCTTTACGGTGTGTGTGCCTGTGTCTAGATGAACGCGAAACATCGGGGATGAAAGAGCAGGAAAACCCTAAAGCGTGGGCCAGCGGGAGGCACGGTGGTGCAGGAGATGGCAGGGGACAGACCCGAGCCAGCCCGGGGTGAGTGGAGTAGGCTCCCTCCTGCCCGGCCAGAAATAGTTTCCGGGAACGTGGTGCTTTCCCCACCCCGGCTCTTGGGCCAGCGGGGAGATAAAGCTGCCCGCGGAGCTTGTCTTGGCTGCCTCTCAGCTGACACTGCTGACAGGCTGCTTTGATCTCGGGTTATCAGGGCCTAACCTTGTGCCCCGGGCCTGTTCTGCCAGCTCCCACCGCCACTCACCTCGGCCCAAAGGGCGTTCCATGAGGTCACTGTTGGGAGGGGCCGCCTGGTCCTCGCGCCCCGCTGGCCTTGGAGCCTGGGTGCTCGATGCAATGAGGCCACCATCTTTGCGTGTCAGAGCAGGGATGTGAAGGGGGACAGTAGGCTTTTGAAGTGGAGCCAGGCGACATGGCGCCCACCGTGAAGAACACAGGCGATTTCACGTGTTTGTATCTTCCTCCTGGCTGGGCCTTCACCCGGGGTGAGTGACGAGACGCAAGGAAACAGGAATGGCGGCCAGAAACCTTGCATCGTTGCCTTCAGGCTGCCGCTGAGTCACTGGGTGCCCTTGGGCGAGCCCTACTTCTCTCTGGACCTCGGTTTTCGTCCTCTGTCTTGTAAAAATAAAAAGTGCTTTTATAACTATGAAAATCTCTTTTCAAGTAAAATCGCACACGGAAACCCACATGTAAAGCGGATTAAAGGAGAGTGGGGCTAGTCGAAGGAGATTTGAAGACCCGGCACCCTAACCACAGTTTCGTCTTTGACCTCTGTTCCGGTTAGCGTGTTAGATTCCTGTGGCTACCATCACAAAAAAAAACCAAAAAAAACACAACAAAACAAAACAAACACACAAACTGGGTGGCTTAAAACAACAGAGCTTTACCATCTGACAGTTCCGAAGGCCAGAGGCCCAAGATCAAGGTGTTGGCAGGGCCCTGCCCTCTCTGAAACCTGTACAGGAAGATTCCTTCCTTACCTCTTCCAGCTTCTGGTGGTTTGTCAAGAATCCGGCGTTCCTGGTCTTGTAAATGCATCATTCCTGTCTTTCATTTTCACATGGCTTTCCTGCTGTGTCTTTTCACTCATCTCTCCTCTGTGCGTGTGTGTCTCTAAGCCCAAATTTCCTCTTTTTATAAGGACACCAGTCATATTGATGAGGTGCCCCTAAGGGACCTCATTTTAACCCGAATATCTCTGTGAAGACTATTTCCAAATCAGGTCACATTCTGAGATTCTGGGGATTAAGACCTCGAGATATTTTTTTTGAGGGGGAGAACACAATTTAACTCATAATACCAATTATACCTTTTTAAATCCCCAACTTATTGTTTGTGTGCGTAAAAAAATGTTGTTTTCCACCACAAATTTGGGGGCAATTTGTTACACAGCCATAGTAAAGTGTAACAGGTGTTTAAACGGAAAGAACGTAGATACTGCCGTCACACTGAGAACCAAGTTCAGGCCCAGCTGCCCCACTTAACATCTTAATCCCAATCATTTATCTCTCTGGGACTGGTTTCCTCATCGGAAAAATGGCATTTGATTGAGAGACTGTCTATAAAGTCCCAAGCGTCCTGGTAGTTCTTGATAAAAGCCTTTCCTCTCCTCCCAAATTACTCCTTGACACAGTGCTCCTGAGATTTTGCGATAAGTGAGTTTCCGAATTCTGGACACAGCCCCTGGATCCCAGGAACCAGATCCTTATTTATTTCATGCCTACTTGGCTGAGGGAATGCGTTCCCTTGGCAGGCTGCATGTGTGGAGCCCGTTCTCGGCTCAGACTTTCAAGACAATTTAGTCTGAGCTAACCTTGGTTTCTTGTTACCAAAGAGAACCGAGGCTTGAGCGGAGGCCGTGCAGAATGCCTCCGACATCAAACGGCAACTACCCTACTGCGTTCTGAGTTGCTGAGCGTAAATAAATTAAAACCATACCCGCTCCCTTTCCCTGTAAGCGCACACACGTAATTTCATTACAGCCGGAATGAAGTGCCGCAGGCGAAACGTGTTTGGGGCTTGGCTGAACCCAGAGTGCTCTTGGAAGACATGGATCTGTTGGGCCAACCGAGGAGGGAGCTGCGTTTGGCTCTTTCCCTCCGCTCTGCACACTGGGTGATCCGCAGGCGTGGGACTGGCTGGCATGTGAGCGTTTCATATCAGGGG
Organism: Eidolon dupreanum; assembly: GCA_028627145.1. NCBI lineage: Eukaryota > Metazoa > Chordata > Mammalia > Chiroptera > Pteropodidae > Eidolon > Eidolon dupreanum. Next base: position 101,365,300 of record CM053510.1, on the reverse strand, counting down.
TTCAGAGGACCACAGATGTATGGGCGGCTTTTTTCCTTTTCCACTTAAAAAAAAATTGGAGTCAAATATACATGACATAAGATTTACTGTCTTAATTCATTTTAAGTGTACGGTTCAGAGGCACGAAGTTCATTTACACTGTTGTGCAACCCTTGCAAGCCGTTATCCATCTCCAGACCTTTTTTGTCATCCTCATGAAACTCTGTCCCCATGAAACACTGACTCCCCGTCTCTCCTCCCCCCAGCTCCTGCCAACCACCATTCTAGTGTTTGTCTCGGTGAATTTGACAGCTCTAGGTCCCTCATTTAAGTGGAGTCATATAGTATTTGTCCTTCTGTGACTGGAAAATTTCACTTAGCATAATGGTGGCAAGGTTCAACCCTATTGCAGCAGGTGCCAGAGTTTTCTTCCTTTGTATGTACATACCATTGTATGTAAATACTACATTTTGTTTGTTCATTCATCTGTGTGTGGACGTTTGGGTTGTTTCTACTTTTTAGCTATTATGAGTAATACTGCTGTGAACATTTGTGTACAAATGCCTGTTTGAGTTCCCGCTTTCAGTTCTTTTGGGCATATACCCAGAAGTGGACCTGCTGGATCAGATACAGATGTACATTTTGAGAGCCACTGGCAGCCTCAAATGTCTTTTAGATCTTGGATGCCCTTTGAGAATTGGACAATAACTCTATGAGATCTATTCCTCTCTGTATTTGTCTCTATTTGCACATTCGGTGGCCCAA
>CM053510.1:101241022-101364056 GCA_028627145.1 Eidolon dupreanum | reverse complement strand
CTGCGTTTAAGAAAAGGAATGGTACAGTACCCCAGAACTGGATGTATTACCACCCTTAGTTAGGCTTGAAGGGGTGAGGGGAGGGAGCGGTTTTCGGAATCTAGAGGCTGTGAGGAGAGGTCTTCTGACAGCAGCTGTGGCCTTGGGTAGAGGGACACAGTCAACCTGTGATGACCTGGAAGCGAGAGGACAGAAGGATAAATACTTTGTCAACACGCTCTTCCTTCCCTCTGATCTCCTGCCAGGGCAAGAAAAAACATAGAGTTAGCCCATACAGGTCAGGCTCCTGGGCACAGAGCAAAATGGAAAAGGGTGGAGAGCGGATCTGGAGGGCCAAACGGAAGACACGCAGCATGACAATGTTAGGGGAATCAAATCATTCTTGTAGATTTTATGAGTTACCCAGTATACTAATCATTTATTTTCTGCCCCAATTAGGGTCAGTTGTTTGCAACCAAGGATCTTGACTGCTCTGACAAATACATTTATCTATCCCTCTTTTCATCATCCATCCGTCCATCCATCCATCCATCCATCCATCCATCCATCCATCCATCCATCTAAACATCCATCTAAACATCCATCCAAACATCCATCCAATCATCCATCCAATCATCCAAACATCCATCCACCTCCAGTGGGTTTGTAATACACTCAGGTCAAAGCCAAAGTGTTAATGACTGACAGGCCTTCCACAACTTGCACAGCTCTCCTCCTCTATTACCAACCTGTGTTCATCTCCCTCTGTTCTTCTCCCAGCTTTCTCTATTCAAGTCATGCCAGCCTCCACACCCTACTCTAGCTAAGCTCCTGCCTCAGCACCTTCGTGCATGATGTTTCTTCTTCCTGGAACACTCCACCCTTACGTCTCCCTCTGTCTCCCTCCCCCTCTCCAAGTTTTCACTCAGATGTCATCTTCCTTGTCTACCTTTCATCAAATGGCAACTTCTCCCTATCTTGCTTTTCTCCTTAGCACTTTCATCATCTCACATACAATATATAGTACTTGTCTTTCTCATTTACTGCGTGCCCCTACCCTGCTACCTCTTGGTGGAATATCAATTCTAGAACGAAGAGATTTTTCATGTTTTATTTATTGCTGTACTCTCAGTACCCAAAAGAATCCTTGGCGTGTAGAAGGTGTTTGACAAATATTTGCGCAATAAATGAATGAAGATATGGAAGCAGCTCCATGCAAGTTTCTGACCTGCTTTTGGAGGGGAATCCAGCCAGGCTGTGAGAATTTCTGCAAACTCATTGCATCCCAGTGCTACCCAGGCTGAACCTCAAGGAAGAGTTAATATTAAGCTCCTCGTGCCCTTAGGAAATGTCCTGAACTTTCCTTGCCAGCTGCGGACTTGGCACTCAGAAATTTTTCATCCTGCTTGGAAAAACCTGAGGGGCCAGGAAGGGAAAAAGTGAACACTTCACACATTTTGTCTTCAGACCACTTAGGAAAGGCTCAAGGAATGAATCCCCCTGGCTCCCTGGGAAGTGGGTTTTATTGTCTTTGTTCTGGCCGTGGGGGAATGAAAGCGCTGAGGGGTCACGTGTTTCCCAGGACCGCTGAGCGAGCTGTGAGTGGTGCCAGAACCGCGTTGGCATCGTGTGGGTTTCTGCCTGGGAGGCCTCCTCTTTCCCTCTTGGTGAGCAGAGGGGCAAGATCAGATGGAAGTGGCATGGACTGTCTTAGATGATGGCTTTCTCGTATTTTCAGAGGACTTTGGGAGTTGGGCACTTGGGAAGCCGCAACGAAAGGGGGCCCACCTCTTTCTTCTAGTGTTTCAGGTTCAAGTTGAGGCTTAGGTGTAAACTTTACAAAGTCAGGGGAAGTGAGGTCTTTCCCAATGCAGGCCATGGCAAAACAGGACCGGCTTTTGCTGTGCCTGGCTAATCAGAGCCTCTTCACACATCCTAACTCCTGGGCTCCAGACTTGCTCTTTCTCTCTTTTATAGCAAAATCTACCTGTCTGATTTCTTGTAGCATACACATTCTGTTATCTTGGAGGAAGACCATCAAAGAGGTTAACTTTTTCCCTTCCTTCCTTTTCTTTTCTTTTCTTTTCTTTTCTTTTCTTTTCTTTTCTTTTCTTTTCTTTTCTTTTCTTTTCTTTTCTTTTCTTTTCTTTTCCTTTTCTTTTCTTTTCTTTTCTTTTCTCTTCTCTTTTCTTTTTTCTTTTCTTTTCTTTTCTTTTCTTTCTTTCCTTTCCTTTTCTTTTCTTTTCTTTTCTTTTCTTTTCTTTTCTTTTCTTTTCTTTTCTTTTCTTTTCTTTTCTTTTCTTTCTTTCTTTCATCGTGACATTGGTTAACAAAATCCAATAACTACTTTATATTAATAATGTTGCTGGGTGTTCTAGGGAATTCAAGTTCTCACAGGTATGTTCTGCAGGCCAATATTTTTCTATATGTTTCAGACTGAAAGTTGGGAGACCTGAGTTTTAAGTTCTTCCACTAACCTGCCAGGTATCAAGTTGGGTCTTGGTTTCCCATATATTGGATAAATAATGATAATAAAAGGATTTACGTGAATACTATGTATTAGACGATTCCTGTGTGTTTTATTTTTTTATTATTTTTTTTTCTTTGTGTTTTAAATGGGTTGTCCTACCTAACTCTCACAATTGGGTTCTAGACAGCTTTGAGTTCAAATCATAGTAAAGTTTTGCTACCTAATAGCTGTGTGAACTTGAACGTGTCACTTCATCTACTAGAACATCAGTTTCTTCAATTGTAAAGTAGATTTAACAATGATACTTACTTCACAGTACTATTGGAGTATTATGAATTAGTGTATAAATGAACTAGTACATGTAAAAGCATAGTGTCTGACACATGATAGGTCCTCAAAACTAGGTGGCTATATTATTACTCTACATCTAGCTATTGGTCCCTAGCTGGCTGCTGGGTTCTACTCATGCAGTGAACTTTTTTTTTTCACTTAATCAACACTTATCAATCACCTACTCTGTTGAAGGCAACATGTAGAGTGGTGGGCACCACAAAACAGACATAGTTCTTGAAATCCATAAATCTTACCATCTAATTGACTTTGAGAACAGTCGAATGAGCCATCAGAGTATTTTCCTTTGACTCCCCCTGGAGCTTCTGAAGAGTCCATGGCATATCCCTAGGGAGAGACTTTCACAGTGCATTTCTGATGGCTTGTCTTCAGGATGTTCACCCCTGGGGGATCTCCTGGGTCAGGCCAGAGGTATCCACATGGGTCCCAGTCTTCTTCCATCTAGGATGCTCTAGTGGCTCTTTCAGGATCCAGGAGAGGATACTTCACGTCTTGAAACCCTTTGAGTTATCACTCAAGGTAGTTTCAGTTCATCCCTCTCCCCATCTATGCCATCCTTGTTTCGACTGCTTGTGCTGTGGCCACTCTCAGTTTCACCCTCCATCGTCCAGGGGAAATATCAACCAAAGAAACTGAAGGACAGGACATTGTGTTTCCCAAAGGCCTCGACAAGTTCTTTGGCAAGCAGAGAGTTTGACAATGTTCTCGGAGCTGGCCGAGAAAGTGCCCATGATGTATAGTTACTTAGAGAAAGAATCATCATCTAAAGGGGCAAGAAGAGGTGGCTTTGGGTCAAATCCTGGTCCTGCTAATGGTTGAGTAACATGTGAAAAAGTCAACGTTTGTGCTTTGTCAGTTTTCCTTATCTACGAAGCTGGTTTTTAACATTGCAACCTATTATGAGAAATATCAAAGCTGCACATTGAGTGTTCAGCACAGTGCAGGGCCATATTTTTGTTATTAGTCAACTTCACACATTCAGGAGATCTGAAAATCCCTGCCTCTGGAAGGACTTCTCCCCAAATGCTCTTAGCAAAACATGAATTCACTTCCAGCCTTGTACGGACTTGACGTAAACCCACCCACTTTCCTGTGAACAGAAAATGTTAACACAATGTTTTGGCCCTGAGAGCTGGTTATGTCAAGAGTAGTAAAATTGTTGTGGTTAAGCCCCTAGAGTTGTTTGGGAGGACTTAGAAGTCTTGGGGGAGCCAACAGGAAGTGGCTGGGCAGACCTTAGAGTATAGTAATGAGAAAGCTATGCTAGCAATTTGCAGCATCCAGCTGAATCTGGGTGAGCTCAGCTTATGGGGATCAGGAAGTTGAGAAGAATGGTTGTCCCTTGGTCCCTCTGGGGCTGGGGTCAGCATTAGCGCTTGCAATTGTTAGATAAGGCTGTGTGTGGCAGAGATGACAAGATGTCGGACAAAAAATGTGTGACCTCTCACTGTTTCCTTAGTGAGGAGTTGTCACTTGGAGGTGATTGGCAGTTCCTGGTCCCCTCTTCCCAACCCCCCTGCAACCGGATAAGGCCACATGACTGTCTCTTACTTGTATAGTATGGGCATATGTGTGTCATTTCTGGGCCAGAGACTTTAAAAAGCAGTGGGACTTCATGCTCATTTCTCCTGTATGGTGAGTGATTCTGCAGAGCACTCCGAGGTGCTGAGGGATGGTAGACTCATAGGATGGGACATGCCTGGATCTCTGAAACATCAGGTGGAAGAATACAGGACTTTCATGTGAGCACAAAAAGTAAATTTCTATTGTGTTAAGTCTCTAAAAGTTTTCAGCTTAGTTATCAGAATAGCTAGTGTTGCCCTGATACACATGTTAGGTACCCCTAAATTCAACAGATCCTTCAGCCCCGGCTCACTGTGACTCTGTGTCTCTGAGATGGTAGCTCTTGTGTCCTCTTCCTAATCCTCTCTCCACCAGCTGTATCTTGACTCTTTAAATCTGAATAAGTAAAAAAAAAAACAATAGTAACCATACCAAGTGTTGGTGAGGATGTGGAGGAACTGGAATTCTCATACGCTGCTGGGGGGAATGTAGAGTGTACCAAGTCCTTTGAAAAAAAGGTTGGCATTTTCTTAATGAGTTAAACATATACCTACCTCATGATCCAGTCATTCCGCTTTTAGGTATTTACTCAAGAGAGACCAAAGCATATGTTCAAACAAAGACTTGTACGCACATGTTCATATCAGCTTTATTTTACTAACCAAAAACTGGACACTGATTCTCCAGTATTCCTCAGGGCCCTGCTAAATGTCCTGCCTGTAGTTTCCGTGACATGTTCTAAGAATTCCCCTTATTAGGCCTCACTCTAGGTTGAATCGTTTAGAAAATCTAAACGTGTGTGTGTGTGTGTGTGTGTATGTGTATGTGTGTGTATGTGTGTTTAAAATTAGTGTTGTCCACCAACTACTTCTTAATTCTCCTCTTGGGCACATGGTGGAATTTATTCCTATTCCATTATACTGGCCATTGAGAAGCAAGTGGATGTGATGTGTATTATTCCTGGATAGAAGCTTTAAAAGCTAGCGTGTATGATGACACTCTCTATTCCCCTTTGCTACAGTGACCCATAATATTTTCAGTAGTGACTTCTTATTTCCTGGCTTAGCTTGGGTCCCTGAATGTGGATGATGCCAAGCAGAATTCCCAGCTGTTTCTAAAAGAAAATGTAGATAAAGTAAGAAATAAACCTTTGTTGATTTAACCCACAAATATTTTTGGATTATTTGTTACTGCAGCATAACCTGGCTCATCCTGACTGATACAACAACCAACCCTTCTTAGATTAACAGCTTCCACCTGCGCTTTACCCTAGAACACACCAAATAAAGCTGCTCACCTGAGAAGCAGCTTGATTAAAGAACCTAGATCTGTCCCTGTGACCATGGGTTTGCTTTGTTCACGGTATTTTAACATGTATGACAGGTTATGTAGCCTCTTGATGTTCATTGGTTTTATTATTCTGAATAATTACTTCCCATCTCTTTCAGATCTGTATTTCCTCATCCCTACCACTCTCTCAAAGTAAATTTCAAGCATCCTCACAAGGTCATATTAGCCCTCTGGCTTCCAATCCCTGAGCCTGCTAATGGAGAATTGCATGTGCCAAGTAGTTCCACTGAATTTCAATGCTTAAAGCAGTTCTCAAGGATGGCCTGCATCCTCCTATCTGAATTTCTCAGACATCGCTCAGTATTTTAAGACCATTGCAGGCATCTCCCTATTTTTTTTCAGGTGAAGCTACAGCTGTCCAACAAATAAAACATAAGGATATTTAAACCGAGCAATGGGCTCTACAGGGAGACCAGAACCTGCAAACCTCAGCGAACTACCGTCACGTTTTGCTCGTAGATCAGTGGGACTTATAGGAAAAGACGCACAGCAATGTTTTTGTTTAACTTGTAACTCCATAGCCCAACCCTTTCTCCTACCACTCTCTCCTCATGCTAGTTCCTGTCTTAGTAAAGCCATGCAAACCAACCAGCTCTTTTACAAAATGTAGTTTTCCAAGAAATGTGGCTTCGGTCAAGTGAGAGCTTTCATTGGAAGGGGCTAGAATCAACAGACCTCACCAGCATATATTTTCAGATGTATCTACTCCATGACACTAGAGAAAGCTAGTCTGTATGTAGCTTGGTTGGGTTTGGAGACAAGGTTGGTGGAGAATAGGGTGTGTGTCACTTGGTATTTGGCCTCAGTTTGGATAAGTCATCCCCAGAGTCATCCAAAAGCTCATCGTGGGGGCTGGATTCGGGGTAAGAATGGCCCATTCTTGCTGTGGCCTTGGTGATTAATACACCAGATTCGTAAATACACATATGCATTATCCACACATCCATTTTTATATCAATAGAAAATGCTTTCCAGATGTGTGTTGGAGGTGATAGGATTTGTGCTGCTGACTTTTTATTTTCTGTTAGGTCTCAGCCCGGCCCGGCACACAGCCCATTGTTTTTATATCAAAAAGACGAGCCATACCTGCTTAATGAGCCAGAGGAGTTCACGGCAACCTGAGGGAACTGAAGGAATGTGGCTTTCAGATCCGATTAGAGAGATGTGGCTAGTCCCCAGGGTTCTGAGGTTCAGCTGCCTCAGCCTACAATGTCATCCATTGTCTTCCGGGGCTGTGTGCTAAAGGATTTGAGTTTCTGCACCCCCTCTTCCACAGTCTGTGTGCGCGGGCTTAGGGCACATCCAGAGAGGAGATGACCACTAAGCTTTCTCTGTTGGCTTTCGTCTGGTCTTCTGTTGTCTCTACAAATGGTGTCTGAGGTGGTCTTTGTAGGGGCATGGGGAAAGAAGCCACAGGTTTGGGTCTTTTCTAGGGAAGTCCAAATCCTTCCCAAGTAGGAAGAATCTTTGTTCTTTGACCTGTAGTTGGCAGAGATTTTTATAGTCAGAATCCTGATGTGGCCGTTTTATTAGCTGTGTGACCTTGGGCGAGCCTCTTAACCTCTCTGAGCCTTGGATGGCTCATCTGTGTACTATAGATCTTAACACTTCATATCTCTTGGGTTATTGTGAAGACGAAATGAGATGTTGCATGGAGAACTCTTCGCACAGAGCCTGGCACATAACGAACCTTTTATAAATAGTAGCTAATACCATTATCATTATTACGACTACTGTTAATTTAATTTAACTTAAGCCTGGACTCACATGGCAGTCCGTTGGTTTAGAAGTGGATGTGAACAAAGCGCCTCTGGAAGTCCTCCCTGGCCCTACCTTAAAGTTTCTCTTGAAAGAACCCTATTTGGGCACATCTCCCAGAATCCTGGAAATAAACACCATGTCCTAATGTTCTGGAGCCACATCAGTGACTTTGAACTCTAGGTAAGTATTTTTTTTTTCTTTTTTTGGAAGAGCCCATGCTGATGTCGGCCGGCCCCAGATCAGAGGCGTAAAATGAAATGGCTTTGGAGCCAAAGCTGGCTAGAATTTTTCCTTCACTGCATGCCTTCTAGTCTGTCCAGAGTGGACCCCAGCTGGGCACGGGCTAGGCACACAGTGTTGGTTGAATGAGTAAATGTAAGAGCAAGGCTGAGCGAATAATCATCCTAGAGGAGGTAATAATATGATAATAATAATGACGTGATAGTGATCATTTTCTGGGCACTTAGGTACTCTATGCCAGGCAGCAGACTGGTATGCATGGATTTTTTTCATCTACTCCTTAAGGAATAGTCTAAGAGAGAGTTACAATGAAGCTCATTTAAGAGATAAAGACATTAAACTTTACCTGGAGACCCCATAGCTCTTGAGTCTGTCTACCAGGTTATGAGCCTGCCCGAGTCAGTTGGCCAAATGTTTAAGCTTTGAGTTGGGCTCATGTCGAATTGCCCAGAAAGTCACCCTGCTTTCAGTTGAGGATGTCACAGGCGGAAGCATAAAATCAGACCAGCAACATTTCAATCCTCTCCTTTAACGTAATAGGTTATATAGATCATGTTCGTCAGATGAAACAGACCATGTTATGCTCCTAAGGAATTCCATGAAATCGTTTTAAAGGATGAGCTGGACCTTTCCAATATCCTCCAATGATTTCATCATCATTGAACCATATATTTGTCCTACCTTTATCTTTCTATATACACAGAGATAAAAGTCTGTGAGAGACGTAACCACACATTTAAGAGATGGTTAAATTTTATGTATATTATTGTAGTTTTAAAAATTAGATTTCTATTTGTTCTTTTTTCTTAATGTTTATTTATAATTTTAAAAAATACGACGGAAGTCAGAAAGTATAAAAGGATATACAGTAGGGACTTCTTCCCCTTGTTTAGAGCACCATTTTTCCTCCTAAGAAACAACCCAGACTTTGAATTTCTTGTGTGTCTTTTTAGAAATAGTCAATTATCTGGGTCTTCAATCAGGAGGAAGAGAATTTTTTTTTTTAATGCATAGCTGGTTTGTATCTATTATTTGAGTTTTTGACAACGAGCTTGGTGTAAAGAAAATTAAAGGTAGTTAAAAATAATCATGAAAGGACACAAATCGTCCCCACAGGGGCATCTTTATGTCCTGTCTCCTCTAACTGGGACAACCCACAGTGTCCTCTGGTTCTCCAATAGCTATAGCAATTGACCCTTTAACTCCACCAGAAGAGAAAATTGTGGGGAGGGCTTTGATCTCTGGTCCCATCATGTTGATTGGTCTCCATGGCAACCACCGTGCCCCCAAGTAGTGGACAATGCGCCCCATTGTTCCATCTTCCCCACCTTCATTCCACCTTAATTACCTGTGCCCGATTTGAGCTGGTTCCATCCCAGGCTTCCGTTTGCTTTGATGAGCCAGGAAGATATGCTTGTAGATAGAGCAACCCACTCCCCCCTACCCCAACCTCCTCAGTTCCTTTCTTCTCCTGCCCTCTCTGGCTGCGAGATGCCTTTGTTGTCCTCACAGGCCTGGGTTCAAATCTCAGTTGTCTGTGTGAGCAAGTCCTATGAATCCTGTATGAGGACTCACTTTGTACCTGAGAATCTCAGCTTTCTCATCTGTACAAATGAGAGAAAAGTGGCACCCACATTTTAGGGTTGAAAACTAAACACCTTCAAAGCCCAGTGGCTGGCACATAGTAAGTAGTTAATACAGGTGATGTGTCTTTATTAAGGGAGAATGCCTGGGGGCCTGGGTGACTTCTCTAGATTTGGTTATGGAGGTTGACTTCTCAATAGCGGTTGAACTTTTATTGTCAATCTTGGTCTGTCAGTCTATCTATCTATCTATCTATCTATCTATCTATCTATCATCTATCATCTATCATCTTTGTGTTCTAGCTTGATGGATGACCTTTCTCTGTGATGCGTCACCTGTTGACTGTCTGTCTGTCTCTGGTGACCTCATCTCATCATGCTTTTTCTCCCCTCTAGGCCTTAGCATGTGCTGTTACCACTGCCTTGAGTGTCCATTCTTGCCCCCTCTTCCCCTGGTTAACTCGGTTAACTCAGGTCTCAGCTGAGATGTCACTCTCTCCAGCGTTTTTACTTGATTCACCGAGACGTCCACCTTAGCAGCTTCCATATCTTACTATTGATCACATTGCATTTCATTGTCCATGTCCTAACCTGTAACCCCCTCCTTCCGTCTGTGAGCACCAGGAGAGCTGGGCCTGTGTTCTTTTCATTGTTTAATTCCCCAGTATCCCGTATAACAAATATCTGTTGAGCAGCTACTCTGTGTCAGGTACTATGATAACGAACATAATAAAACCCTTACCTGAGGGAGCTGATGTCCTAGTGTGGGTGGGTGAATGGACCCGCGCCCCGGAACGCCTGGCCATCTGTGGTATGGAACCATGCCTTCCTGTTGTTTGGGCATGCTGGGATGTTCTCCATGCCTTTGCCTTGTGCCAGCCTTTCTCCAGTGTCCCCCACATCAGAGCTGGGGGAGTAGACCACTATGGTAAAGCCACTGTGTCCATGGTGGCTGTGATTCCATTGCACCTTGAAAACCCCATCAAAGTGGGGTTTTGAGTGCATGGGTGGCAACTAGAACATGGGCCCCCAGGGAACCAGAGCCCTTCAGTGCCCCCTGCGGCCTGGGACACGGTCAGGGCTTCGTAGCAAGGAGGCCCTTAGCACACGTCACGTTCTCGCTCTTCCTGCTTCTGGCTGAGGGTTTTGTTTCCAGGGGGCTTTTTGCACAGTTCCGATCCCATCCACTGCTTGATGATGTGATTAAGTTCACACCAGAGACCGGTGAATGAGGCCTGGCCAGGGGCACTGGCCTTTTCCAGAAATGGCTCCTATAGAAGTGCCAAGTGACCCGGTGGGACTTGAAGGGCCCATCGATGCTACATAACATGTACGTTAACAACACTGACTGCTTTTTTTTCTGTTAAAAGAGGCATTCCTTTCCCACATAGAGAGTGTTTAAATTAAGTTTTGTTGAGAAGCAAACATTTAAGTCATAGATGGACAACTGTAAATTTTTTTCAAGGCGTTGGGGGATTTCTCCAAGGCTTAAGGGGAGGTCGTTATGGGTGTTGGAGCGGGAAAGAGAATAGAAAAGAGAAAAATCTGGGCAGGGTGCCTTCCTCCCCAGGCAGGTCTTGGAAGGACCCAGTCTGTGGCCACAGTATTTTGCAGGATTGCGTTTGATGAAGGCCCAGCTGGCTGCCTGGCTTTCTCCCGGCTTCTGAAAGGGGGTGTCTTGCCTAGAATCCAGGATTCCTGACTCCCATTAGTCTCTCCACCCAGGGGCATGATTTGAGACATTGCTAAAGTCAAGGTCTTACCAATTTTAGTGGTAGGAAAAAAGAATGTTCCAAGAGCCCCAGATAAACTTATTAGACTTCCCTTATGTGCTATATAAAAATGCAAGTTAGCTCCTAGGTAGCAAACTCATATCTTCCAGGGCTGGGCAGGTAGCACAGATGAAGGAAGCTGATCAAAGCTGTATTCATTTGGTGGGATCCCGGAAGGAAACAGCTGATACTCTCCAACTGGGCCATTTGATGGGAGGTTACTCAGGGGATTGTTTATAGGTGTCTGGGAAAGATGGAGGGGATCAAGAAGAATACTGGGGTGCCCTGAGGCTAGGGACATGTGGGAGCACTCATGTCCGTTAGCCTGAAGGAGAAGTTACCGAAGAGTTCTATGCAGAAGCTCTGGGCTGGGGTTCTGACTTTGGGTAGAGGGACTCAGCCAACCTGCAGAGACCCAGGGACCTCCCAGGGAGGGAGTTGAGGAATATATACCCCAGCTTCACTCCACTCACATTTCTTCCTCGTGTTTCTTCTTGGCCAAGTTCAACTTGGAGCTAAAGGAGGGACCCATACAGATCCATAAGGATCAATCTCCAGAGAGAAGGGTCGGGAAGGGTGGAAAGTATATCTGTTGGGACACACACAAGATACCTAATATGGTACAGAGCAGGTTTCATTTCCACAGAGAAATATACCCCATGTTCTTGAAGAACATGGCCTTCTTTGTCTACCTCAATTTCTCTGTGGCTTAGTTTCCCTTCTCTAAAATGAGCAAACCAACATCATCATCGACATCAACAACAACAATAAGGATAACAACAAAATAACACCCACTTACCACCCTTTGAGAGTTGTTGTGAGAGTTAAATGAATTAATTCATACGACGAACTTAGACTACCCCCAAGTAAGTGTTACTCTTTTCTTTTGTTATCGTACCATCACGATCCTTTGTTTCTCTACTTTTGAAAGGGACATAGGTGTAAGACCTATTTTACTGTTCCTATAAGTAGAACCACAGTGAGAGCTCAATGAAAAAGAGCAATCAACCCTGAGGCACAGCGTAAGGAGCAATAGGGAGTGGTGGGGACTGCGACAAAATGCAGAGTCCCGTCTGAAGGGACCACCCGCCACTCAGCTGTAGCTGATTATGACCTTGTAGGAATGTAGGCTGAGTGTTTCCAGGACTTTCAAGTGTTCAAGAAAAGCTGAAAAACTGCATGTGAAAGCTTCTGATTTTTCAATGTTGGCAAATGATGCAAATTAAAAAAAAACATATCGTCTGAGCCAATGCTTCGTGAGCCAAGCACAACAGGTCTAGGGGCTGGATCCAGCTCACCACGTAGCCAGTTGTGATCTTTGCTTATGCTTACGCCTGTGGAGCACAGGAAGCTGTTGGCTTCTCAAGGGAGAAAGAACATGACCTTGGCCCCTGGCAGAAGCCTCTTTAGTGAGGCCTGAGCTGAAAGAACAGAAATAAGATAAAGCATCCTTGACCTAAAATGTAAGATGTTCATCAGGCAGTAAGGCCTTGCTCATTAAAGGGGGACGTGGGGTGGATTTTACTGGAAGCCAGGACAGTTCTGATAGCACGCTCATGAGCCAAAGGTGGCCAGAATCTTGGTTTCATTTGATGACTCTATAAAGTCAAGCTTGTTTTGTCTAATTTTTTTTTTTAACATTCTTTTTGGGGCAAGGAGAGAGAAAAGCCGACTCAGTGATATTATATAAATTCGAAGAATTATCATCAGCACGCATCCCGTGATCCTCCTGGGGAGAAACCAGGCTGTAGGCAGCGCGTCTGTGTGCACGCGCTACAGCCCTGGAGTGGGTTCCAGCTCTCCTGCTTCCTTCCCTTAAAAAAACATAAATAAAAACGCTGATTTGAATTCCCCGTCTTTGGAGAGAGACCCGAGCATATACTCGCGTAGAGATCCCCTCCCCGCACGCACATCTGTTATACACATTGCCGCGGTGTAGTCTGCTTGTTCAACAATGCTCAGAATTATTTCCTCTCGTTACTCCCCATGTTGCTTCAAAACCGCACTTGGAAAAATAAAACCACTGAAGGAGACGGCCAATCAAACCCCCTGGCCTGCAAAACTTTCCGGACACAGAAGTTGGGGGGTGGCAGGCAAGGAGGAGGGGGGTGCCGAGGGGCGGAGGGAGCAGAGCCATAGGTGTGATGGATTCTTACTGCTTCCTGTGTGTCTTTTTGTGCATCTGTGTGCAGGGACGTCTGTACACGTGTCTCTACCGGTGTCTGTCTGGGTGCGTGTGTCTTTCTGTCTGTATCCGTCTGATTGTCTAGCTGTACGTGGCCATCTGAGTGCTGTGTGTCAATTTCATTTGGTTTCATTTTATTATTGTGTTCCAGCTTTATTGAGGTATTTTTGACATATAACATGCATAAGTTTAAGGCGTATAACAATGATCTGAGATGCGTGTATGTTGCGAAATGATTACCACAATAAGGTTAGTTAACACCTCCATCTCCTCACAATTACCTGTTTTTGTGTGTATGGCGGCAACCTTTAAGATCTACCCTCTTAAATTTCAAGTATATAATACAGTATGGTTAATTATAATCACCATTCATTGGATCCCAAGAAATGATTCCTCTTACGGGGAGTTTATACCCTTTGACCATCATCTCCTCCTTTTCCCACCTGCCCGCCGTAGGCGACTATCATTCCACTCGCTATTTCTGTGATTTTTCGAGTCCACATATGAGTAAGATCATCCAGTATTTGTCTTTTGTAGTCTGGCTTATCTCACTTAGCATAACCCCCTCAAAGCTCATCTATGTCGTTGCAAAAGGACGGACTTCCTTTTTTATGGCTGAGTAATAGTCCATTGTGTGCGTGTGTGTGTGTGTGTGTGTGTGTGTGTGTGTACATACCACAGTTTCTTTATCCGTTAGTTCGTTGATGGTGTGTGTCAATTCTAAATAGCATGTATTTGCCGAATGCTTATGATACGCCAAACCATCTACTAAACACTTTTGCGTGCATACGTGTTTCTATCTAATCTTTACAGCAACCACATGGCAGAGACTATGATCTTAATTTTACGAGTGACTAAAATGAGGTTCGCTCGTCCATTCATTCATTCATTCATTCATTCATTCAAATATCACTCCAGTACTTCTTGTACACCAGGCACCATCCAACGCATGGGGAAATGGCAATGAAGGAGACACGCATGCTCCCACTGCCTGGGAACTCGCATCTGAGTGGGGAGAAGCACATTATAGACTAGTAAACAATGAAATATTTCAGAGCTAGTAAGTGATGGAGCTGCAATGTATTCCCTGAACTTGTTAAGGACAAGCGTTGAGCCTCGGACCGTTGAGCCTGAGCTAGAATTCAGAAGACCTGGTACCATGGTTAGCTTGACCCTTTGCAAAGGGCACATGGATGCCAGGTTAAAAGAGAGCCCAGAGTCGAATGCTCCATTGGACTGTCACCTCAGCCATTTGCTTGTAGGAATGGTTTACCCTTCAGGGTTTGGATCTTGCACAAATTACATCCCTTCAAAGGGCTAGGGAGCGTAAACCAGGTGAGACCCATTTTGTGCATCGTTCTGCAGGTGCAGTAGCTGTGTATACTGGAGACACAGACCCTTTTGTGGTTGTTCTTCATTAAGTCAGGAAGACATAGATCTGGGCATCACATGGACTCAGGTTAGAAGATAGGTTTCACCACTTATGGTACGTGTGCCCTAGGGTGAAACAGTCTGAGAATTGGGCTTGAGGAGGATACAGACGCTCAGGCTGAATCTGGGAGACCCAGAAGGGAGGAAGGTTCATTTTCAGTTAAGTCATGTTAAATAGAACACTCAACTCCCTTGGGTCTGGTTCACATCAGAGAATTCCCTCGCCACAGCAGCAAAGCAATGAAATGTTCCCACAGCAAGTTGCTAGTATTCACTGTACCTTTTTTACATGCTAGGGATTAGACACCCATTTACATGTGCTGTAAAGGAGATAAAGCCATTTTATGAACGGAGAAACTGAGGCTCAGCGTGGCTAAGATGTTTGTGCAAGGCCACACAGCTAGTAAGCCATAAATGTGGGGTGCCAATATGGGTCTCTCGGGCTTCAAGGACAATACCTGTCACCACTACAGCTCACTGTAGCAAGCATATGAGTACTGAAGGGGTGTGGAGGGGGCTGGGTATGAGTAGAAGTGAAGTAGGGTAGGCTGAAAATGAGGTCTGTGGCCTTGGGGAAATGGGGTCCTATCAGAACTCCTGAGCGTTCAGAGAATCAGGAAAATACTCTTGGGCCATTGAAAAGAGACCCATGGAGAAGAAGGAGTTTAGAGAGGCTGCCTGGATATTTCTCTAGAACTTTGAAGACTTTTTTCCTCCCTCCCAGAATGCACCACGGCACACTGCCATCTCGTCTTCTTTTGTAAATTTGGTGATTATGGAGCTGGGAGTAGAACAGACTTAGGCTGGCAGGGAGCCTCAGCGAGTTCTGGTATCATTTTGTCTCTCTTGGGAGCAAAGCAAGCAGAGCGCTCACTTAGGTGAATGGCTCTGTATTTCCTGTGAAGCACCAGGAATTAGGCACTGATTCCTTGCTTGTGTCTAAAGGTGAGGAAAAGGCAACCTGCCCCTTAGAACCACTCGAGGTACTTGAGGTAGTGAGCCTCCCATCCACAGAGGCATGTAAGCAGGGACTGCACTAATTTATGGAAGGGCCTCTTCTGTTGGGTAAGAGGTCGAACTAAATAATCTCTGATGTTCTTTTCCATGCACAATTCCACATTTCTGTGACATTAAGGATTTGGTTATATTCAGGGCAAATCAACAGAGATTTATACAACATCTACCACTTCCTCTGAGGCTTAACCACTCAAGAATCATGTGGCAATTTTATCCCCTTTGAGTCTCAATAATTCCCTTCTTTTTTTCTCTAAACTCAGGCACAAAGATCATATTCGATCGACGAGTCATTTGATTTATAAAGATAAGTACAATAGAAAAGTTCGGAGCCAGGGTGAAAATCTTGCTCTATCACTCACTAGCTGAATGACCTTGAGCAAATGACAAAACCTATCTGAACCTCCATTTTCTCTTCTGTAAAATGGGGCTAGTAACAGAACCCACCTCATAGTGTCGCTGTGATGATTAAGATAATCCATGTAAAGCTTTATCATGGTGCTTGACGTAAGGTGAGCACTTCATAAATATTAGCTCTTATGATTATTTATTCCACAGAGATTAATTAAAGGCCAGTGAAGTGTCGAACCTGGAGACTCTTGTGCGATGTTTAGAGAGGAAAAAGGTCCTTTTTCTGTTAAACAAAAATCCTTGTGTTCCCACAATAAGAGGCATCGATATAGACAGAGGAAATGCAAAGCAACATGCACACCCCTCTTCTTGATTTTCAAAAGTCTTCCCACGAGGTCACATTTGGATGAAATCCAAAAGCTTGGGTGATGGTCGGGTCTTGATTTTATCAGAATCGGCTTTTCCCAACCAGACTGCACATGCTATTGATATATAATATAGCGTTATTTATGACTTGTTGAATACCCACAGTCTGTTCAGCCCTTTACAAGAGATAAAGAAGATAAAGTCTTGGGCCCCCAGGGGTTTGTGATTTAAGTTGCTCAGACTCAAAGTGCACCAGCTGAGAAAGAGTTTGGATGCCCACGGCACGTTGACTCTAAACTCATTTATTCCTCCCATAAAGAAGACAATTAAGTGAGAGGCTGAGCTTGGATCTTTGTAGAGTTTTTCTCAATATAGGAAAAACAATAACAGCAGATGCTATTAAAAATTAATTAAAAAAGAACTCTCTAAACTCGAAACCATGGAGCAATAAGTCATCACGAACCATGAAACGGAGGAGGTTTTGATTTCCTGTCCTCCTTTATAAGTCTCCAACTTTAAAACTTTACCGTCCAAATTATTTACCATATGGGGATGGGGAAGGGAGGATAATGGGTTTTTAAAGGCAGGGAAAGAAATACGAACGGATGCCATGGTGCCTGGCAGTTCGGCACACTTAGGAAATTGGGCTTCTCCTGTGTTCTGGCAGCTTGTGCCAAGATCCCATTAAGCCTCTTCCCGTTTGCCCCGAGAATACTCGCCGACAGTGCTTGTGGGTGCAGCGTTTACAGTGTTGACCTTACCCCCAAAGTTTGTCACGAAATCTCTCGCTCTTATTATTGTTATTTTTTGCATCACTCTAGAGTATCGATAGTCTTTGGAAATAAATGACATCACTTTATTTATAGCATTCTGTTTTCAGTAGTGGTATTTCTATTTCCAAAATATAGTAATTCCCAATTGCTGAAAACATCAGATTCTAGAAAATGTAGCGTTCCTATGCGTAATGTGAAATTAACTCTGGCAGAGAGTTGCACTTTTTTTTTTTCTAAATGGGAAAGGAGTTAAACCTTGGTGCTCCCACTGCAGCCCGTACTCAGTGGAGCATGAAGATGCAGCCATAAGAGAATATTACTTCGCCACCATTTTGTTTTAAGAAAGAAGATAGATTCTGCAGACCCATTGGAAGAAGCACCTGGATATTTATTAGCCATGGGGCAAACTTGGTCCCAAGTTGGTCAGGTCTGTGCAGAGTTGCAGGGAAGTTGGACAGGTATGAACAGGGTTTATCTAAAATATGAACTTCTCTTTTTGTGGTCAATCTGATACCTCACCCCAGAGAGAAACGTGGGAGTTGCTCTCAACTCTTAACCTCTCATTTTCTCGTGCCCATCAGATCATGGCATGCTACGTTCTAGGCAGTTCTTGGATCCACTTCGTGTACACCCTGGACCAGGCCACCATTCTCTTTTATGTAGCAGATACAATGACTTCCTAACTAGTCTTCTCTAGCTGCTTTGTCTTTTGTAGAATTTCATTCATTCATTCATTCATGCATGCATCCATCCATCATTCATAATAAATGTCTTATTGTGTTTCGACATACACACAGTAAAATACACATATGGAAAAGGCCCAGCCCAGCCCCATGATGTTTTCGCAATGTGAAAGCAGGATGTACGTGGCATCCAGAAACGCCACATTCCCAGCTCCCTGGGAGTCCTCTGTTGCTGTTCTCAGCCACTGCCCCTCCCCACCTGAGGGAATGCCTGTCCTGACTTACACATAGACAGTGCTTTACCTGGCTTTGAAGCTTATATAACATGGAATCATCCACTATTTATAGAGTCGGTTCTGCTAGAATGCTTGTTAAGAAATTGCACGTCTATTCCGGCACGATTACTATCTTAGGGAAGGACGTGAGCATAAGGCAAATTTTGTACTGGTGTGTGCATGATTTTGTTGCGAGAAATGCTAAATAAGTGTAGCAAATGGCACCCAGCTGACTCGAACCCCTCAGAGGAATCCACAAAATGCACACACCTCGAGCATCTGCCCCTGATCTACCTCAGCTCACTGTGTCTGTAGTGGTCACACCCATCCACACCTGGTGTCACAGCTTCCCCATTGAAGATGATCTCCTTCCGTCACAACACAAAAAACCACAAGCTGCAGCCCTTCTGAGGCCACTTCCATAAGCAAACTTCGGGACTCTTCCCAAGTGCCGTATTTACTATATATGCATTAAAAAAAAAAAAACGAGTCAACGTTTAAAACTATGCTACTATTTTTATATCCTTTTTATTTTTAATGTATCACCCACAGAGTTTTCAGTTTTGTCTCCCTAATCCCATTGTTTCCATAAACCTTGTGGCTTTTAGTGAGCTCAGAGCAGTGATTTTTAGGTTTGTGTACGTCAGGCCACAGCAGAACTGACTGTACTCTTTCGTATCTGGCTACTCTCTTGGAGCACATGGCGAGTTTGTGAAATTCATCGCGTTACTCCACGTAGCTATGGACGGATCATTCCCAATGCTGCCTTTTATGACATTGCATAAGGATAGCGCTATTCATGTATCCATCCTACTATGGTTAGGTGTTTGGATTATTTCCAGTTTTTGGCTATGTCCAATAGGGTGACTGTGGACATTCATGTATGTGTATTTTCATATTTCTCTTGGGCATTTACCTAGAAATATATTCGTCTTTAGAAGAAACTCCCAAAGAGCTTTCTGAAATGGCCATACCAATTTACCCTCCCGCTGAAAGTTAATGAGATGTCCTAGGTTGTCTGTTTATTTGTTAGCTGTGATATAATAAAAAATAAATATTTGATCGTGGTCTTGGTTCCTTGCTTATAGCTCCTAAAACCCTTGGCATTTCTTCAGTGTTATTGTCTTTTTGCATGCTAATGAGATGACTGAAGTCTGGAGTCCCCTAGGTAGAATGGGGGCTGGTTACCTGAAAGAACAGGGCATGATTAGAGGGTTGGAACTCTCAGCCTCACTGCCCCAACCTCTGGGGAGGGCAAAGGGGCTGGAGACTGAGCTAGTCACCAGTGACCAGTGATCTCATCAAAACTGTCTTCATGAGGAACTTCCACGAAAACCCCTGAACGACAGGATTTGGAGAGCTTCTGGGTTGGTGAACACATGGAGGTGCTGGGAGGTTGGTGGCCTCGGAGAAGCCATGGAAGCTCCATGCACCTCCAGCTCCACCCCAGACCATGCCCTGTGCATCTCTTCCATTTGGTTGCTCTTAAGTTGTGTCCTTTATAGTAAGCCAGTAAACACGAGTGGACTATTTTTCTGAGTTCTCTGAGCCATTCTTGCAAACTATTGAACTTGGGGAAGCGGGGATGTGAGACTCCCCCCACCCCTCACATTGTAGCTGAGTTGGACAGAAGTGGGGGTGACTCAAGCATCCAGTACTTGTGACTGATGTCAGGCCCATCTTGGGGGACTGAGCCCTTAAACCTATGAATATGGTACTATCTCCAGGTGAGTAGTGTCAGCATTGAAAAGAATTGTAGGACACTGAGTTGGTGCCTGGAGATTTGGAGAATTGCGGTGGTTTGAGGAAAAAAACTCACACATTTGCTGCCAGAAAGTGCTATAAGTAAAAATAGTTCACCAACACTCAATGTTATTGGATTTTATTTTTCACTTTAGCCATTCTGGTGGATGTTTCAACTCTATTCTTTCTTTCCTTTTTTTTTTTTTTTTTTTTTTTTAGGTGAGGCAACCCTTGGTTGACCTCACAGATTGCAAGGACCTCATCAACTTACAATCCCTTATTTTTTATTTTTTACGTCTATAGCACCTGGTCTTCCTAGGTGGTTTCCCATCCAAGTACTAACCAGGCTCTACCCTGCTTAGCTTCCAAGATCAGACGGGATTGGGCTTGTTCAGGGTGGCATGGCTGTAAACTCACCTCTATTCTTGACCACTCTGATAGCTTCACTCTATCCAACAGCCAGAATGAACTTAAAATATACAGCTCTAATCATGTCACTTCTTATTAAAAGCCCTGTCATTCTATACTGCGCTCATGATAAAGCATGGGGCCCCTGTGGAAGCCTGACTTCAGCCTTATAACAGCTCATCTTGTGTAACTCTTCTTGTCCTTTGCTCCATTCTACTTGGATCCTTTTAAATTTCTTGCACATGTTTTGCTCTCTCTTGTAGCTTGATCTTTGAAATGATGGACCCTTTGTCTGGAACATTCTATGTCAGCTATGCGTCTTTCTTCACAATGAACTTCTGATCATCTTCCATATCTCATCTTCATCAAGCATCCTTTGAGCAGGATCTTAACTGACCTCTCACATTAGTTTACATTGGGGTCTCCAAGCTATGACCTGTGGACCAGATTCGGCCCACCATTTGCTTTTATAAATAAAGTTTTATTGGAACACAACTGTTTCCATCCATTTACATTTTCCCTATGGCTGTTTTGTATTATAGTGGCCGAGTAGAGTAGTTGAGACAGAGACCATGTGGCACACAAAGCTTAAAAAATTTACTGTCTGGCCCTTCAAAGACAAAGTTTATCAACCTTTGGGTTACACCACCCAGTTTACATGTTCTAATAACTCCCTGTACTTTAGAAAGCTTCATTACATATGATTCTGTTTTATGTCTCCCTTCTCTTCTGGGACTTAAGTTTTGTGAGAACAGGGATTTGCTTTTTTTCTCTGCTATAACCCTGTTTGGCAAACATGGTAATCATTTAACACCTGTTTATGGATTGATGAATTAATAAACCGCTATTAATTACTAAGGCTAATTGCCTTTGCAATATCCTTTCTCTTCTACTTCCTTAGAACTAGAACTCTAATCTCATGTGGGTGGCAATGCACCAGTCAAAAGACTCTGTTTCTTTCTGAGCTTCTCTGAGCTAAATATGTTCATATGACTAAGTTTTGACTGTTGGTAGGTTAAGAGAAAATTTGCATAATGCCTTGATTAAGAGCATTGACTCAGCTGATAAGTGCATCCTTTTGAATCTCCCACTTCATTTCTGCACCTGCAACCTGGAATGTTTACGTGATGACTGGAGCTGCAGCAGCTACTTTAAATTATGGAGTGATTCAGAGATGAACAAAAAAGAAGGAGGCTGCCTCTACCTTCCTGAAAACTTGATGGAATTGCCATATTGTCCTTAATTGTCCAATTCTGGAGTTCTTATATGAGAGAAAAAGTGAACTCTTAAGTGTTTAAGCCACTGTAGTCAGCCTTAAATATCCAAACAATATAATTTGGGATCTTATTTCTCCTGATTTCTCTCTTTTTCCCTCCCGGCACTTGGACTTCTCCTTTAGTAAGACCAATTCATATATGTCCTTCCTTTTGTGATAATTTTTAGATTATCAACTTGGTTTGATACTGCATTTGACTCTGATGTCATAGTGCACCTCTGACAGACTGCTAACAATTCACCTTTATTTTCTTAATCTCACTTAAACTTTATGTTTTAGACACCGGACCTCTCCCTGTCTTCTGGAATGCTCATAGCTTAGAGGAAGGATTGTTGCTAATGTGTTCAGGATGGTAACCAAACTCCTTCCTTTGACCTTTACTTTTTCAGTTATCTGAGAAAAACTTATTAACCTATAATATGTACTAGGCTTTATGCTAAATAAGCAGAGCCATCAAGGGGCTCACATTCTAATATCCCAAATAGATAATGACCATTTCTTTTGCTTCAAAAATTTGATTTACTGATCTATTACCTGTCAATCATCAAATTATACCTATCTATCCATCTACCTGCCGAGGCATTACATATAGTAAGAGGGAGGTTTCAAAATAGAAATATGTTTGCAACAACAACAAAAAGCATAAATGACAAGATGACTCAACTCAGATGTTGGCAAATGAGGTCCCGTGAAACAAATTCAGTCCACCACCTATTTTATAAGACTCGAGAACTAAGAATGGTTTTCACTTTTTCAAATGGTTGATAATAAAACAAAACAAAACAAAAATGAAGAAAGACTCATATTTTGTGACACATGAAATTTATATGAAATTCAGGTTTTGGTGTCATCAATAAAGTTTTATTGGAACACAGTCATACTCATTCATTTACGGCAGCTTCCACACAACTGAGGGCAAAGTTGAGTAGTTGTGACAGACACCACAGGGCCCACAAAGCCTAACATATTTACTATCTGACTCTTTTTAGGAAAACTTTGCTGGCCTCCAATTTAATGGAATCCCTCCCTATCCCAACCCCAGATTAAGTGGGAAACTTGTCATAGGGTTTGGCAAAGACACTAAGATACCCAATGGTTCTTTGTAAGGATTTTCATAGCGAGTAGATATTTCCCTCATCATTTGATTTTCCACTCTCAGTTTAAAACCTCTTAAGAAATAATTCAGCGAGATCATCATTCTTAGAACCTTCACCTGGAAAAATTTAAGAGACTCCCTAGGTGAGGTATAATTCTCTCATTGGAGAGGCAAAATGGCCCCATGGCAAGGTTGTAACTCAAGTTTTACCTGTTTTCCTTCCTCTTTTTCGATGACTTGGGTAGCTCAAGCAAATCTTCGGTTTCAACAAGGTTGATGAGTTCAACAACAAAGGGAATATCTAATTGCACAACTCTAAAAGTGGGGACACAGAGGACACCCAGGCACTTGGTCAGCCCAAGCTGTACATGCTGCTAAGGCTGAGTGTTGCAAGCATACCAAGTATTTGCAAAGTCAAAGTCCCTGATCATAGCCGTGTTCCAAAGGAACTCGGTGTTTTTCACTCTAATTGAAGTTGATTTGTTTTATATTTACTCTGTAAGGTCAGAGGAACCTGGATCTAACATCAATCCATCTGCTCTTTTCCTGAGTGTTTCTAACTCCCTCTTCCACGACGTAAATGGTCCATGGTTTCTCCATCCTCCCTTCATCCTAATTTTGTTCTTGTCATTGGGCCAACCCTCACTAAGCATATGAAACTCTTATCGTCTGCACCTAAGTGAAGTCAGCCAATTTTTTTTACTTTTATGACCCTCAAAATTGTTGTCATTATTCTGGTAACATCATGCACTAGTACAACATAACTTTTTTTTTTTTTTAAAAAGAATCTCTTTGCCTCACATTTGCTAAAATAAATGAATGGCCTGTACCCATCTCAACTAATTAATTTTCTTGGAACGCTAAGTACATATGTGGAAGAAGACAGCAAGAAAAGAGATACTTCAAGAGGATGGTGGCGTGAGAAGCATTTTATTATTTATTAAAATGGGAGTTCTGGCCCAAGGGTTAAGAAAATTACACAACGTATGAAATTGCATATATGCAATTTTTACATTGCATACAATATAAAAAAAATGATGCAATGTATATCCGTTCTCTGTATAAAAATTTTAAACAATGCTGAAGCATGTTGAGAAAACGTACAGAGCTCCCCCCTCAATCTCCATCCCTGCCTCCCCTTATCTTCTCTGAAGGTAATGATGTCAACAGTCGGGTGTATATCTTTGAGCTCCTGTTTCTGCAATAGATTTTTTCATGAATTGCTTCTTATTTTTGGCCCTGATAAACAGCACTGCTATGGACATATTTGTAAATATGCAAGTAGTTTTGCAAGATGAACTCCTAGAGGTGGAAATACTGGGTCAAAAAATGTGTATATTTTACATTTTGATAGAGAATTTACAATTTGCTTCCCAGAGAGACATTCCTTCTACCTTGGAAGTAATGAAATGGAAGTAATTGTTTCCCTGCATTTTCACCAATATGAGATGTTATTAATTAAAAAAAAAAAAACACTTTACCCCTTAAACAAGGGATAGCTCATTATTATTACTTTAAAGTTGTTTATTGAAATATAATTAACATACAATAAAATTACCCTTTTAAGATACAGTTTGATGAATTCTAGATGTATTCATTACTGTCGTCAAGAAATAGAATAGTTCTATCACCCAAAAATGTTCCCTCATGTCCCTTTGTAATCAATTCCCTTCTCTTACCTTCAGCCCCTGGGGACCTATAATTTTCTGTTCATTTAGATTTAACTTTTCCAGGATGTCATATAAGTGGAAATTATATTACATAGTCTTTGGTGTCTGGCTTCTTTCACTTAATAGAATGAATGCTTTTGAAATTCTTCCACATTTTTGTATATTCCAGTCATTTGTTCTTTTTTATTGCTGTGTTGTATTCTACCACGTGGATATACCACGGTTTGTTTATTCATTTATCAGATGATTAGCATTTCAGTTATTTCAATAGTTTGGGTTATTGTAAATAATTATGTGGTAAATAATGTGGTTTTAGGTTTTTGTGTGAACATGTTTTAATTTCTCTTGGGTCAAAACCTAGCAATGGAATTTCTGGATTATATTGTGAGTATGTGGTTAGCTTCATAATAAGTGGCAAATTGTTTTCTCAAGTGGCTGTAACATTTTGCATCCCAGTGTATTAGTTTGCTAGGGATTCCATAGCAAAGTACCAAAGACTGGGTGGCTTAAACAACAGAAATTTATTGTTTCACAGCTCTGGATGCTAGAAGTCTAAGACTGAGGTGTTGGCAGGGTTGGCTTCTCCTAAGGCCTTTGTCTGTGGCATGTAGATGGCCATCTTCCCCTTGTGGCTTTACATGATCTTCTGTCTGTGCATGTTTGTGCCCTAATCTCTTTCTTCTAAGGATGCAGGTCTTGTCAGATTAGGGCCCACCTCCAATGACGTCATTTCAACTCATTCAGCTCTTTAAAGAACATATCCCCAAATACAATCTCATTCTGAGTTGCTGGGAGTTAAGACTTTAACATGAATTTTGAGGGACACAGATTAGCCCGTAATATTTATCAGTGAGGTATGAGGTTTTCAGTCATTTCACGTCCTTACCAACAACTTGGTATTTTTAGGCTTTTTAATTTCTGTCATTCTCGTAGTGTATAGAACTCATTGTTATTTTAATGTGCCTATTTTTTTCTCCTTTCTAAACAAAGAAGAGCACTGGTCTCTGTGAGTTATCTTAATCCTGTATCTGAGAAGGTCAGGGTCATCATTGTATCCCCATAGTGAATAATCGATGTGCCATATCTATCTCACATCTATCATATCAGCCATTCCAAAAGATTGTGCCATTGTGTAGAGTCCAAGAATGTGTGGATGGTTCAGTGCAAAACTTTCACCACTCCTTGCAAAATGATCTTCCTCTGACTGATGAGAGGTCTTCACACATTGTTGGAATTAAAGAGGAATTGTGAAAGCACATAACACTTGGCAGAGGCTGATGGTTTCAGCTTTCTCAAGATAACACTAAAGAGGACAATCTGGCCAGTGGGAGATTCTGGAAAAATTGATTTAAATAAAATGAGGGAAACATTTATGACGTGAATGGTAGCTGCTTCTTTGGGGGTGAGGGGCAAGGTAACTCATCAATTTATTGGATTGATTATGATCAAGGTTGCTTAACCTGACACAAATGTCATTCAAGGGAAAATTGGGCATTATCTTGGGACATGGTGCTTCAACCAAATAGAATGGACCTATAAGTGACATGCCTCTTAATAATTACCTCCCCAAGTGGTGGGGTATGTAGATAGAGATAGATATAATTATCTATTTGTCTGTCTGTCTGTCTGTCTGTCTCTTAATAATTACCTCCCCAAGTGGTGGGTATATAGATACAGATATAGATATAATTATCTATTTATTTATCTGTCTGTCTATCTGTCTACCTGTCTATCTATCTATCTATCTATCTATCTATCTATCTATCTATCTATCATCTATCTATCTACCTACCTACCTACCTATCTACCTGTCTGTTTATCTGTCTGTCTACCTATCTATCATCTATCTATCTATCATCTATCTATCTATCTATCTATCTATCTATCTATCTATCTATCATCTATCTATCTCATATCTATCATCTCTATCTACCTACCTACCTCTGCCTGTCTGTCTGTCTGTCTATCTCTCTATCTATCTATCTATCTATCTATCTATCTATCTATCTATCATCTATCTATCATCTATCATCTGTTATCTATATGTTTCTAGATTGATTATATTATAAAAGATACCTATCTCTTCTAATCTATCCTTTTCTGTTTGTAGAGATGCTTGCATTTCAGATTCAAAGCACAAGAATTTTTATCCACTCCTCCCTCTTACCATCCATTTTCCTCTCCCCCACCCACCCCCAAACCTAAGCCCACAAAAGCAAGTCTGATAGATATAGAGTAATATTACAATTGATTGGCCTGCCACTGATGGAGCATACGTGTTTTGTTGTTAGCGGGGAGGCTGAAAGGGGGCCGGGTAATAGAATGATTTGGCCTACAAGACAGCTCCTCCTTGATGAACAATCAGACACAAATGTCAATAACAATTAGATTGTCTATAAGCTACAGTCACTTAGGGCTCCCGGAGCCTGTCCACAGGGCCTGGATTGAAACCTTCAGCCTTGTGAACTCCAAATCAGGTTTGGCATCAGGAATGAAAAGCCATCAGCAGTAATAGTATTACGAGGCTGTTGGTCAAAGAAGTGCAAAGGGTGCTTGGGTTTTTGTGTGTTGTAGGGACAGGGGTTGGGGGCACTGGGGGCACTGAGGAGCGTGCAAATGGTTGAAGAGTGATGCTGCTTATAAGTGTGGAGTTAGGGGGTCCTGGGTTGAGTTCTCTCAGTGCCTCAGTTTCCTCATCTTGAAATAAGGATGTAATAGAACCTAAAAGGAGGTGATATTATCTTATAGGGTTGTTGTGCTAAGTAATCATCATAATAAATTGTGATTCTTGGCAGAGCAGCCAGTGGTCAATAAAGTTAGCTTCTGAGTGTCTGGCTTGGTTCTGTATGATGGGCCAGAGCTCATTTCACCCCCTTCATAGGCCATTTTGAAGTGGAGCACATATAATCATGTGTATCAAGTACTTAACTCAGTGCCTGGCATTAATAAATCATGATTATCTTTACAAAACATCTCCTTAAGGCGATGCGGGGGCCACTAGAGAAAAGAGAAAACCAGAAAGCAATATTGCCCAGAACATGAAAAACGCTCATTTTCTCAGTCCACTAACTTGTTGAAGGGCTTCGTCTTTCTGATAAGAAGGAGAGAGAAATGGGGTGTAATCAGAAAGAAGATGTCTGTTCTGGTATCTGCTTCCTCAGCATCTCATCTGTGTGAATCAGGCCCTGTGTGTTTGAAGGAGAAAAAGTCGCAGCAGGGGAGGGCAAGATGAATCGTGATTTCAAAGACAAGACATTCTTCCCCGTTGAAGGGAGAGGTGAGAAGGTGAAGGGAGCACTCCCTGCCCTTTGCCCTGGCAGGGAGTAGAGTGCCCAGTGATGCTCTGGCATTTGCATAGCAGGGAGCACCCTTCTCTAACCTAGGGAAAGAGTTTGGCCTTGAATATCTTAATTCCAGTGGTTAATCTGCTTATTGCTTCTGGCTTTCCCTGCTCTTTCTCTGAGCTCATTCTTTGGCTTATCTCTTCCATGATTTCCCCCTTATTGTTCCCCAGCTCAAACACTCTGCACCCTCTAGATTGACCTACTGACCGTCAAATCAATGAAGAGTATGGATTCTGAGGTTGGACAGACTCTGGCTCAAATTCTGGCTGTATTGCTTGTTATCTCGGTGATGTCAGACAAATGGCTTCACCCTGTTAGGCCTGTGTTTTCTCATCTGTAAAAAGGGGGAAAATTTCTTGTAGGATTGTCAAGCTTCCATGGGTTCATGCTATGGTTATCTATTGCTGTGTAACAAATCACCCTGAATCCTAGTGGGTTAAAACAACCAGTTACATTTCTTGCACTCATGAATTTGCAGCTTGGGTAGGGCTCAATGGGGACAACCTCTATTCTCCACTTGGTGACAGCTAGAGCAGTCACCCAGCTGGATGGCTCAGTGCTGTAAGCATCTGGAGGCTTGCCCACTCATGTGTCTGGTGATCGGTGAGGTCTTCACTGGGTTGGATGGCCACAACACCTACACGTGTCATCTCTATGTGGCTACTTGGCTTCTTTGCAAAATGGTGGCTAGATTCCAAGGGTGAGCCTCCCAACAGAGAAAGTCAGGTGGAAGAAATATTTATTGCTTTTTATGATGTCACCTGGAGATCACAAAAGGTCATTCCTGTTGCTTTCTGCTCATCAAAAAAGTCACAAAACTCTGCCAGTTTCCAGGGGAGCAGGAAGATGCCGCTGGTTGGTGAGGGAGGGACCTTGCTGTGGTCATTTATTTGAAAATTCAGTGTGCCATAGTTACAATACACACAACTCTTTGAATAGTAAGTGGTACACAGGAAGTTGATATGATCTCAAGTTCAATTTCTTCTTGCAATCAGAAATTGCTGGATCCCAGGGGACAGAGATCTTATAATTCTCTGGTTCTCTGCACTGTGCAAGGCACAGAGGGGATACTTGGTGTTTGTTGAATGATTAACGAGTGGTTTTCAATGCCTCAGCTGGCTGCTAAGAAAAATCATGGAGGAGGGTAGTTAAAAATATCTCTAGGCTCTACTCTTGACCTATTGAATCTACACTTGATCTGCTGAATCAGAATCTCCAAGCCTCGACAAGGGACTGGCATTTTTATGACCTCCTCCAGTGGTTCAGATGCAGCCAGTGTGATGACCAGCATTTCTAAACCATTGGTTTAATTCAGGAGAATCCCAGATTCCTAGGATGAAAGAGCTGGCCCATTTTACAGATGACAAACTGAGGCGCAAGGGATGATGGGACTTGTCCAAAGGCACAGAGTGCATCAGAATACTTTCTGAGAAACAGTGATGCAAGAACTCCAGGCAGTGTGGCTGGATGGTGAGGGTAATATTTTCCGATTAAAGATTTAGTCGTGGTGGGGAGAAAGTTTTGGAAGGTTCGTTAAGGTGGCAGTTCTCAAATCTGGTTTATCCATTTGCTTCCCTCCTTTTTATTCTTTTGCCACAGGTGAGTAGCATCTGCAGTTAATTCACCTCTTACTTTTCTTTAAATGATTTCACTAAATAAGTTTAACCCCTTCCCAAGTAATACTAGCACAAAAGCAGGGAGGTGCTGACCTAATTCCATACTTGTTTTAACATGCATAGAAATATACATGTAACTACTTAAATCAAGAAGAGATTTGACTATGTAGCACCTAAAATTATTTTGTGTACAGCGAGTGGTATGTGTCTCAGGCAGGATTAGCCACATAATTTGTCAGCCTGGTGCAAAATGAAATGTGAAATGTACAAAATGAAAATGCGGGGCCTCTCCTTCAAAAATGACTTAGAATTTTGACAGCGATAGCAGAGCAAGCGCTAAACCAAGCCCAGGGCCCTTCTGAGTGAAAAGCGGTCACATGCTCATGAGGCTGGTGCTGGTCCAGACTTTGGGATATGCTGTGTTAGTAGGACTGATTGGCCAGCTCAGCCCAGATTCCTAGAGCAAAGGACATTGGGAATATGCCCCCCACTCAACATTTAAGAGGCACCCAGTAATTGAAAGGCTAGACATGAGGTGGTCATTATGCAGCCGAAAGAACCTCTGGCCTCACCAAGCCTCTAGCCAGGAATCCCAAGCCCAGGAGAGCTAGGAGACATTTTCCCGAGGGACCAGGACGAATATAAGAGAGGGATGTTTTCTAAAGCAGAACTGGGAGTAGTAACACATTTATCTGTTTGGTGATGAGTTCTGTGTGGTTAAATATTTCCCTTCTATTGTCATGGAAAGAGGGAGGGATAGAACTAGAGGAACAGAAAGGGGTGGGGGAGGCACAAAGGATGAATCTTAAAAAATACAGGAAAAGATTTTCACGTGGATTTATAGGGCCCTCAATAGTTTCAACGTTCTTTTCTGCTTGGTTGTTGCTGTGCTACCTTCGGGTATTTGCTAATTTCTGTGAAAAAATTCGGACCCCTGGCTCCATGGATCAAAATGCTGAGCTCATGTATTGCTGAGAGCAACGTGTCAGGGGACCCTATATTTTCTTTGCGTTTTGTGTTCTAGGACCTCAGCAACAAATTTAGAAGCGTTGCTATTTCAACAGGGTTGGTATTTCACACTCGTTTTTGAATAGAGACAGCCAAGCTGGGAGCCCGAAGATACCCCTCACAGGACCAGCTCTGGTGAAGTGTGTAACAGTAGTTTCTACTGCTTAGAATGAGCCAGTTAAAGCCGCTTTCAGTTCTGTAGAAAAATCGTGTTTTGTTGTAATGGAAACTAGCTCTTACAAAAATCTTCATTGTGATTTCTTTTTTTCTTGCTCTCTGAGAGTTGAGCCAAAATTGGTAAAATACGTAAACTGCGATTTAATGAAGATTTAAGCTTAGAGACCCTAATGGGAAGGGAGTAGGACATTTTTATAAAATATGTCATTTATCCTTCACCAAAGATGGGCCAGTAATAGTGTCCTAGGACCATCCCAGGGGCTTTGGAGAGGTTATTTAACCCCATTCTCAACAGCAGAAGGTAGGTATGTTATTTTCCATTTGTAGAGGCTGAAACTCAAGTTGCGATGGATGAATGAACTTGCCTAATTTGCACAACTCGTAGGTGCTGAAATTGTGATTTGAGTTTATGCTCGTCTAACTCTGGAACCTTGTAAGAAAGCAAGGATGCTTTTATATCCTTGGCCATGATACATTGCTCGCGTTCATAGCTTATTCCGTCAACAAACATTTGTTGAGCACCTGTGATGTGCCAGGCACTGTCTTAGGCACCGTTGATGTGACAGTGAGCAAGACCAATCACAGTTCTTTCATTGCTCTGTAGACGCCGCCTAACTTTGCTTTTCTTTTGCCATTTCACATGGACACCACTCTGCAGAGTTCAGTTGGAAACAAACTCCGTTTCTGCTTTCATCTGTGGTAGCAGTTACACACTGGATTTTAGTTGTGTGCTGACTTGTCTGTCTTATTAATCAAACAATGAACACCAGAACAAGGGCTGTACCCTACCCTGAGCCTAGGGACCTATGTCGTGAACAACTGGTGTTTTGCTCTGCTCAGCACCCCCTCTTCTAGAAACATCTCTGTGCATTGCCTTTTGGAAATTGTCCACCTTCACCTCAAACATGTGGGCTCTGGAAGGAACAGCCAATCATAATATTTCACCCCTGGCCACGGTGATTGGTCTAGGCACAGGCATGTGATCCAGGCTTGGCCAATCGAATTGCTTCCCTAGGATTTTTGCAACAGAGCTGGTAGGGACAAATTTCTTGTTCATTTAAGTGCAGCTACAATTCTAGTTTCCTAGTGGGAGTTGGCTTTGAAAGTAAGAGGAGACAGAGGACTGCCAGGTCTGGTCCTGGATTCTGGGCATCTCTAAGGCCAGTTTCACCCTTGTTTTTTCTGTGGTTTGTTATACTATTCCTCCGCATTATTCTCTTTTTGGGCCATTTTAGTTTGAGTTGCCTTTCTGTCGCTTACACCCAGAGTCCTGCCTAGCATATCCTAGGTAACCCTGGTGACAAACATGTGGAAAAGAACTGAGTAGTGCTAAAGACATTCATATTAGCAAGTCTGATGTATCAGGCCACAGAGTTATGTGGGTGGGTGGGTGGGTGCATGCGTATGGGTGCCAGGACTCGGCAGGGGTGGTGGTGGCAGCATTGCTCCTGGTGGCACTGCTATGGGATTGAATGTCACAATAGTTTTAGAAGCCAGAGATCTCAGATTCAAATCCCATCTCCTCTCCCAGACTAGCTTTATGATATTGGCAACATTACTTAACCTCTCAGAGCCCATTGCTATGAATACTGAGAGAAATGGAAAAACACTGCAGATGATACGTGTATGGGCCACAATTCCTGGAGCTGAAAAGCATCTAAGAGATCCCTGCATTCTATTTTCTGCTGGTAACTTGCCCCTGTCACCTTTCACGTGACGTTCATTCAGCAACACTGATTGAAAGTATTCTCTATTTGTTAGGCACTGGAGATATAGTGTCGAATCAAAGAGACATTGTCCCTGCTCCTTTGGAGTTGACCCTCTAGTGGGTGAACCCAGAAAGAAACAATTACAACACTGTCCCCAAACAGGAGATGTTTAGGATGCTGTGTATGCACTTGTGAAGGGAATCTGTTCTAAGACTGATAGTTCCAGAAAGGCTTCGAAGAGAAAGCAATATATAAGAGGAGACATGAACGATGTGGAGACGTAGGGTGGGCCAAAGAGAACTGAGGCGAAGAGCGTGCCCCTGGTAGAGAACCCAGCAGAAGCAAAGGCTTAAAAGTGAGATGGAACAGGGGTCCTTTTAGGAAAGTGACAATAAATGTAGCATGGCTAGAGTATGAAGCAGGAACGATTAGAGCTCCAGCAGGGGCTGGAGAAGGAAGTGGAGAAGATTATGCTGAGTCTGGGGTCTCATGTTAAGACGTTAGGACTTTATCTTTAGGGCTGTAGAGTCCCTTTGGCCAGTTTGTAGAAGACCATTGCAGCTGTCCTATGGAGGCTGGAGCAGTGGAGAAATCAGATGAGAATCCTAGATCGAAGGTGGCCAAGTTTTTGGAGATCCCAACCTCCCATTTTCCAGAAGGAAAAATTGAGTTCCTGAGAAGAAAAGTGACTTGCCCGATGTCACCCAGCTGGTGAGTGAAGGGGCTGGAACCAGAGCCCAGATCTCCAAATCTCAAACTAGTGTTTTTTTTTTTTTTTTTTTTTTCTGGTGCTGGAAAGTTTTTCCACTTAAAGCCCCCGTCGGGGCTAAATCCGGCCCCTTGCAGCTCTTCTGAACCCCGGGAAAAACACGGATTCCTCACGCACACACAGCCATGCTGTCTCAGGAAGCTCGCAATAAATTTTTTTTTTCAGGCAACGCCTTGCTCCCATCCCTGCAAAACAATGTATTTATTATTGCTAAGCCCTTTCCATCTTTGAGGAGAAAATGCATACCACATGAGTCCCCAAAGCCGAGCGGTCCCGGTTTACAAATACAGTACGTTAATAGCTTTGTAAACATTTATTCAGGATGACAGCTGAGGGAAACATGTGGCATTAATTAGAAGGCTCAGCAACGCGGCCTATTAAGAGGGAGGTTAAATCTGAATTAGTTGGCTTTGCTGAGACAAGAGGCTCTGGGGAACAAAACTTCGCTCTAATACGTTCTGACTCCGTTGACGTGGGTGTGTTGGGACGCATGGGGGTCTTGGTTCTTAGGGAGGAAGCCTGTGTCTTGGCAAGATGGTCGCTGAGTCATTGGGCTGCACAATTGTCAGGGATCGCCTCCCCAAAGGCTTCTTCCCTGGGCGTTGTGAATCCTCATGGCTTCAAATGGTGAGAGTGTCCAGCTACAGGGCGCCTGGAGCTTGCACAGCCCGTGGAGGTTGCAGAATCAGGTTCCCTGAGACTGCCGGGTGGAGGTGGGGATGGCTTTCTGGGCTGGGAGTTGCTTCTTTCTCTGGTTTGCCATCATCTCTCTGGCCCAGCACAGAGTTCCCCCATCACAGCATCCTGCATTGCCTCTGCTCTGTGGTACCCGTGGATCTCCCCAGTACTTTGGGTGTCTGTGAGCTCAGAAGCCTGCCCTGTCCCCTGCTTTTTTCTTGTCCGGCAAGGCTTGGCTTCAAGTAGATGCTTGAGGCGCTATTTCATCCCAGCCTCATGTTTATGAAAGTTTGCAAATTTACATGTTTGAGGTTATCCCCAAATGCTTGTACCTCTGCACACTGAAATGTCCCAACAGCGCTGAAAGGAGGTGGCAGTTGTCACACAACTTGAAATTTATGTACTGTACTTGGAGCACATCCCTTGTTGAGAGCCATACGTGCACATCTTTTTATTTTTCAGAAATCCTTTAATTGCCTCAGAGATAGCACAGTGACATTGCTTTGTTGCTCTTGGTATGGGGAGCGGGGGGTCAGTGTGTTAATTTGTTGCACATAAACATTAAATTGCACTCCGGTTTGCATGTGATCTTGTTTTGACCTTCATCTGTGACTATTCTGCAAAGGATAAAAGGAGTCAAATACATGGTGATGGAAGATTTGACTTTGGGTGGTGAACACAGTGTAATGTACAGATGATGTATTCTAGAATTGTACACTCAAAACCTATACAATTTATCAATCAGTGTCACCCCAATAAATTTAATGAAATAAAAAAAAAAACAAATTTAAAAAGATGCAAATTCTGTTTCAGTAGGTCTGGGGTGGAGCCTGAGAGCCTGCATTTGTCAACAGCTCCCGGGCTGGCCTCTGCTCCACAGGCCACTCGAGTCTAGATCAGCATGGTCCCATAGATACATGTGAGCCATATACGCCATTTTAAATTTTATGGTGGCCACATTTTAAAAAAAGGAAAAAAAAGAAACAGGTGACATTCATTTTGATATATTTTGTCACCCAATATAACAGAAATATCATTTTGACTCAACATAAAAGTATAAAACCAGTAGGAAAAAGATAAAATGTACAGATGAAAAAAAGTTTTTAAAGGTATTTTACATTATTTACCTGTGGCTGGTGGCTACCATGTTGGATCCTGTACCTCGAGAACGGAGACTGTGGATTAGGGACTGTTTGTCTTGAAATTCTGGCTCTGCCACTTGTTTGCTGTGAAATTTGAACACGTTCTTTAATTTTCTTAAGCCTCAGTTTTTTCATCTGTAAAATGAGATGAAAATTGAGGTCACGAGCACCTGGCCGGATCATACTTCCTGTAGCTCAGGTTCCCCTAAACTGAGACGCAGCATACAACACATCTCTTAAGGAAGATGGGGAATACTTCGAAGATTCTTCAGGCATTTTCTGACAATTCCATTGCTCACTCACCCCTTCCTCGGGTCTAGGTAAGGAGGGACTCACCTGGATCTTCCCTGTTGGTTCTTCATTGTGTAGACAAAGGGCCTTTTTCTTGTTCCTTGGAGTGTGCAATTTCCCATTGGCTGGACGGCTACAAGGAGGGTTAGGCAAGGGTTGGGGGTGAGGGGGGGGGGGAAGGAAGAACTGGATAAAAAGGCAGCCCAGCCTCTTCAGCACCAGCAGTGGGTTGCAGGTACCTGGAATAACAAAGGCCCAAGTTCTCTTCTGCTCCTACCCTTTCAGGTGTGGATAATGAATAGTAGGTAAATACATGGGCTGATGTACCAGTTAATGGGAGACAAGGCCAACTACAGAGGGAAAATAACTGAGACTAAATGGACCATAGGGTCTGAAGGGCTGCCTTTATAAACCTACCTAGGAAGCAACATTTTGCTTGACTTTTTTTTCCTCTCCTTTTTTTTTTTTTCCTTCTCTAATGCAGGAAGGAGGAGGTCGTTTTTATTTATTCTGAGAAAGACAGTTTTTCTCCTACGTGGAGAGATTCAAAAGGACATCAGTGACCAAGCGCACATTTTTATTGGCATTATCAAACCCCAGTGTATCTGTGGGTGGGGCATGCCTCACCTTCGGTGTTTTTTTTTTTACATTATACTTTACATTATAATTTGGGAACTTGAGGGTTTCCTTGTAGGAGGATGGAGAGATAGAAGTAATGGCTGTGGAAAGGGGTCTTGGCTAAAGGGTGGTAGGGATGTGTTGTTAACAATCATAGCTCAGGGAAAGTTCATAGCTGGGTTCAGAGTCAGGTTCATGGCCAGGTTCACAGCTGGGTTCATAGTCAGGTTCATGGCCAGGTTCATGGCCACATTCTGAAGTTGGCTTCCAAGTCCTGCGCTTTTAAAAAAGAAATCATTATTGGAGCTGCCAAACCAATATTAAAACCAGTGGCTTATGACAGGGCCTGGCAGTCGGTGCTGAGAATCTTTTTACACCTCTTAATTTTGTAGAGAGAAGAAAGCATCTCATCTGGGGCAGGTCTTTCAGTAACATCAAAACTAGAAATGGAAAAGATTTTCTCTAGTCAACTGGTCTCCTTTCTTGAAGTCTGAGTTGGTTCATTTTGGAAATGTCCCAAAGAGCAGGGCGGGTCAGAAGAATAAGTTTTCCAACTTGCAGGTAGGAAAAGATGCTTATGTGACTCCGTGAAATAAAGTGACCTTTTGGAAACCTAGAGAGGCTCAGTAAGCTGATCCTTGGTGCCTCCGTTTTTTTTTTTTTTTTTTTTTTTTTAAAGCGATATATTATCCATGTCTGTGAGGGAAACCCAGCATCCTCAATACTGCTGATAGGAGGGCCAATCGATAAAGCTTTCTGGAGGACAAGTTCCTTAAAAATATGCAAACCTTTCGGCTCAGAAATTTCACTTCTGGGAGTTTATCCTGAGGATCTAATCGGAGAAGTGCTCAGAGTGAGGACAGAGGCGTCCCTGCAGCATTGTTGATGGCAGTAAAAAGCTGGGAACAACTTAAACATCAACAGGAGGGGATTGATTCAGAAATTAAGCTATATTTATGCCCCAGAAGGTTAAACAGCTGTTAAAAATTATTTCCTCATCCTTCCCTTTCTCCCTCCCTCTTTTCTTTTTTCTGTCCTCTCCATCTCCCTCCCTCCCTTCTTCCTTCCTCCTTTCCTTCATTTTTTTCTTTTGCGAATATTTGTTGAGTATTTACTACTCCCAGACACTGAGTACATACATCTAAGTGGACTGACATAGACAGATGTTTATGCTGTATTAAGTAATAAATATACAATAAGGAAATTAAACTAGTTTCATGGATGTGTTAATAGGATCTTACTCTTGTAAATGTATACTTATATATTTATATAATAGGGTATGAAATAAAATGTTTAAAAAGACATTTACCAAAATATTGTTGGTCAGTTTTCCCTAGATGTTGCAGTTATGAGTGACTATTACCTCTTTAAATCTTTTACTTTATTTGCATTGTCCAAATTGTCTATGATGAGATTATGTCTTGTTCCCTGTTGGACATCATTTTCCCCATTTTAAACCTCCCAGACCAGGCCAGGATAGTGGGAAAGGAAAAGGAATAGCATTATTTGAGCAACTCCTGTATAAACACTATGTAACCTCCATGATAACATCTTGAGGTATAGTTATCTCCATCTTACAGATGAGAAAATGGAGGTAATGGCTTGCCCAGGGGCACAGAGTCAGTAAGGAGCAAAGGAAGATTTGAATCTATAATTATTACTATAATAATAGTAAGGTGACCTCCAAAGCTGTAATGACACACAGTTCTTAATAGATGTCAATGTCCTTATCAATCAAGCCAAGTTGCTTAGCAACCAAGACTGACGAAGATCTGAATGGCCAGCTCCCTGTATACCTGTCAGCATTACTTTTCTAGGGGGTAACATAGGAGAAAATTTAAGAAAAAATGGTTGTGAAAATCCAGGTCTCGTGGAGCAATATTGTATTCAAACCTTTCCAAGAAGCTAGTCAGTTTGGTTATTCACCATCGTGGTTCATCCAACTTAGTTCCAAGAGAGGAATTATAGTTCTTGGGAGGCTGACTCTAAGGAAACTATAGCTGTTGGCATTGAGCTAGAGGCCAAGATCTTTTAATGCATGATCAAGTGTTCTTTTTATTTTATTTTATTTTATTTTAATTTATTGGGGTGACATTGGTTAATAAAATTATATAGGTTTCAAGTGTACAATTCAACAACATGTCATACATATATTGCATTGTGGTTCTTCTTCCATTACCATACATTTACCTTTATTTACCTTTTTTACCTTTAACCTTATATACCTCCTCCCTTCCTCCTCTTTCCCTCAGGTAACCACCTTTCTGTTGTCTGTGTCAGGTGGAGGGGAGGATAGCGGGCTCCAGTCTTTATTTATTGGGGGTGAAATTCACATAACATAAAATTAACCATTAAATTCTTTCCAAGTTTTATTGAGATATAGTTGACACACTATACTATATGAATTTAAGGTACACAGCATATTGATTTGACTTACATGTAGAATTAACCATTTTAAAATCTATAATTCACTTAGGGTACTTATAACATTGTGCAAACAATACCCCACCCAATTCCAAAACATATTCGTCACTCCAAAGAGAAACCCCATTCCCATTAAGCTGTTTCTCCCCATTACCCCCCTTCTGACCCCCACTCCTTGCTCCCAGCCCCTGACAGTCACTAATTGGTTCCTTGTCTCTATGGATTTGCCTATTCTGGATATTTCATATAAATGGTATCCTGTAATATGGGACCTTCTATGTCTGGTTTCTTTCAGTTAGCATCATGTTTTTGAGGCATGCCCATGTAGTAGCATGTGTCAGTATGTCACCCCTTTTTTTATGGCTGAGTAATATTCCATTGTATGGATACATTGCATTGTTTATCCATTCATCTGTTAATGGACACCTGGGTTATTTTCACCTTTTGCCTATTGTAAATTTTGCTGCTAAGGACATTGGTATCATACAAGTATCCATTGAAGTATCTGTTTTCAAATCTTTGGGGTATATACCAAGATATACCAACACCCCTTTGCAGGGTCATGTGGTGACTCTATGTTTAACTTTTTGAGAAACTGCCAGACGGTTGTCTAGAGTCACTGCACCATTTTACGTTCCCACCAGCAACATATAAGGTTACGATTTCTCCACATCCTCGCCCATGCTTTTAAATTTTCATTTTCTTGGTTCTAACCATCCTCGTAGGTGTACAGTGGTATCTCATTGTGGTTCTGATTTGCATTTCTCAAACGACTAATGATGTTGAGCATCTTTTTATATGCTGGTTGGGTATTTGTAGATCTTCTTTGGAGAAATGTCTATTTAAGTCCCTCACGCAATTTTAAATTGGTTCATTTGCCTTTTTGTCGTTGGGCTCCAGGCTTTCTTGACCTCATCGGCTGTTTTGCTGTGGGGTCCATTGGTGAAGGATCCAGGTGCGAAGACCTTCTCAGGTCATTCCTGGACCAAATAAAGTCAGGAAATGAAGGGAGGCTGCCCAATAACACTATTGACATTTTCGAGTCTGACCAAACTTGCAAAGAAGTTTGGAAGCCTTTTCTCTATAATACTAGAAAGACTTCTGCAATTCTTGCTCAAAAACATTCAATTCTAGGACGTGAAC
Source organism: Eidolon dupreanum (assembly GCA_028627145.1). NCBI lineage: Eukaryota > Metazoa > Chordata > Mammalia > Chiroptera > Pteropodidae > Eidolon > Eidolon dupreanum. Next base: position 101,324,797 of record CM053510.1, on the reverse strand, counting down.
AGTTCTCATTACAAGAACATTCCACACCCTTAAGTCCCTTTAATCACTTATAACACTCTCTTTATCTCTCATATGGAAACAATATGTACTGCTTTCCATATGCTATAATTATCCCCTTTGATAAAATCATGTGTAAAAACATGCCCGACATGCTGAGTATTATCCACCTGGCCAATTTACATATACTTAAAAATTTTTTTTCTACTTTAGATTTTGCTTCATGTAGTTTTACAGCCGTATTATATATAGCATCAGTCAGAGAAACGGCGAACAGAAACTGTGGTATGATTCCAAATTTCCCTCCCTCCTTTCTTCTTTGGCATTTTCCTTATAATTCCATTAACTCGTCACACCAAGAAAAGAAAACTTTGGAGTCAGGGAGATCTCTCGACACCTCTGATGGCGGGTATGGGACTAGCTCTGTCTTGGCATCAGAAAGTCCTTGGAAGTCCTGGAGAAGGGCCTTACCTCTAGCCACTGGCGTGAGGCTGGAGTGAGACTCCCAGTGCCTGGCTGACTGGGAAATTAATTCCAGGTCTAGGAGGTAGTTCTTTGGGAAAGTAGTAGCATGTAGCCACAAGACCTTTGGCTGTGGCCACGTAAGGCTCACAGTCAAAATCATGGGCCTATTACTCCAGTGGATATGGGACCTGAGTCATTCTTGGATTCAGTTTCTTTGACTTTAAAATGACACTAATAGTAGTGCCCACTCCACAAGGTCTGTGTGTCATAATCATGGCCAGTCTTGACCGAGTACGTATTATGTGCCGAACGCTGCATGAGATGTTTTACAGCCATTTTAAAATCTAATCCTTGCTACAAGTCCACCTAGAGGCTCCTGCTAGCTCCATTTTACAGATGGTGAAACTTAGGCTTGGTGATATTACTTTAGCTTAGCCAGATTCACGAAGCTGGTCCTTGCCGGGGCTGGGATAACTACCTTGTTTTCTTGGTGACACCATCCAAAGTACTCTTCTGTTTCTCGAATGACATAAAGTGTGTCCCCCTCCTGGAGGAGATCAGTGGATGGTAGCTGTGAGGTGCAAAGGTCCCAGCACATTGTAGTAAACATCCCTTTCCTTCCCTTTGCCACTCAGAATGAATCATCCCATGGGGGCCTTTTTGGGAGACCGAAGTTCAACACAGAGTTCTGTACAGGATTTGCCTAACGTTGCCAAGGGCTTTCAAAGGTTTGGGGCTCTACAGAGCCCCTGAAGAATGTGGCTGTGAGCAGTTGTCCTCTGCGTTTCTAAATCCACGGGCAGATTAGGCAAAATGGAATCCGTATGTTTCTGATTCATTTACACTTAACTCATCAAAATGTTCCTTTTTATGAGCTATTTGATGTCCAGAAAGCCTTTTGAGTAGATTTTATAAGCCTTTTAAAGACTTCTCTCTTAGAAACGGGCGGTTGCATTTTGCCAAGAATAAACAAACTTGAACCTCAAAATTGCAGAGCTTGCCAAGGATCCTGGTGCCAGAGGGCAAGTTTGCGAAGTCACCCCTTCCTCACTCCTGACACCTTCTTCCATTTCTTCTCCCCCCATCCCCAAACCCCCAATCTTGGCCCCTCTGATTTCCTTACAAAACTCTTATCCCACTTCCAAACATTTGTACCTCCTTCCAACGTACTTCTTTTGTAGCTGCTCCCTTGACATCGGCAGCTCCAGAACATTCCATCTCTCACTCCCCCGTTACCCGCCTGGGTACGACTGAGAATATGTGAAGAGATACAGTTAATTCCCAGGAGCTCTGAAATCAGTACCAATATGTGTATCCCTCACCTGGAAGTTTTTTAAAAACCCTCATTGTCCCATGTGATTTTTAGGACAAGGGTAAGGTAGGATAGTCTTTCCGATTCCCACTTCCTGTTCAAGGACACCGAGGCTCAGAGGTCTAAGTGATTGGCTAAGACTATCTAGCCTTAGTCCACACAGGCTGCTCTAACAGCATACCAAAGTGAGTGCCTTATAAACAACAGAAATTTATTCCTCACAGTTCTGGAGGCTGGCAAGTCCAAGATCAAGTCACCGGCAGATTCAGAGTCTGTTGAGGACTCACTTCCAGGTTCATGGATGGACGTCTTCTCCCCGCATCCTCCATGGTGGAGGGGGCGAGGGAGCTCTGTGAGGTCTTGTTTTATAAAGGCACTAATCTCACTCGTGAGGGCTCCACCCTCATGATCTAATCTCTCAAAGCCTCCGCCTCCAAATACCGTCACGTTGGTGGGTAGGTTTCAATATATGAGTTCTAGGGGGACACAAACATTCTGACCATAGCAACTCCAAAGACTTTTTACTTTTGTTTTGTTTTGCTATGCCACCTTCTAAGGATGACTCAAAGGCTATTGAAGGACTCGTTTTTTCCTAGGATGTAAGATTTAAAGAAGAACCTTAGAAATCAAAGTAAGGTCATGTATCTTATTGATTACTCACGATTGCCCTGAGGGTCAGCTATGGTATTTCCATTCTATAGATGAGAATACCAAGGTTAAGTCATTTGCATGAGGCCACACAGCCAGGCCGATGAAAGAAGGCATTAAGAACTAGATGGGCACAGCTGGTCCTGTGACTCCCAAAAGATGGCATGCATGCTTCTGGTAGATGCGGGTGATTCAAGATCATCTGAGAACATGAAAAGAAATGGTTCTGAATCACACGGTGAGAGTTTTTCCCTTATGCAAGCCTCTTTCAAGTCTCGCTGGCACGGAGAAAGTCTCAGCTTGGTCCTGGTGTGTCTGTAACGCTTCTCGAATGATTTCTTTTTCCACCTGGTAGAATACAGGGAGCACACATCGTGTTTACAAGCTGCCACTGACAACAGTGAATAGGTAGAATTTAATAGCCTTGTTTTGCTGTCACTATATTTCTTTCTATATGGGCATGACACTGGCTTATCTATATCATAATGATAATGTCCTATTTAAGAAAAAAATATAGTAAAATGATTATACAGATAGTGAGTATGGCAAAAATGATGAAAATTAGGATGACTGTTAGTTAGGAAACACACATCAAGTCCATATTACAGGTGATGAGACCGAGCCCTAGAGAGAAGTGACTGGCTCGAGAAATAGTGGGAAAGTCAAGGTAAGAAGTCAAGTGTTCTGATCGGTTTTGGCAGTTCAGATCATGTCATGGGTGCCATTTGTTTGGACTTTTTTTTTTTTTTAAATTTGTTTAAAGTACTCAGTTGTTTCATACCAGGGCATGCCTAAGTATTACCGTCAATAAACTATCCATCAGTATATGCTGAAGTGAGATAGTGGCAAGGGAGTGAATGAATGAATGAATGAATGATTTGATGACTTCCTTCCTAATCCCTGACTTGAAGAAAGAAAATGTATCTGAGAAGGGACCAGGCCAGCCTGCACTAGATCCTAAGGTGATCTTTAACTTCTTCAAAATGTAGATATGCCTTTAGTCTTAGGTCAATGGGTCTCACCTGGGGGTGGTTTTGGCATCCCTCCCCCCTCCCCAGGGGACATTTGGTGCTGCCTGGAGACATTATTGGCTGTCATAAAAAGGAGAGTATGCCACTGGTGTCTAGGGGATGCAGGTCACGGATGCTTCTAAACATTCTATGATACACAGGACAGTCCTACAATGAAGAATTATCTGGCCAAAATGTTAATAGTGCTGGGTCGAAGAGACTTGAAGGTGGAGAGAGTCTGCAGTATCTTAAAGAGCACGGTCTTGCTGAGTACTTAAAAATATTTTTTTCTTGCCAACTGGCCGTCATTCAAGGCTCAGATGAGTCTCCTTACATTTCAGTTTTGCTGATTGGCGCATAGACTACACAGGTGCACATTTTTTAAAAAAGCTATCGATCGACAGGAGGAGTAATTTGTTGACATGATAATCTTTTTGTGATAGTCCAAAAGTATGTTGGATTCCTGTATCCATGATTTATTCCTTAAATTGCCCATCAGAAGCCCTGTGGATTTCTATGAGTATTTTGTTTGTTTGTTTGTTTTAGAAAAGAGTGTTTATGATGAAATATTTCTAGATAGCTTTGAAATTATTTTGCTTGTTAGTGCTTTAGATACTGGTCAAAATCTTAAAGATTACAATATGGCCCTAACATCAAAGAAGCAACTAGAGTCAGTTGGGTTGGTCTATTTGTGTTTTTTTGTCTCTCGCACTGGGCTCGGTGCTCCATGAGAGTTGGGGCTCTGTCATTGTCACTACTGTCCCCTCGGCACCCAGCATCTTGCCAGCCACCTAACATAGAGTTAGTGAATATTATTGAAAATGAATGAGTCATATTTCTTAAGCTCACATTCTGTACCCATATTAATCTCTGAGATTTCCCTTTTATAGATTAAAAAAAAAACTGATATTCAGGTGAGGTAAGTTACTTATTCAAGGTCACACAGCTAGACTCATGGAAGAAGACTCCAAGAAGTGTTCTGGATAGACATTAACTGGCCTTTCCATCCTATCCAGAAATAGCGAGTGTGACTGGTTAAAGGCTCTGAGACTGGAGTTATGCTACAGCTAGGGTATTCATCCATGGGGAGCAGGGAAAGCCTTAATGGTGAGACAAAGGAGTGAAAAACAAGAATGTTGTCTGCAGCATTGACTTTGTGGGATCTGAGTTCTGGAATATACTGAGTGTTTGAGGGGTACTTACTCTCTAAGAATCTCAGTCTTTTCATCCCCCAAATGGGCATGACCAGGGTGCCTGCCTCCTGTTTGTCATGAAGGTAAATTGAAGTAACATAAACAAAACCCAGGTTCTGGGTAGGTAGTGAGACCTCTGAGAAATGTGAGCTGTTAGTAACATGTGTGTGTGTGGCATTTCCCTTTAAAAAAAAAGAACAAGATTTTGCCTTTATGAGGACTAACTGGAAAATAGTGATCAAGTGCTAGAGAGACGGTAAGCCAACTTTCCTTTCCCTCTAATGCTGTGAAAAATTAGCTTTTTTGCTTAAGAGCACACAGACCCTTGAGAAAAGTAAGACATAAAACACGAGCAGAGAGCAGACTCTGGGAAAATGCCATCTTTTTATTGGCACTATTATAGAGAAATATATGAACTATATAATACCATCATAAATACAGTTATTTGTAATGTCAGAGTAACAGTGCCAGCCACAGCGCTTGTCTCTTTCATTTCTTCCTCTTGAAACGCTTCATAACCAAGCATAAAATCACAGGAAAATGTGAATATTTTCATTCATTAGGGTTCGTAATGATATATTAGCAATGTGATCCTCTATCCTTTGGTATGAAGTTTTTTTGCCTCTCTGTGAGAATATTGGTTCCTTTTTTTGTCTAAGCAAAGGTTTTTTTTTCTTTTTTTTTTTTAATCTAAAAACATTTTTAAAAGAATGAGGTGCTGGAGTGCCTATCTTGACAAACCATCAAATGACTCTCACACCCATCCCCCCTCCCGTCATTCCAGTTGGCTTGGGAACTGCTGTTCCCACCAAGGAAGCAAGTTGGGAGGAAGTCATAACTTATTGGCGCAAGGGAGATATCAAAGTTGCTTTGAAAAGAAAAACATAGTATGCTTTGCCCTTTTCTTTTCTCTTTCTTTGCCTCGCTTTTTCCTCCTCCCCCCTCACACACACACACACACACACACACACACACACACACAAATATGTTCAGACAGCTGGTCAGCTCAGCATCTTAAGGATAGAGACAAAATCCTTGCATCTCAGACATCTGGTTCACCCTAGAGAAAGACACACACACACACACACACACACACATGTGCGCACACACACCACCACTATCACCAAACAACACATTAAGGAATATTTGGGCTCTTGAGAGATGCAATGCATTGACCAGGTAATAATTTTTAAGAATAGGGGCAGCACTCCCCAAATCCTGGGGTTAAAGTTACTGGTTTGCTTCCATTTTTTCTAAATTTAATATGTGTTTGCCCCCTGCAATTGAATCTGTCTTAGATTTGATTCTAAAATGGAGCAGATTGTGATTTTTTTTTTTAATTTTATGATTTCTTTTATCTTAGGACAGGAGCAAATTAATTTAGCTTGCAGAGAGGAATTAGTTTTTCTTTAAGTTTTCCGTTCAATTGTTTAACACCCGAAGTGAAAATGTTGTTTTAATAGAGGAGTGTAGGGGATATGGTGGCAATTATATGTGTGTGGGTTGGGGATGTAGAGTGAATTTGGAAGAAATTAACTTATAATACTAGAACATTTAAATTTGAAAGAAAAAAAAAAGAGGCAAGTCTCTCTTTCTATCTCTCCCTCCACCCTTCCTTCCTTCCTCCCTCCCTCCCCCATCTGTCCATTAGAAAAGGCGTACATGCTGACTCTATAAAATTGGAAAACAGGCAAAGTATAAAGAAAAATTATCACCTGTAATCTAAGTACAGAGATAACCACTGTTAAACATTTTGATTTATTTCTTTCAGGTTGAGATAATGCTGTAGATAGAATTTTGAGTCGTTTTTTATGTACTGTCATATCATGAGCATTTTCTCTTGTCATGAAATATTCACTAGTCATAATTTAAAAAGATTTTGAAATAGTTGATTATATCATGATTTTACTTAACCATTTATAATTGATGGATATTTAGCTTTAAAAAAAAACTCTCTTATTATAAACATCAGTGTGATGACCATCTTTATGCATAAATCTTTGTTCTTATGTTGAATCTAAACACCAAAGAAGTCTAGAATGGCTGATGCATAGAATATAAGGGGTGTGACAAGATGTAAAGTTGGACAGGTAGGCAAAAAATAGATCTTGCCAGCCCCTATATTCCATGCTAAGTGTTTTGGACTTTATTTAAATAATAATAATAATAGTAATAATAGTAGTAGTAGTAGTAATGATAATGATGATGATGATAAAATAGGTCATGTTTATTGAGTTTTTATTGTTTATTAGACACTTTTCCAAGTAGTCTTTAGTTATTAACTCATTTAACCTTTGCAGCAACCCTGAGCCATAGATATGGGTTGCAAAACCAAAGTGCAGAGAAGTTGAGCCATTTGGCCAAGATCACAAGGTTGGTAGAAACCCACACTATTGAGCTGACATCTTCACCTCTTTGGCCCATTACCTTATAGCAATAGAGAGCCACTGAAGGATTCTGGAAGGGAGGTGAGAGGCGGGATGAATGGATACGCATATTTCAAAGTCTTGCTCTTTCTGCATGAGGAGAAGGGATGGAGTGGGGAGCAAGAGTGGAAGCCATATGACCAAATCCAAGAGAGGGATGGGAGACTGTGAAAGCCTGTGGCAGTGGGAATGGAGGGAAGCAAATGAATCTGAGGCATGTTTGGGAGGTTAGATTGATAGGATTTAGATGCTGAGATAAAGGGACAAGAACTTCAAGATGGAACTTGTAGGAACTTGTAGATTTGGGCAGCTGGGTGGATGAAGGAATAGTTGGGTGACCTCTCCAAGGTTACTCAGATACTAAGTAGAGGAGGTAAGATTTTGAGCACTAAAGCTAGGAGTCTGAATCTGGAGACAGTCTGCGAGAAGCAAGCTGTGCTGAATGACAGTCCTTTCGACAAATGGAAGAATGGGGAACATAACCAGAATTTGAGGATGGAGTCTAAACAACACATGCTGGAACATGACCTTGTCGAGAACGTGGTCTCTCACTTAGGGGACTAGAATACAGAGCCTAGGTATAGCGAGGGGTGCCCCCATCAGCAATGCCCCTGCACAACACATGGAAACCCTCTTTGTGTGAGGAAGGCCAGGAGATGGGAGGGGGTAGAGGGTCAGAAGGAGGGTCACTTTATCCATTGCCTAACTCTAGGAAGCCACTCAGACAGGCAATAATCTCCATTTAAGGCAACCAGCTCCATTCTGTAAGTGGTGAGACTGAGGGTTGGGGGGTCTGTTTATTTTGAGGAGATGGGTCCTAGAGACTGGTTAGGTCTTTAAATGTAAATCCAATTGAGTAGGTTTTCACTTAGGGAGTTCTTCGGGAAAATGAGGTGATGAAGTTGGTGGGGGGGGGAGCGGGAAACATGGGTTTTGGAGAGTGGCCATTCTAAACTTGAATCTCAGTGTTTCTATATATATGCTTCGTCTGGTGATGATGGGAATGCTGGTTTACCTCCTTGAACAATTTGTTTATTTAACTATAAAGTGGAGATGCAATGGTTATCAAAATTAAACCATTTATCTACCTACCTACCTACCCATCCATCCATCCACCCATCTACCCATCTACCCATCTACCCATCTACCCATCCACCCATCCACCCATCCACCTATCTCTTCTATCTATCTATCTATCTATCTATCTATCTATCTATCTATCTATCTATCTATCTATCTAATCTATCTATTATCTATCTATCTATCTATCTATCTATCTATCTATCTATCTATCTATCTATCTATCTATCTATCTATCTAATCTATCTATTATCTATCTATCTATCTATCTATCTATCTATCTATCTATCTATCTAATCTATTATCTATCTATCTATCATCATCATCTATCTATTTAATTTTCATGTAGCTCTTAATAATGTGCAAAGCATTTCCCATAAGTATTGTCACAACATTCTTCATCATACCTCTGTCACTTAAGCGTTAAGAGCATTCCCATTTAACTGAGAAAGAAACTTAGTCTCAGAGAGGCAAAGTGACAGCCTAGGCTCCAGAAAAGGTACAATGGGGACTTGGATCATGATCTCTTAAGCTTGGATTCCTTGCTCTTTTTGTAACCCATTCTTCTCTTCTGCAGTCCCAGAAAGAAGGGAAGTCCTGACTTTCTCTGCCAATTGTCCCTAGTTTTGAAATAAAGAACTACATTTTCCATTACAACAGCCCTTTCTGGCCTGGGAGTGGATTGTGCCAGCCAGGATTTCATCCTTGTTCCTTCTCACATGCTGGCAGTGACCCTCAGAGCTCAGAGATGCCAGCTGTAACCAAACTAGGACCTGAACCTCTACTCTTTCCTACCTACCCATCAGCCCTCTCTTTCTGGATTCACAAACGGAGGTTATATACTGTGTCACTTGTGTTTATGTCAAATGGGTGATGACCAAGCAACAGACCTCCATGACTAAGTAGCTGACATTAAAAACAAAAACAAAAAAACCAGAAAACCAAAGTAAGTCAATGCATCCTGAAAGAACAACTTAGTGACTTTTATAAAGGTAGGATACATATAGTTGGTACCGCTGTGGCTTTGGAGTCAGGCCATTCTGGGGCTGAGTCTGAGCTTTGCTCTTCACAGCTGCGTGGCTGTGTGCAACAGGCTTAACTCCTCTGAGATTCAGTTTCTCTATCCACTGGATTGGAATCTGCAGGCTAGCAGAGATTTTCATCTGTTTTGTTCGCTGCTGCATCCCCAGTGCCAAGAACAGTGCCTGGAACCTAGTAGTTCTGAAAATATTCATTGAACGAATTGTTGAATGAAGCTGTCAAACAAAGCTAATAGTACTTTATACCAGAGGCGTTGTGAGTAGATAATGAGAAGAGGCATGTGCAAGGTTTAGTCCGGTGTCGGGCCCATTGTGAGCTAGCCATTATTGTGGCTGCCTTTGTTGTGATTGTTGCTATCCTCTTTGGAGGTGGGACAACTTGGCTCCATTTTAAAAGCCATGGAAAGTGTGCCTGCTGACGTGCAGAGAGCTGTGTTGTTGTGGAAGAAGGGAGAGGTCACCTTCTGTCACCTCCATCTCTCACTTACACCCCAAGTCCTAGCGAGTTTAGGAGATGGCTTTGAAGTGCACGAGGCAGAAGAGTCCCGGGCACTTGGACTCGGTGTTCAGCCAATTGTCCATTTGGGTAATTGTGGTTTGATGACCTCAAGGTCTCCTTTGGGATGTCAGGAGGTACACTCTTATCTCACATCTCCTGAAAGTCCTGAGCTTCTGTGCAAAGGAGCCACGTGGCAGCAGTAGGAGGAGAGGCTGGGTTTTAATACCGGAGAGTCAGTTCCATCGGTGAACAAAACCAACCCTTGATGGTCTCGCAACATTACCCCACACTCCAATGCAACATCAGACACTCCTAAGCAAACAGAACATTGCTCCCCAACATGGCCTTTGAAATAAGACCTTAGCTCAACATGGTGCCAGGGGTCAAAATAATGCTATGGCAACACAAGATCACACACCAGTATTCCACTCTTACTTTACACAAATCCAACAATGTCTTCAACACAGCATGCCTCAACACGATGTCTCATTCAGCTGCAGTGTAACTGATAAATCACTCTTCAACCCAACATGGCTCCCCACGGCGACTAGGGCCCAACGAAGCTCCAAGTTTTCCCATGCCAGCTCAGCAATGCCAAACTGGCCCAATGAAATGGAAAGAGAATAGCCCATAAAACGATTGCTTTGGAAAACCCGGTCTCTCTCTCAACCAAATTTTGTGGCTAAGTATGACTGGGGTTTTCCCAGCCTTGGGGAATGAAGAAACCAAAACCCACTCCCTTAAACTGCCAACATGCAATATTTCCTTTGACCTCGACGGCTGTCTCCCATTCTTCTTGTTCCTTCGGCCACCATTAGGCTTGGCTAACCACGGTGGGGCTGTCGGTGCCAGTTCGGGCCTTGGAGACAGCGCCAAGAGAGTGCCGGAGGGTAGGTGGCAGACCCGGGGAGGGCCGTGGGTGGGAAGTGTCAGCATCGCTGGAGAAGGGGCTGTCCGCTGGCAGCCCTGTGTGGTCTCCTTGTCCATCCAAGACAAACCTCAAACCCAACACTCGATTTGGCAGATGGGAAAAAAATAGAACAAAGTTTGCTCCCTTTTTTTTTCAAGAAATGGACCCAGGGAGCCCAGGCTCAGCCTCACTCTTGGTCTTTTTCCTTTTTAAACAAACCGCCTGGCTTTTAAGATCTTCAAAATCCCATTAAAGGCTTTTACCCCTTCATATATTGGAGGCGTTTGATGAAAGGGGGTAAAGGGGAGGGAAAAGGTAATGGGGCCTCAGAGAACAGAGACCAGAGGCCTTAATTTCGCCTGTCTCCTCTGCCGGTAATGGTGTTGGATGTAAACAGTTCTCTGGTGAATGCTGGAGCGTGATTACAGGATGGCTGGGGAAAGAGGAAGTGCCTGCTAACCGCGGGGAGGAATGTCGCCCTTTGAAGGAGTTTGGCATTTATTTTTTGCCCCCTCCCGCTGTCCCTCCACAACTCCAACCCTACTACTTTCCTCCCCGGGCTTTCTTCTCTGGGTTCCTCGTACTGTAAACACAGTGACAGAAATTAGATGTGGGCAAATCTGTTAGACATTTTAAGTCGAAGTGGGGTTGGCAGTTGTCTCACTCCACAGGATATGCGAGACGAAGCTAATAACTTCGTAATGGGTCTTTTGTTTTTGTCTGGGGACTGGTGGGAGGGAAGTGGGGGGCCAGGGCCAGAGCCCAGGAGGGGAGACAGGATGGAAAGCGAGGCCAGGCTGCTCTTAAGGGACCAACCCAAACTCCCAATGTTGGGGGGCCAAGTGGGCCCAGCACGTTCTCAACCCAAGGGCAACCAAAGACTACCACCCATTAGCATACTCCCGGCCCTTCGTGTTTCGGAGTGCACATTCTGGTCCCACAGTCACAAAGCACCGCTTTACGACACCTTCATGCTGCAAACGTCTACTGCTGTCTCTTCATTTGTTCCATCCGTGAAATTCCCAGTGACGTCAATGGGGTTCCATGTGCAAAACACGTGGGATCTGTGGGACCCCGGAGCAAAGCTGTGGCTCTGTGGATTTTATGCCTACGTGTTTTACTGTCTGGAAACCTCCGCCTGGGATCAAGTTCATGTTCTTAATTCTGGTCAGATGGTTGGGGTGGAAGCCTAGAAACCCACAGCTGGAAGCTCCATCAAGTGATCATTTAATTAATTCAACCAATATGTATCGAGGGCAGGCTATGTGTCCAGTGGGGCTAGATGTTGGAGACATGATGGGAGAGTCTAGTGTGTTATATGTTAAATAAATAATTTCACAGATGATTCTTTAATCATAGCACATTAGGAGCTACAAGGAAAGAGGAGGCTCGACACGATTTAGCTAGGAAATGGCAGAACCAAGAATCAAACCCAGGTAATCTGGCTCCACAGTCGATGCTCTATACTGTTTTTCCATAAATTTTATTGTGAACCAAAAGATTTTCTGCTAAAATAAATGCCCCAAATTGTTGCCCTTGGTAGTTTTAAAATATTATCGAATACTTATTATTATGTGAGTATTTATTTAAGTATTAACTATTACTTAATATTTATTAAGTATTAGGTATTTTCTATAGCCTATCACAGTGCTAGACATGGAATGTAGCAATAAACTAATAATAATAACAGTGAGGCATTATGCTAAATGCTTTGCTAAATTACATGATCCCATTTGATTTTAGCAATGATTATGTAAGGTAAGCATCATTATTATCCCCATTTACAGATGAGGAAATCAAGGCTTAGAGAAATTAAGGAACTTGCTTGAGGCCACCTGGGTGGTCCAAACACAGAGCTGGCATTCTTTTCTTAATTTTTAAAATTTTTTTTATTTATGCCTACAGCACTTGGTCTTCCTAGATGGTCTCCCACCCAAGTACTCACGAGGCCTGACCCTGCTTAGCTTCCAAGATCAGACATCGGGCTTGTTCAGGGTGGCATGGCCGTAGACCGTGGACCGTGGCTCCACGGTGGCTCAAACCCAGGACCTTCTGCATGTAAACTAGATGTGCTAACCAGTACACTATGGAACCACGTCCCAGAGTTGGCATTCTTAACCCCACTGTACTTGATTGCTGCCCTCTGAGTTTTCAGTCTAACTGGGGGAGGCAGACAAAGGACCAGATGCAATACGATGACACAAATACTCTAGAACTATTATAAATACTGGGGTGGGAGGGGTTAGAAGAGAAAGTACCCTTTGCCCAGGGAGATAGTGGAAGGATTTTTTTTAGAGGTGTTGACACAAATCAGAGACCCCTTGAGGAATGAGACTTTGCCAGTCACACAAAGGAGAGGGGTCATTCCAGGTGGAGATGAGGTGGGAAAGAAACTAAAAAGGAATGGTGTGTGAGGGGATCCACAGGAATGTGGAAATGACTGGATAAGGATCCTGGAAAAATTGGCAGAACCCACTGAAAAGGGAGTTTTATGCCATATTGAGTGCCTAGGGCTCATATCTGCCAATGACAGTGCTTTCGAGGGGGTGGACGCCAACTCAAAAACAAGGGGACATCCATACGAACCTGTCTCTTATCCAGCCAGTGTGGTTCCAGCCCCTACCCACTGTTTAAAAGCTGCATCTGCAGAAAGCAGAGGTCTTTGCAATTCATATAAGCCTGTCTCGTGCCCCCAGAACACATCATTTATTTCCTATAAGTGCCTGTCTCCCTTTTCCTCAAATATGCTCAGGGTTACAACTTTCCCTGCTTCCTGGGGGAGCTGCCCACTCCACACAGTAATTACTCACTCCATAAAGGCTGTCTCCAAACCCTCCTTCTCAGCCCTTTTTTCCTGACCCTTTGTAACTGACCAGTTAAAGAGTAAGCTGGCTGCCTCTTTACTTGTTAAAAACAGACGCCATTTTGGATCTGTCTGGAAATGGGTACCTCTGGGGGAAAGCATCTTTTTTCTGCTCCTTCCTTTGCTTGGTGAAGTCAACGTAATTTATTTAGTGCCTTTCCACTTCTTTTTTTATACATCCAACCAGGAAAATAGATTTAAAAAATATATATATAACTTAATTATAAGATTGATCTTATGCCCCAATTTTGTGACGTTGAGATGGATTGGAGTGGTGAATATAAGCTTCTATGTCACGAACTCAACTATGTATACAACTTTATTTAACCTCTTCTGGTGGCATTCTTCTCACCGGTGAAATAAAGACATGATTGCTACTCAATTCATCTCTCTCACACCCAGTGAGGTAGGTAGGACAGACATGCAAAAACAACTCATATGCTATAAGGCAAGCTACAGAAATAAAATGTTGTCAACTAAAGGTTGCTACCTCCAATCCAATGACAACAGCAGTTCTGGGTCTGGGGATCAGTAAAAGGAGAGACTTTATTCAGGGTAAAGGAGGGGCAGGTTCCCGAAAGTGGCCCTGCCCATGGGGGGGAGGCTCTCTTATGTAGAGAAAGTCCCCACCCTGGTCCCTGATTGGCCCATTTTTATGCAAATGAGGAACCTTAATTTGCACAGTCTGGTTGGTCCAATGAGCACTGTCCTGATTGGTTGGAATCACATGTTCTGATTGGTCATTGTGGAGTTTCTCTGATTGGTCAGTGAAGATGCAAATGGGGATATAGCTGCTCAGATCTTGTTGAAAGGGGCCGATCTCAGCTCATTGATTGAAGTAAGATTCCAGGAACTCTTTTATAAAGGTGAACTGTAATAATAGGAATGCAGTATAGGAGGTGTGGCAGCCCAGTCTGTGGCTTTTCCCTGAAATGCAGCATATGTGAGATGCCCTCCGTAAACACTTGCTGCTACACTCTTATTATAAATTCTGGCCCAGTTAACCACAAGGAATCCTTTTTGACAGGTATGTTTCTTCTCGGGTATCAATGGTATCAATAGTCATAATATTGGCAGAGGCCAAATCAGAGATAATAATGGTGGTTGGAAATGAAAAAGAATCATTACGTAAGAGCCAGGTTGCATGAGTTTGAATTCTATTTAATAGCTGTGTGACCTTGGGCAAGTTGTTTGGCCTCTCTGTGCCTCATTTTCTTCAACTGTAAAAGGATGGTAGCTTATCCTCCTCAAAAGGGTGTCATAAGAAGTCAATCAATTAATACAGAAATGCTTAGAGTAGTGACTGGCACATCGTAAACACTACACGAATGTTATTGTTATTATTCTTTACAACTCGTTTCTATGTTTGCATGGGGACACTTGACTTCCTTTTTCTATAAAAACGTCCTTCCAGTTTCAGAAACTTGTATTATGTAATTTACTCTAGTTAAAAATAAAAAATCAGTAATGTCAAAGAATTGGTAATAAGTGGACGCCTTCAGTCCTCAGAAAAAAATCATTATTTACATGAAGGGAGTTTTGCAATCAGGGCTGTAACCACACATGGCTCTTTTGGGATTCTTTGTTGCACAACTTAAAGGGTTTAAGAAAGTGGAAGTTGAAGCAATTCATTGGAATATAGTTCAGTGACTTGTCCTTAGTATGTAGTTGATGAATACTTGTTCATGCATTTATGGTGAGAAGTCCCTTTTGTGGCTTTTGTGAGTGTGTGTTTTTATTCATTAGAACCTTGTTAGTCATAGCTGTAATAAAATGATCAGATACGGTTCAGGCCTGGCCTCCCGGTGAACTAAAACTAACACGTTGGGAACTCTGGCTTTGTGGGGGAGGGCGTGCTATGCACGACTATCACCTTGTACTCACCCAAGGAACGGTAAAACTTTTTTTTTTTTTTTTTTAAAAAGAGGCAAAATGTATGAAAGAGATTAAGGCCCGGCATGAAAACTATTTTTATAGGCAGTTTGGCCTCAGCTTTGAAGTTCAATAGGGAGTGATGTATTGCTATCAGCTTGGATTTCACACCTATTCAATTCTGTAGCCAGGTAATGATGAACAACCTCCTTTGGGTATAGAAGAATGAAACAAAATTAAGACAAGCTGTGAAATGGCCCCCTTGCTGCAATTTCATCTCCAGGATAGATTCTGATTTGCCAGGGTATGTTTAAATGTTTTTTTTTCCCCTTTAAATTAGAAAGATGGTGTGACAATATTAAAAAAAAAAAGGAATAAGGAAAAAATAGTCACTCATAACCCAAAGACAAAACCATTTTTATTTCTACACATTGCTAATGAGCCTTGATCCATACAGAGACGTATTAATTCCAGCGTTGAATGTGGAATTTACTTTTAAATGAGTTTTCATTCTTAACCAGGGAAAAAACAAACAAGCATACAATCCCAGCATCATTTTCTCGCTTGGAAAGTGTGAATGCTGTGTTAAGTGTGTTACTAAGTGTCCTGGCCCAAAAGGTACCCAGCTCATGGGTTCCAGCTTTACTTTTGTTGTTAAACCTTCTAAAATGGAGTGAGCGGGCATGTTGCTTTTCTATAAACAAGCGGCATAATTGAGGCTCTTTGCCTATATGGAAAGCTATGTGTTCAAGATTGGAAGTGGTTACTCGCTGGCTTTCAGGTTCTTACAGTAAGGCACCACCCGCCCTCCTAGGCCCAGCTCTCACTCCCTAAGACCCAGCAGAGTACCCAGCCTGCTCCCGAGGTCGCCGTGGGAACACGGTACCTGCTACAAAGCACCTGACTCAGGAATTATTCAGGACTCCCTGCCGCTCCCCTCACATGTCCTTTGGACATGCCAAGCCTGTTCCGGTCTTAGAACTTTTGCATCTGCCGTTCCCACCACCTGACACCCTTTTTCCAGCTCTTGTGCGGCCAGCTCCTTCTCATCGCTTAGGTCGCTGCTCCAAGGTCACTTCTTCAGATGCCCTCCTTGGCCACCTTGACATCTTACCTTATTATCATTCTCTCCTCCATTGCCTTCTTATTTTCTCCATAGCACTTGCCACTCTCTGAAATTACCCTTCTTATTTATTTGTACACGTGTGTCTGTCTGTCCTTTGTCCCCCACATCTATTTCTTTATGTATGTCCCTGCCTGGCACAAGTAGGTTTTCAATTAATAACTATGTTCAATGAATGAATGAATGTATAACTCGCTTAGATCCCACTTGATCTATTTCAACTCCCCACCCCTTAAAAAATTAATAAACTTTATTTTTAAGAGACATTTTAGGTCCATAGCAAAATTGAGCAAAACTATAGAGATTTCCCATGTACTCCCTGCTCCCCCCACCCTGCCTCTCCACTGTCGACATCCCCACCAGAGTGGGACATTTGCTATAATTGATGAACCTATGTTGACACACCATTATCGCCCAAAGTCTACAGTTTACGTTACAGTTCACTCTTGGGGTCACACATTCTATGGGTTTTGACTAATTAATGCATGATGACATGTACCCACCATTACAGTATTATACAGAAGAGTTTCGCTGACTTAAAAATCCTCTGTGCTCCACCTATTCAGCCTCAATCCCGTTTTAATGTGCCTGAGACATTCACTCAGGCTGGAATGGCAACAGGACGCTAAGCCGCCACTCCAGATCTAAGAGGTATTAGCATCTATGGAGCGCCTACTAGGAGGGAGCAGGCCGCATGCTAAGGGCTTCGCATGCACTGTCTTATTTTATTCTCGTAACACCCTGTATTATGAACAAAGATAGTCTTCTTCTTTCCAATTTTCTGTTTCTCATGCACCAGCTCCCTCGTTCACAGTCCCAGCAGGTCTTACGGTTTGGCTTCTCCTCCTCGGCTAGTCCCTGCATCTTTGATTTTGCTTTTCTACAGAGAACACAGGGATCTTTTAGAACTTCGGTGTTGTTTAATAAAGCATTCAGTGACATCTATTATGTGAGAGGTGCTGGTGGTAGAGAGATCACTGGTCACTTTTGAAATTCACAGTGATTTCCTGTCTGCCTCTCCCAGCCCCGCCCCCCACTTTCTCCTCCTCTCCCTTCTCCTTCCCTGCTCCACAGGGCCCAGCAACTGCTCATCTACACGGTTCATCAGAATGGGGGGCAGGGGAGGGAGGTGTCGTGACTGCCCAGAGGAAGGCCACTCAGCGGTGCAGTGAGATGGGCGAGAAGCAGGAAGCTGCTTCTCAGAGCCTGTACCTGCAGGGAAAGTTTACTGCTAAAGCCGCCAAGAGGGGCGTGGCCCAGCCCGCCACACTCCTCACTGACAGCTGGATGGAAAATACAGGGGTTCCAGGCTTGAGGCAGCAGCATTTGTCCGTTCTGGAGCAAAGCTTCCAACTTGCTCCTATTTTTGGCTGCTTAGAACTTGCTGGAGCACCCACAAGTCCTGGCACTAGAGAGAGGTGTGTGTGTGTGTGTGTGTGTGTGTGTGTGACCTTGTACAGAATGAAGACCCCCTTTTTCCCCAGGAAGCTTCTCCCAACACCTGACCTTTAGCATCTCCATGGGGCACCATCATTCCCAGAGTCCTCTTCACCAGTCGTTGGGGGCTTTATCAGAGCTTACCTGATCTCCCTCTAACCATTCCCTAAACTACATTCCTCTTACATACCACACTGCAGACTTTGTACCAGAAATAATGCATCTCTCTGTCTTGCAGCTAGCTGCACCCTTTAGGCTCAAGTGAGGCTCCCAGATATCGAATTCCAGCAGGAATCTCAGGTCCCTCTTGTCCCCAGTTGACTGTTCCTATGCTATTCTCTAAGTCTCCCCCCAAAGCTCTGCACGGTAATGTCTACTCTTCATTTCACACTTGGGGAAACTGAGGTACGCAGTGGTTATGCAACCTTTCCATGATCGCACAGCACATGAACAGCCAAACCACAAACATGAAACCAGATCTGTCTCAATTCAAAGTCTCTATGCTCTCCCATGGCCTATGTTAGACTCTGCAGATTCCCAAGAAGCTAGAAGCAAGACTTGATTACAGAGTGTCCAGCTGCCCCTGCTCGTGGACTTCAGTTCTCTTCCCCTGGAGGCTGCCATTGGGTTGGAGAGGGAGCCACCAACTCATTGCTCAGCTGTCATTGCTTCATGCTTGTTTCTTCATCTGTAAAATGGGCTTCATAATAGCAGGGGTGTTGTGGGCCAGATTAATTAACGTTTGGACAAGTTCTTTGAGGGACGTGCCAAGGGCTATTAATGCAGAAGCGTTTGTAAGGCCCAATTTAGGATTCCTCGTATTTCCCACTTGGCAGCCTCTACAGGGATTGCTGACTCAGGAAATATTTACCGGGGTAGGCGATCCCCTGACATCAGGCCTGACTTGTGATGGCAGAGGGCATGAGTCACGGTGGCTTCGCGTGTACATGTCACCTCATTCCTCATTGGTGGTCTGCCTTTCCACGTTGAGAGCTATGGTTCCACCAAAGCATGCCCCTTGGCTGAGGCTTAAGGATAAATAGTAGAAGGGAATAATAGGAAAGGTGAGGATTCGCAGAATGGCTTCACCCCAAAATAACTTGTGGACCCGGAGAAGGAAATATGGGCCAAGAAGGACTCCTTGTGGTTAATTGGGCCCCAAATCATAACCTGAGCCTAACAACACTTGCTAATGGAGTCCTCCCTAGCACGCTGCATTTGCGGGGGGTGGGGGGAAGCCACCGGCTCCACCACTCTGCTCCTGCCTTCTGAACCACCCCTGTAAAAGAGTTTCTGGTATTGAATTTTGACCAATGGACTGAGACCTGCCCTGTCCAATCAGAACCTAGTAGCTATAGCCTCACTTGCATCTATACTGACCAATCAGAGCAGATCCGTAACAACCAATCAGAAGGCACAAAGCTGACCAATCAAGTGGTGCTGTTTGGACCAATGAAACTGCAAATTTGGATTCCTCATTTGTGTAAAAATGGATCAATCAGAGACAGAGCAGGCACTTTATATAAGTGGGTCTCCCTTTTGCCTTTGGGGAGCACACTTTCAGTTTCCTCTGGAGGCTTCATTTCTCTGGTTTGTAAACTGTTTACTTGGATAAAGTTTTTGCTTTCTCTGTACCTCAGACTGGAGACTCCTGTTGGCATTGGTTGTTGGCAGTGACCTTTTGTCTCTGTGGGCAGGATGATGACAGCACCTTTGGTATCCCAAGAGCCTAGAAATCAAGCAAGTGTGAAACAGGAAAATCCAGTAGTTGCCTATAAGTAGAACAGATGGGTAATGAATACATTTTACACAAAAATGCCCACCAGTTGCAGAAAGGTACAAACCTATGTGGGATGGTGACTAAAAAAAGCTGAAAATAACTCCCCTCTCATTATTATGCTCCTCTTTTCATTACACTGTTCAGTTGTACAGCTGATTATTATTAAGATTTCTATTTTGAAATACTTTTAGATTAACAGAAATATTGTGAAAATAATGCAGATAGTTCCCATATATCCCAAGCCCAGTTTCCCTTATTATTAACATCTTACGTTAGAGTGATAGCTTGGCTACAATGAATGAATGAATATTGATGTGTTATTAATATTACTATTATTATAAGGTTCATACTTTATTCAAATTCACTAGGTTTGTATCTAATATTCTTTTTCTGTTTTAAGATCCCATCCAGGACAACACATTTTAAGTAGCTGTCATGTCACCTTAGGCTCCTCTTGGCTGTGACAGTTTTCCCAGACTTTCCTTGTTTGTGATGACCTTGATAGATGACCTTTCACCTTTTAAGGAGTACAGCTCAGGTATTTTGCAGAATATCCCTCAATTGGGGTTTGTTTGATGTTTTTCTCATGACTAGACTAAGATGAAAGGTTTTGGGGTAAAATGACACAAGAGATGAGTGGACGTTCTCATTGCAGCTTATCAAGGGTACAAATTTGTCACCGTGGATGTTAACTTTTATCACGTGACTTAGGTAGTGACAATAATTTGTTAGGAGCTGACTATTTTTAAAATTTATGTTTAGATCATGAACTGTTGCAAACCGATAAAAAAAAGATATAATGTAATCATTCCAACAATGTGTGTTTTAAGCTCCCTGAGGATATGTTTGGGACGTTTCTCTCTAGCCCACTGAACACCTAAATAAAAGCAGGAAATGACGCTTGGTTAAAAAAAAAAAAACTTGAAAGGAGATAGATTGTTCACATGGAATTAGACAAAGTGATATCAGAGAAAGATTGTATCAATGTTTGATGGATGGGTGGGTGGATGGATGGGTGAATGAATGAATGAATGAATGATGTCTCCAGAATGTCCAGAAGAGTGCCAAACCAACTGGCTGAGACATTCTGGTTCAAGTAGACTATTTCCCCCACATAGTGGAGTCGACAAGAGCCATTGAATATCACCCAGCCTGCCCATCCTTACTTTTATCTTCATGTGCCAAGCCCCTTCTAGACTAACATCTCTCCAGGAAAGAGAATGAATTGATTGGTTATCATAAGCATACTAGTTCTCGTAGATGCTCTACTCATTTAAGTCAATGAAGACACTGACATTTAGATTCATTCCTTTCCTGCTGGAGAATTTGGACTTTGCTGGGATGACTCCATTTTCATTGATTGATTCATTCGACAAACATTGGTGGAGTGCCTATTGTGTGACAGGCACTGTTTTCGACCCCAAGTTTTGCTAAACAAGACACACATGGCTCCATCCCCCAAGAGCTCACAATATAGCAGAGAAGTGGCACGTGACCATCTCTGAATGTGTGGTTTGCTGGAGAGTTATGGGTTCATCGGTGGATACCCTTCCTGCTTTTAAGTGGCACACGATGTTGGAGTGACCAGGAAGCCTCCTGTGTCATTTACTATCTTGCTGCTCTCTAACTGCAGCAGAGGGAAGGAAGTCTGCTTATGAAAGGCGGTAGGCACCTGCAGAAGCAGGGACCACCATCGCTGACACATTTCAGAGTAGAAACAAAATGAAAAACCAAACTATTTGCCCACTCGCCTGATGACTTCATCTCTCCTCCAGCCTTACCTGATGGTTCACCTCACACATTCGAATGAAAGCCCTGATCGTTTTCATCAGATGCCGTTTTTCTCATATAAAGTTTCATTTTCAGGCTCCCATGAAAAGCCACCCCAGTATCTTCATCAGTTTAGTTATTTCATTAGTCCACGCAAAGGTTTTTGGTAAGATGCCCTTCTGCTGGATACGGACTCACAAAGCCATTTACTAGATCAAGTCCCCATGGGGATTTTCCAAGGCACTGGGAAGACCAGCTTAATCAGGATGCTGCAGCGTGCAGAAGGGCTGCAGGCACACAGGGTCCAGGTCTCAGGTCTGGGAAGTGGCCTGGCCTGCCTAAGTCTTAGTTTTTATCAGCTATGAAATAGGAATAAAAAAATCTCTATTTCATGGAATCTGTAACTGATAATATATTTGTAAACTGTAAAATCCTATAATAATGGAAAAAAGTGTTGTTTGGAGAATCACTAGGTGATAGCGGGGGCTTTGTCTTGGTCATGGTTTTACTCTTTAGTACTTTGCGCAGTGCCTGGCACATAGTCAATCGATACTTGCTGAATGAATGAATGAATGAATGAATGAACGGGGATGGATGGATGGATGAATGGATGAATAAATGGATGGGAGGATGGTGGGTGACTACTGGATACGAGGAAGGAATGATGGATAGATGAATGAATGAATGAATGAGGAATAAATGAACGACTAGGAGTGATAATCACTGCCCTTCCTACAAATGACTCTTCACTCCAGTTCCGTGGGATCAGAGGAAGGCACTCATCTCAAATCCGGCTTCTGCCTTATGACTGTTCTGTGGCTTTGAGCCAGCCAACTCACCTCTGAGTTTCTTTGCTCATAAAAGAACGATGATGACACTTTCTTTGGGGGCCAGTGGTGTAGTGGGTGTTAAGAAAATTAATTGGGTGGTAGTAAATGGCTTTGAGATCTCCAGATGAAAGGTGCCAGGGAGGCAAACTGTTATTATCCTTGTTACCTTGGGTTTCCTTTCACTGCTTCTGCTTCCTTCAGGGGTGGCTCCTCTTGGCCTCCTGGGAGACTCATTGTGCCCCAGAAGTGAGTTTTACTTGGAGCGGGAGGCTGGCTTTCATTGGCCTGACTCTTCCCTGAGGTCTTTTGGCAGAAGGCTTCCAGGTGAGAGAGATATAATTCTAGGAACTTGGCTGCCCTGCCTCATTTCCTTCCAGAAGGGTTGATTTTCCCAGACACCAAGCAGACCCTGCAGTACTCGGCAGCGTGAAGACAGACTCTTTTCCCTCTTTCTGGCATGATAAAAGAGGGGATCCCTCCTGCTCCTATTTTTGGAAGTCCCACCTGTTGGCAAGACCTGGGCTTAGAACTAGAGACCAGGTGTCTACCATCTGGTGTCCAAAGAGACCTGGGATTCATTTATATCCACAACCAGATCACAGCCTCCCTCTTCTCCACATGTGGCTCCCCAGGTTGAAGGCATGGGATACATATATCTTTCACTTCGTGCATTTCTGATAGAGGAAAAAGGTCGCAGGCTTTGGAACTAGGAAGATGGTTTGGATCCACAACCGTGTGCCCTTGGACAAACTGCGTGTCCTCCCTGATGCCCACTTTTTGTACATCTGTGAAATGGGGTTATAATGCCAACCACACCAGATCATTAGGAAGATTGAATGAGATGCTCCTTAAGTGCTCGGCAGTTTGATTTCTTTCCCCTTCCCTTCTTGTCGTCTTCTACTTCCAAGGCTGCTCCTGGGATTTCTTTTACCCCTAACGAATCTTGTTTTATTTCTTGTGCTTCCCATCCCAGTGAACACCAAGTTTCTGGATCCAGAAACATGAGCACAGGCTTGATCTCATTTTGGACCCCTATAGCCCATCACTGTCCAAGGACAGACTTTGTCATGCTTTCTAGATTCTGTCCCCTTTCTTCCATCTCTACCTGCTGCACCCGAGGCTAACCCACCATCTCTCTCTCTAGACAGCCTCCTTGATGCTCTTGCCTTGCCACCTTCTGCCTTCTTCTCCATAGATGATCTTCTAACAATACAGATCAGATTACACACTGTCCCACTCAAAGCCCTCCAGTGCTTTCCCAAGGGGACAGATGCCTCTGGTGCCTCTGTCACATCCTCACCAAGTACCTCGGACTTTTCTCTATCTTCCTCTTCCTCTCCCTACTCTCCTGTCCCCTCTTATTTGTCTCTTCTTTCTCTCCCCCTTCAAACTTGTTTTCTGCCTCTCTCCTTATTTTTCTCTTTACCCCTCACTCATCTTTCTCATAGACTGACATGAGAATCTCATATCTGTCACTACCTTGGGAACATCTGTCTGGGGTGGAAGGACATTGGGAGAAGAGGCTCAAGTAATGCACCCCTCACCATTGACATGGCAAGGCTTTGGGGAAGACCACTGAAGCTACCAAAGGCTGTTGGCCTGTGTCGTTCTGATTGGAGAGTGACCTGGGACTGCCCCCACTTTTCTCTGTCCATCCCTATTCTCCTCGCCATGAATATGGCAGCTCAGAGGGCATCTTCTCTCTTGGGAAAGTTTAATAACTAGTTGTTCTCTATCACTGTATAGCACCTGATTCCTTGACTATAAATTTCTTAGGGGCAGAGACCACATTTCGTACATTTTTACATCTTCAGCAGGGTCGGCACAGTGGCTAGGACACAGCTGGAACTTACTTGATATGCGTTGAGTTGAGCGGAGTGGGGAAGTGGTGTCCTCCTGTTTGGGGTCTATCAGACTAAATCCCGTCTGGTTCTCATCCCTCCCCACATGGATCAGAATATTTTATAGCCGTGAGATAGTTTGAAACTCCCTTTGTCTGGAGCAGGAAAATTCTAGACAGATCTAGAGACAGACTTTTTCTCAGCTGTGCTCAGTTGTCCTTTCAAGTGTTTTATCTTTACCTTTGGTACATTCTTCTAAATGTCCGTTCATACACTCACCTCTGCTTGACTTTCGATCTGCTTGTTCGAATGTGGAGAGTGGCTTCTTAGAGTCTCTCCTTTAAAATTATTCCCAGGTTGAAGGCAGAAGCTGAGATTTTCTCTCCTCTTTTATTTTTTTGGACTATGAGCCTCTCAAGATAGAAAGGAGACTTGGCTTCTGGTTCTGGCTCTGTCACTAGTTCACTGTGAGCGCCTCACTTCCTTCTCTGGGTTGGTTTCCTCACCTTAAGTTAAGGACTGAATCAGATTAGGGGTCTTCCAGCTCTGGCCCACAGCTTGTTTGTGTGAATAAAGCTTTATTGACACACAGTCTTGCCCATTGGTTTGCATATTGTCTGTGGCTGCTTTTACATTACGAGGGCCAGGTTGAGAACTACAGCAGAGACCATAAGGTCCGAAAAGCCTAAAACATTTACTCTTTGGTCCTTTACAGAAAAAGCTTGCCAACCCCTGGAATAAATTGTTTCTTAAGTTCCTTTGAGTTCGAACATTTACGCCATCATGTTTAGCTAATGCCACTGAATGTTCCTTAGAGTTAGGCATTGCTCTGTGGTGTCCGATTAGCCCCACTGGGATTCCTGGACGTGACTGAGAGTGTCTTCACCCGACGTCGAGCAACATTAAAATCCATCCCAAGCAAGTTCTTGTCTTTCTGTTTCTCTTCCGATGCTTCCCCTTGCACCCAGGAGAGAGGCTTGGGTTAGTGCTAGCATGTTGAGACGTCTCATCTCCAGCTTATTTCTTTAGGGATACCACCGTATCCAGCTGGAATTTAATCATACCACTTCGCCCCTCACTCTACAGGTTCATAAGCTCTTATGTGAAATTCCAAAATTCAAAATTCTCAGAAAATAGATTTTTTTCCCCTCCATAAATGGTGTAATAACCATACTTAACCAAGCAGGCATGAAATTACTGATAGCCATTTTGAAATCGGACTTGATGCGGATGTTGATAGGTGGTGCTGTGAATGTGTTTCATCCTGGGAGCGGTTCTCGGGGTGCATGCACCGTGTTTCGTTTCAAAAGCTTGTGAATTTCTGAGTTCTGAAACACATCCGGCCTTGGGGTTTGGGATTAGGGACTGTGGACCCGTATTTCTTTTTATGGCTACTTCCTATTTCTGTCAGTATTTGAATGCATATAAAGTGAGGTAATTTAGACAAACAAACAAACAAAAAATCCACATAAAGTAAATAATAAGAGGAGTGCTCAGATCTGGCTGAAATTGTAGAGTAAGACGAAAGTGACCAATGTGTAGGGAAACCTGTCTGGAGGGATAGTTTGCATCCCCAGGGACCTCTCGACTCTTTATTTTTCTCGTTCCCACTCGGTGCCGTGCTGGCCACGGTGCCCCCGACTGCCACCAAACCCGAGCGTCTCCTCAGGCTGGTCGGTTAGCGAGCGATCCCATCTTAGCCGTAAAACGGTCTGTGGCTCCGAGAGCTCCTTCCACAGCCCTGACACTTTCAGGGACCAACTTCGAGGTGGCCGAGGACCCTGCCAGGAGGAAGTGTTCCAGGAGTTTCCAGCATAGGGGGCAGGAATCATGAATCTCAGAGTTCGGGGTCCTCGGGGTGGTTTGAGGGTGAAGGGCACGGCTTCGGGGCCAGACTCAGCAGAGCGCTGCGTCCTGAAAGGGCCGTATCCCGGGCCTTAAGTGGTTCTTAAAACAATAAACAACATGAGCTCCCACAAATGAGGTAGATTTCAGCCTAAACCCGATTACAGCCAAGAGTGGCTAGGCGGCCAAGGTGCTATAAAGAAATGATGTTATTATGTCCAAGGGATGCCATTAAAACTCTGTTTACAAACCAAATGTGCCAGAGAATGGGTCAGAGAAAGAATTATTAGCAACAAAGCTATTTGATCTCTTTTATGATCCAGTGAGTCATATCGCTCCATGCCCTAGAAGGTGAATAATGAAAACCTCAAGCCTGTTGATTTACAAACAGGCCCAGAATTCCCTGTTCTTTAACCTCAGATGCCCTGTTAAGTGTGACTTACCCTAAATCAAACGTGACATCAGATGCCACTGGGCCTCTCCCTCCTCCCGAGAGGTAATTGAAGAGGTGATTGGCGTAGAGGGTGCATAACATCCCCGTTCAGGATGATGGATAGCTGCGGGAAGGGTCAATGGCCAGGACTTAGAGACACGGCTTTGTTTCTACGTGCCCCTTGTCTGCAGGGCTTGAGTCTCCCAAGTCACCTTTGTTCAAGCGCCTGGATTCTCAGCAGACCAAGGAAAGGGAGGCTTGGGGTGGACATTCCACTTTGTTCTAACAGCCGCAGCTTTGCCCCCTTCGCTAAAGGCCTCTGAGCCTCAGTTTCCATATCCGTTTAGTGATACAGCCATGGTTTAAGTGCTTACTCTGTCCCCAGCAATACTGTGCTAAAGTGCTTTATGTGTGCCACGTGCCAGCTTATTTCAATCCTCCCCACAGTTGAATGCATTTTATCACGACCTGGCTGTGTAGCAGACATTCTTCTAAGAATTTTGCATCTATTCCTTTATTTAATCCTCATGGTAATTCTACAAGGGAGAGCTAAAGTCAGATTTCTACAGGAGCGAACCCTGAGACAGGATCTGAGTGCTAGTGGTTAATTTCAGAGGTCTCAGGAAGCTTCAGAAGGAAGGAAGGAAGAAAGACCAAAATGGGAAGAAGGTAGCCAAGCCCCAGCCCTCACCCCATGTCAGCATCCCTTCTGTGGGCAACTGGGGTGAAGCCCCACCAAGACTTTCAGGAAGAGTGCATGCCAGAGGG
Source organism: Eidolon dupreanum (assembly GCA_028627145.1). Taxonomy (NCBI): domain Eukaryota; kingdom Metazoa; phylum Chordata; class Mammalia; order Chiroptera; family Pteropodidae; genus Eidolon; species Eidolon dupreanum. The sequence continues at coordinate 101,297,655 of CM053510.1, read as the reverse complement.
TGAGGAAGTCTGGGTAGTTATGTGTCAACTCTAGTTGATCATGGTAGAGGAGTCATAACCCTTGGCCCTCCCAGCCTGCCCCACACACCAGTCAAGTGTTTTCCTGGTGACAAAGACTCGTAGGTGCTTGCAATCTGGAAGCCATCTGGTTGGCCTGCACGAGAATGGTGTTGAGAGGGTGTGGACCTGTTCCCACTGTGCGCACTAGTTGTCCCTGCTCAAGATGAAGAGACTGAGCCACAGAGAGTGAGCATCCTCCCAGAACTGCCCCAGCTGCCGAGGTCGGGGGCCAAGATCTATATCCACTGGTCGTTTGACTTCACAGCCCATAGGGAAAGCTTCCGGGCTACACGACATAACCCTTTGTGGAAGTTATCACCGTCTCATTTCACAAATGAAGAATCTGAAGTTCAGAGGGGTGAAGTGACTTTGTCCCACAGCAGATCTGCACCTGAGCCAGGACTGAAATTTAGCTCCCATTGACTTCAAAGTCAGGGCCAACTGCAGCATGTCGCATTCTTTTCCTGGGCTGTCCGGAATCAGGGTGATACCTCAGTGACTTGAACCAGAAGCTCGGGCGACCTGAGCAGCCTGCAGGTTTATGCTGGTCAGTGTCATGGCTGCAGGCGAGGGGAGGCCATTGTGAGTACGTGGCCTGTGTGCCCACCCTCCGGGGAGGCTCTCTCCAAGGGGCTGACCAGGGTTCTGGCCCCATTTAATCTGGTTCCAGTCCCTAGATACTGCCTGACTTAGCTCTTTATTGCTTCCATCTCCTGTTGTCAACGCGGTCACCCTTAATGCTATTTGGGCACAAACTTGATGGCTTTGATTTATCCAAAGGATCTGAAAGCACTAATTGGAAAAGACATAATGCGCCCATACGCCCATAACCTAGATGTGGAAACCACCTCCGTCCCTTGATGGATGAATGAATGAAAAAGATGCGATAGATATGCACAGCGGAATACTATTCAGCTGTAAAAACAATGAAATATTGTCATTCACAACAACATGGATGGATCTTGAGAGTATTATTATGCTATGTAAAATAAGTCTGATGGAAAAGGACAAAATCAGTATGATTTTACTCATATGTGGGATGTAAAACAAAAAGGAAACAAACAATAAAACAAAACTCATAGATACAGACAACAGAATGCTGGTTACCAGAGGGGAAGAGGGTGGGGGAGGGCTCATGGGTCGAGGGGGCAAATATATGGGGATGGATAGAAACTAGACTTTTGGTGGTGAGCACGCTATAGCGTCTATAGATTTCTGATTATAATGCTGTACCCCTGAAACTTATGTAACGTTATTAACCAAGGTTACCTCAATAAAAAAATAACTTAAAAAAAATTATGCACCTTTGAATCCGAGCATAAAAGGCTACGATCGTGTGTCCTAAAACGAGTCTTCGAACTGTAAGCAGAAATGCTCCCTCTTCTCCTCCTTTCCCTCTGCCTGGGGCATGACAGGCTTGGGAAGTCCCTCTGGGCTCACCAGCACCCTGGCGGAGGGCAGGGAGCCGCATTAAGAAACTGCATGGTACCTGCGGGTGCTCTCGACAGGCTGTGCTTTTCTGGTCCACTTCTCCAGACCATGCCAGCACTGTTCCCCCAGCCATGTGTCATTGTGTTCACAACGCACATCACATCCTGAGTCACGCTGTTATCCCTGAGCACCCAGAGCCCGGTTGTTTTCATGCAAAGCCAGCAAAAACAGACTACCCGCTGGAGTTGGAAAACACAGACAGTCCTGAGCCTCTTGCTTCTTGCAGAAATAATAAATGATAACAGCATCGAGACTGACAAAGGAAATACAGTATCTTCTAAGCCCTGGGCTGAAAGATGAGGCGTGGCTTGGGCACACATTTCTTAGTGATTTTAGGCACATGACTTCCTGTCTCTGGTCTCTTTTGTTTTCTCATCAGTAAAATGGGAAATGGTGGGCGAGAAATGAATCTGAAGTTCCTTCCCAAAATGTGGGTATTAGTTTCCTGGGGCCGTCGTAACAAAGAACCACTAACTGGGAGGCTTAAAGCAACTGAAATGTAGTCTGTCCCAGTTCTGGAGGCTAAAATCTGGCACCAAGGTGCTGGCGGGATCCTGCTCATTCCTAAGTCTCCAGGAGAGAGCCCTTCCTTGCCTCTAACCCTCGTCAATTCCTTGCCTGGTAGATGCATCACTCCAGTCTCCGCCTCCATATTCACATGGCCTTCTCCCTGTCCGTATCTCTGTCTGCGGTCAAATTTCTCTCCTCCTATAGGGACACTAGTCGTACTGCATTAGGGCCTGTCCCATTCCGGTACGACCTCATCTTAACTCCATCGCATTGGTAAAGACCCTGTTAACAAGCAAGGTCACGTTCGCAGGTAAGGGGTTTGGACTGCAGCGTATCTTTTTTTTTTTTTTTTTTGGAGGACAAAATTCAACCCATCATAGGTATTTATTGAGTGCTTTCCTGGTAAATAGATTTAAGGGTGTTCACTTTTGAAACGTGAGGTAGGAGATGTCGATGGCTTAGCCGCCATGGAGAAGAGATCAGGGATCGGGATTAGTTGTAGCTGGTGCTGACATTAAGCTGGGAACAAGTGGTATCACTTTATATGTTAAAACATCGGGAGACCTACCCACTGCCCTGGGATGTCCTCGCCTGTGCACCGTGCTCCCCCCCGCCCCCGCCCAACCACTGCCACCTCCCCCCCGGGCCCTGGCTGCTATGGTGCCAAGGTAATTTGTTCAGAATTTTTCTACTACTGGAGTTTTTCTGATTGGTTTTGGTTAATATGCTGAGCAATAAAGGGTTCCATCATGGTGTCAGGACACACTCAGCAGAAGGTGAGGCCAGGTGGCATGAGTCTCACTGTCCCCCGCATGCTGGCCAAACAGTAGATCGTAAACTCCGTGTGGGCAGGGATGATTGTGTGTCTTGCTCACTGATGAATCACAGGGTTCTAATCCAGGGCATTAAGGGCTGGAGCATATAGATGCTCGAAAATGTTTGTTGAATGAATACCTAAAATCTCTGACAAAGCTCATGACAGACATAAACAAAGGAAGCCTCAAGAAAGCATCCGTCTGCACCAAAATAGTCTCTTGAAATGTTCAGAACTTTTTTATTTTGTATCCATTCATTCAAGAAATAGCCATCTGGCACCTTGAGGCGCGTCCAACACTTTTGCATCCCTGTCTCCACGGAGAGTGTTCCCATTTTCCAGCTGAGGCTCGTGAGACTAAGAAAAGCTGAATTCTTGCTCAGCGGCACAGAGACTATAAGTGACAGAGACTGGAATCCTGCGCACACGTTCTCAGCGGGGCCGGACCTTCTCTCGTTTCCATTTCTCTGAGGGATTCATGTAACTTCTCTCCCAGTCCCAAGTCCGATGCGTGATCACATATTTCTTTCTGTGATGATGTGAGTAATGCCCGTCACCCCTGCTAGACTGGAAACACTGGTTCAGAAACCCAAAACTGTTTGTGGCCCACAGTAGGTTGCAGGCTCCCTCGAAGATCCTCGCCTTCTGGCGTTCATTCATGCCCTTGTGTGATGCCTCCTTTGTGGAATAGGGCTGACCTGCGCGAGCAGTGGGCTACTGTGAAAATCACAAGGGCGCGCCACAGAAAAGACATTGCAGCTTGCACCTTGCTCTCTCTCAGATCACTCGAGGCAGCATGTGACGAGCCTCGAAGACGTGCCGTTCCGCAGACGATACGTAGTAAAAACATCTCGCTCTCTCTGCACTCTCTTCGGGATTCCTGTCCTATTTTCCAGGTCTCGTCCTGGTGTCGTGTACCTTTGTCACTTCCACCTGTGACACCTGGCTTTCCCTCCCCTGAGCGGATGAAGTGAACTCATACCCCACGGGGACCTGGAGATGCCAAGACACAGCTCCTCCCTCCCCACCATCAGCACATGGGCCCTCTGCTCGGACAGGTGTGAGCGATCCGAGGGCCTGCTTTCCCTCCCCTCGTGACTACCAAGTCCGTGTTCTCCAAGCCAACGAGAACCCCCGGAGAGCCCATTCCTTGCCCCTTGGTCAGCAAAGAAACCCACTCTCGCCCCGACGTTTGGAACTAAGAAATCAATCCTGAAGCAAAACTAAAACCTACCTGCACCATTCACATGCATCGTAACCTTGGGAATGTCATTTAGCACCTCCCCACGGGCCTCAGTTTCCCCATCTGTAAAAAGAGAAGCATTATAGTTCTTCCTTTCTAGTAAACACTGACACGACACACTACTTGGTACTCAAGTTTGACACCAGTTAGTGCTTTTTATGAATATCTGCTGGGTGACAGCTGTTACTGTTTTTATTATTCGAGTTGCTAAATTATCTCTCTCTTCCTGAAAGGTTCAGTTCTCATGGAAAAGATGGCTTCATGAAAGATGAATCTCGGTTTCCCTTCCCACACATACCATACACAACGCTCCCTTGAACTTCAAAGAGAAGCCCCCCCGTTGGGAAGCTTGACTCCTTATAAGTAAGTACATCAGGAGAAAGATGGGCGCTGGGAGGGTCTCTGAGCAGCTGTTTGATATCACACTGGGGTGGCCAAGACTTCAGGCGGGCTTGTTTACTCCTTGCAGATAACATCTCAAATGGGCTATGGGCAAAGATGGGAAGGATGCTCAGCGTCAACCTTCACCTTTGTAGTTGTTTAAATATCAATTATAATGCATCTGAAGCTGATTTGGGCTCGGACAAAGAGCAAGTGATGTGTTTGAAGATATTCCGTATGTCCACTTAAAATTTCATTTAAAAAGCCTTAAATCTCCTAGCAAAACGGGTGATTCTTGACTGTCAGTTTTCTGGTTAAGAGTGTTTAGCGGTTCCTTGTTCATAACTCTAATCGTTGAAAACTCTTTCAAGATACTAGAGGCTTTCTCTATTGTAGTCAAAATTTCCAGGGAGTGTTAGTACGAGATTGAGATTTCTTACTGATCAGAAAGGGAGCAGGATGCTAATTGGATTTCAGGAAATGAGGATTCTATGCACAAAGATGTTTGGAAAACAATGTTTAAAAAGCGCAATAGTTTTTCTAACTATAAACTAAAGTCTATCCCATGTTCATGTACATATTGTGATTCTTTTCCCCCTGAGAAGGATCTAGAAGGCCATATTTTTATAAACTTTTTTGGATCACAGACTCTAACTTATGGAGCATATTGTGAGATTCGTTTTCGGGGGAACACTTTAGTCAAAGCCACTATATAAACTAAACTAGGTAAAATATTTAGAACAAGGCACACAGCCCATAGTATGTGCTTGGTAAATAGCAAATGTTATTATCATTATTACAGTGGGTTCAATTTCAAAGTCACCTCCCAGTCTAAAAATCTATAATTCCAATTATAGTTTTATCACAAAAAAGTGATGTGGGCTTCTTGGCTTGGAAGAAATGAAAACAAACAAACAAACAAACAACGCTGATATCAAATAATTAATAAGGCAAGTCAAATAATCTCTAAGGAAAACTTCAAGGTGCATATTTTAGCATTTGGAGGAAACTTGTTGTCTTGGGAGGGTGGCATGCTTTGGTGGAATTTGGGTAGGACCTACGTCTTATGTTGGACATGTGTTAGCTATGACCCTATGGAGAGCCCCTCACGGCCTGGGCCCTGGGCTTCTTAACTATCAAACATAAACAAGAGGTGAAAGTATCACCTTGTCACTCCAAACGTGGTCCACAGGCATCAGCATTGACATAACCTGGAGTTCTTGTTTTTCTTGGAGAGGGTTCGGTCTTTTTCCACCTAGGTACCACTTCCCGGTTTTGTTCGGCGACCGGGTTGATGTGGCCGCTTACTTAACTAGATGTGCTTAAATAATTTGGAATTCTAGTTTGGGAACAGTTCCTGTTTGAGAGAGAGAGAGAGAGAGAGAGAGAGAGAGAGAGAGAGAGAGAGCGAGCTGGTACTGGTTCTAATTTTCGTCCTTGGTTCTGGCTCAGTATGAATAAAAGCTCTTCAACCTGGCAAACTAACCTTCCTGCTTTCAACTCTGAGTCCGCCATCACCTCCCTGACTCCTTGCTCTTTCTCTCTCTCTTTCTTCTTTTTCATAATAAAACAGCAACGTAATCAGACCCTGGAATGTGCCTTGGCATGAGAAATAAACTCAGGCAGCTTGGTTTATTAGCTGTTTCCATGGGAGAGAACTCTTGGGGCCAAACAGATATTTACAAATATTAAAAGCACTAGGCTGATCCCCAGCAGTGTCACGGTGACTGTCTGAAGATAAATAGCTTCTCAGAGAAGTCATGCTTTTCTCTATATCCTCTCCTTCTCTGGCCTCTCATCTTTCCCGTTCTCAGCTGGATCACCCTATCATGAGAAGGTCTCCAGCGGAAATTCTTCACCGCCTTTGGGAGTTGAGGACTTGAGGGCTGGAGATTGACCGCTTTGGGGGACCAGACTAGAAATGGGGTTGTGAGAGTCAAACACTTAGATATATTCAGTGGTTTGGCTAGCCGAGAGCCTTTGTGAGCAGAAGCATCTTAGACAGGGTGATTTTAGCCTCACAGCTCCTCAGAGTGGTCAGAGGACAGAGTTCAGAGTGATTATGTTAGCATCTTCCTGCTCCAAGTATTTATTCGTTTAACAAATGTGCATTGAATCCGCAGCACATACAAGGCAGTTGTATTTGGCACTAGAGTTACCATGTTGTGTCTTTTAAAGTCTGGACTGAAAGCAGACAGACATCATTAAAGGTCCTTCAAGCAGAGAAAATTTAATGCAGGGAATTGAATTCAAAAGTGAATTCATCGCCGAGGAGCCAAACAGGAAATTGAGGCAACTGAGAGATTACCAAATGTAGGAAGTCACTACTATCCCCTTGGGAAAGGGACAAAAAGAAGAGCTTGTATGATTGGAGCCCAAGCGTCAGGACCTCCAAGTGAGACCAAAGTCATGGAGTAGCTGTAGCTACTGCCAAAGCAGAATAGGTGGGTGGAGTAAGAAATATCCTAGCTGCTTCCTCTTCCTTCCCTTCAGTCTTCAACCCGTGCCTCCCATTGGCTGAGCCTGCCAGGAAGCCAGAAGGCAAAGGAACTTGGGAAATGTAGTTCCCTGTGATTTGGAGCTGCATGTGCCTGGCACAAGTGGAGAAAGGGACTGGCATAGCCCTTGCTCTCTTGGAGAGATGTGGGTGCTAAATAGTGCCCGTGCCCTTGAACCCATCTCTCAGATCAAAAGTGAATCGAAAAGAGTGAGAGATCATGGCCTTTCAATTTGTTTCCCTTCATCTGAAAATTTGGGAACTTTCCAAGGGGAAAACAAGTTCACATTTTAGAAGGAAATTCATTTAGTAGGTGAGCAAAGACTTGGATGAATGAGTCCCCAGTGCATCACTTTGGCTTTAGATCCCCAAACTGAATTTAACATTAAGGCTTCTCTCAGCCCAGAAAATCACCTTTCCCTGTCATAAGAACTAACATTTATAGAATTCTTGATGTGTCATGCTAAGTGCTTTCCATGCATTATCTCATTAAGTCTTATATCATTAAACTTGACATCAGTCCCAGGCGGTAGCTCCTCTTATGTCTGATTTCTAGATTAGAAATCCAAGGTTTAGATAGGTTATCACCTATTATTTTCACTTGTCACATTGTGAGCAAGTGGTTGAGCTGGATTTGGAGAAAGTTAATCTGACTTTAATTTTAGCCACTCCTTCATACTGCCTCCAATGTATTCATCTTGCATGTGGGAGTTGCATAATGAAGGTTGATTTAATTGTGTGGCAGATGGAAGGAAAATGACCCTATGTTATGTAGGACACAGTTCAGACACTAGAGGAGCAACCCCAAAGGACAGTAGCTTAAATGAGGTAGGTACTTACCTTTTTGCACATCAGAGACTGTGCTGGCTGGTATGGAAGCTCTGAGCCTTGAGAAGTTTTCTTTTTCTTTTTCTTTTTTCATCATCCTTAGTGTGTTTTCATTGTTGACACTTTTCTAGGTATTTCACCACTAAGTCTAGCTAATGGAAAGAGGAAAATGAAGGCAGGAAAGAAATGCCTCATCCATCTAAGGGCATGAACAGGAAATTACATGTATTTTTATCTGTCCCATTGTCTAGAACATGATCACATGTTCCATCTAGCTGCAAAGGAGGCTGTAAACAGGCAGCCCAAGCTATAATCCAATTCTGTCAATATGACAGAAAAGGAAAATTGATATTGAGGGATAATTGTCTATTTCTGCTTGGAAAGCTTTTTCATGTTTTACCTCAGCTTATATGAAAATCTTCAATTTGAGTTAATTTTATCTTCGATTTATACACAAGACAACTGAGAAGAGAGACCAAATGATTTGCTCTAGGTCACCAAGTGAGTCAATTATGGGGGGAATGAAGTTTGAATAGGAATTCATTTTATAAGTAGCCATTCACTCACAAATTCTTTTTTGATATTGTAAACGAGTTTTTGCTTCCAGATATAATCTTATTACTGTGTTAGGGTTGGATGATAAATTCTTATGTAATGACTCTATACCTATAAATACGCTTTGTTTCATGCACAGTGCTATTATTCAACTACAATTACAGCCGTCACCATTAATGATGGAGAAATGTTCTGAGAAATGCACTGTAGGTGATTTCGTTGTGTCAATATCATAGAGTGCACTTACACAAGCTTAGAAGGCATAGCCTGCTACACATTTGGACTATATGGTATACCACCGTCAGCAGTGTGATCCGTCATTGACCAAAACATCGTTATATGGCACATGACCATATTAGGAATTATTTCTGAGAATATTACTAAACCCGTTTTTCTGACATTCACAGATTTCTAGCAAGTCTAAACTAACTAATTTTTATGAAGCAATAAAAAGCAAGTGTGAGCGCTTAAGTGTCTGGAAGGTATAGTTAAGAAATATTTGTTTTTGTGGACAGAAACTCACTCAGTCCAGCTCAAGCTAAGAGGATTACCTGCAGCAAACAGCAGATGATATCCTGAGCTCTCAAGAGTGAGAAATAAAGATTAAGAGTCCTCATTCATTGGGAATTCATTGTCTAAGGCCATGTGGTACAGAGGTGTGTAGGGGGGAAAGCACACATTGCCATGATAGTAAAATAATTACCAGTAACCTCATTACTCACACACACATTCCTTCCTCAGATGTCTCACCCCACTTTACAGAAGCATAACTACCCACCAGTACATCGACACCTTTTCTGAGCACTCCCTCACAGATTGCCAGGTGCTGTAGGTGTCTGACGGTACTATGCAAAACGCAATGCAAACATATTGCAAAGTGGAATTGCAAATCTTGCAAAGGATGCAGGATTTCATAAAGTGGATGAAAATTTAGCTGGAGAGCTGCTCTAATTACAAGCAAAGCATTTGACAGATGAGAATGTGGTAGCATCAGGCCCATTGACACGACAGGTGCTTCAAACGGGAATGATTTGTGTTTCAAAGGATTAAGAGGGGCCCTTAGGAAAATTAATGAAGCCCTCCAGTATTTCTGAAAAAGTCCTCTCTTTATGATCCTGCTGCAAAATGTCAAATGTGAAGGGAATGTGTCATGTTATAGTATCCTCGTATCTACCTATCAATGCAGAGAGACTCAGAAAACTTGCCAAAACTTGATTCAAGCTTTGTTCGTTCTAAGAATTGGAAGATGGTTGACATTAGAGCTGGACTGTTGCTTTCATGATTTTCAGTTTGAAAAGTTTTCAAACCCCTGGGGTCTCTTGCGTGTTTTAGTAGATTGTGAAGTTTATTGAATATCTCTTCTTCTGAGGTGGGGATGGAGATCTTGACTCACCTGTCAGCCTCTTAGCTTCCTCTGGCTGGAAAGGTTTGCTGTGCAATGAAGTATGTGAGGGGAACGTGACCTCTGGGCACCACCATAATAAGAATGAGGCTGATGATTAAAAAACAACAGAAACAAACATTAATTGCGCTTTTAGTATGTTCCAGGCACTATGCCAGACACTTTGCATGGGTTAGTTCATTCAATCCTCAGATAACCCTATAAGGTAACTACTGTTTTCTTCCCATTTCACAGTCGAAGGCATTAAAGTTTAGCAAGGTTACATATCTTGCCACTAAAACTTAACATTTAGTCCTTTGGGAGACTAAATTCCCCCCTTTATAAATTTTAGTAAGAACATTTAACGTGATGTTTAATGCATTTTGAAGAGTACGATATGGTGTTGTTAACTGCAGGCATGATGTGTGCAGAGAGCAGATCTCTAGAACTTACTCATCTCACATTATCAAAACTTTCTACCCATTGAACAGCAACTCCCTGCTCCCTCTCCTCCCGGCCCCTGGCAACCAGCATTTTCCTCTCCACTTCTCTCAGTTTGACTCTTAGATTCTTCATGGAAATGGAATCATACATTTGTTCTTCTGCGACTAGGTCGTTTCACTTTAGCATACTGTCCTCCAGGTTCATCCATGTTGTCACATACAGCAGGATTTTCTTTTCTTTCTTTCTTTTTTTTGTAAGGCTGAATAATATCCCATTGTAGCTATATATCACATTTTCTTTATGCTAAATTCCCTTTTTGATTCTCGCAAGTCAATCAAAGGTAGAAAAGGGCTTGGGAGACCTTGTAGCATGGACCTAGGGTCTAAATCAGTCAGGATTCACATCTTAGCTGGCTACTTATTAGCTAAAAGCCTTGGGGAAGTGACCTAACCTATGTCACATAATTATCATTACATTTTTGTGTTGAGGACATTTAAGATCTACACTCTTGAGTAACTTTCAAGCATTATAGTACAGTATTATTAACTATGATCACCATGTTGTATATTAGATCCCCAGAACTTACCTATCTTATAACTGGAAGTTTATACTCTTGGTTGGAATAACTCTGATGTTGTTTTTCTTCTTATGATCTTACAACTAAATCTAGCCAAATCTCCCCATCTCTCCCAAGTTTTGCTCACAGTCATAACTCACCTATGCACTGCGCTTTACGAAATCCAAAGGATTTCACATGCATTCTACTTCGGGCTCACAATGGCTCTGTGATGTAGGAATGAATGATTAACCCCATTTGTAGATATGGAAAGTGAGGCTCAGAGACGTTAAGTGACTGACCTAAGGTTACACAGCTAGAAAACATTCTCCCGCACAACACTAATATTACCCCTGACTCCAGTCTTGTGCCCTCCTTGCCCAGCCTGGTCTCACTGCCCCACAGTCACACTGTAAGCTTGCCTGTCTTATAGCCTTGTTGATGGAACCGACCACTTATTTATCCTTGCATATCTCCCTACCAACTTAAAATCGAGCAATGCGAATCAAGTGAACAACGAAGTTGGTTTTTACAGTGAGTGCACCCTTGGGTCACTTAGATAGCAGCCGTCAGGAGCAGCCCTCCGTGCCTCTGTACGCTCAACAGTCACCCTGTTGATGGCTTCCTTATGTATCACTCAGGCAGGGCAAATGCAGTTACGCAGTGACATCTGTGCCCAAAGTTGAACTTATTTGCAGGAACTACACCTGCTTCTCCAGCAAGGGGCTCCCACGTAATTGAGTGGACTGTGCAGGAATTAGATCTGGGCCCGTGATGTGCACAGCCTGCCCATAGCTTCATCTATGTCAGTTATTTTCCACTGATCACTGTGCCGTAGCAGAATTTAGCCATGTGGTTTTTGGAAGGCCAGCAGAAGGGGCAGCACCAGATACATTCAAAACGGGGTCATCGTATGGTGTGGCTGGTCAGTCCTAAGAGGAGAACCGCGCTGGGGTGTAGGCTCGCTTATTTTTCACATAAACCCTAAGTGCCCTCCCTCTCTTCGCTGACACCCTGGGGCATCTTCTCCAAGGCGCTTTTCCTGCCCCACCTGACACTATCCGCCCTGCCTGAGATAACTCTCTTTGTCCGACTCTCTGACAAGAGTTTTCTGGACATAAGGATTACATCTTGTTTTTTTTCTGCATCACTGGCCTGTCATTCAGGGCTTGGCATACAGTAGACATGGAGGGATTGCTACATTGTCGAACTGGAAGTAACTGGAAAGAAACGGCAGAAGAGTACCACCCTTCACCCTGATGCCCCATGCCCTCCCTCCCCCATCAGCTTGCCTCCTTCTGCCGAATGTCAGCCCAGGGCACAACATAACTTGTCATAAAGAATTCACTCGGTGTGTGGAATTGAGATGGGATGTGAAAGGTGTTCTGAACGGGCCTGAAAACACACCCTTGATCAATGCATGTCCAAAAAACTTTCTTTTTTTTTTTTAACTGGGACTCTCAATATTATGTTTTTCTTTTAGAAAGTCCAATTGCATAATTAACACATTGAAGGCTCTGAGAAGTCCTATAATAATAATAACGATAATAATAATAATAATAACAACAACAACAACTAGAATTATTTTCTTGAACTCCATATTTAATTCATTAATTATTTTGACCATGAGACTTTTTTTCACATCAATCCCCTTTAACAAAGTCCCATTGAAAGTCTTATCTCACATTCCTTCTCATTAGATGGTGGAGGTGTGTGACAGGGTTGCTGAGGGGTGGGACTGGTCTCTTTTGGGAAATTGTAATGTTGTCTTAGTAAGAATGTGGTTTCCATTTATCCCTGGGCTCTTTCATTCAGGTGCGCTCAGACTCACTCTCTATTAGCCTGTGTTTTGGATGCAAGTGGCAGAAACCCAATTAAAGAACAACAACAAAAGAACCAACATTTAATTAATTTAACTGTGAGGTTCAGAGATAGTCTTAGTTTCAAGACTATAAAATCTCCAATGGTTTTTCGTATTTCTCTCTCTCTCCCTCCTTCTTCCTCCCTCTCTCCCTCTCTCTCTCTCTCCCCACATCTTTAGCTCTATTTCTCTTTCCTTGTTACTATCATTTTCTTCCACAGCAAATGAGCTTCCTCCTTTAATGAAGGAATGGGAATGGCAAGGTTATGATCACAGGCAGTTTCAAGCTTGTATTACTCCAGCTTATTAATTCCAGAGTAAAAAGCTCCTTTTTCTCTAGTATCTTCATAAAAATTCCAGGCAAGGAATATGATTGGCTGGTGTGTGTTAATCCTTCCCCCTTCCCTATGCCACTCATTCTGGCTACTGGAATAAGATTCTGTAGCAACCAGTTTGGGTGGCATACCTACACCAGTGGACAGGAAGCTGTAATAATTTGTGATTTTTCAGCCCTTCTAAACATTATGAAATGGATTTCTCAAAGAAAGAGAGATTGCTGTTTCTAGAAGACAGGTTGGGCATGGAATGCTAGGCAGGAAAACAGACAAACAGACAAAATATATTCCATTATACCTTCTTATGCTATCATCTTGTAACTTTTGACTTTTGTCTAGTGCCCTTCAGGAATTTACATGATGTGAGATGGCAGAAATAGTCATTTGATGTCTAGTTGTCTGTGCTAAGTTAGTGAGTCCATAGAATTTCTTTTGGGACATGAAATGAATCAATATTTCTTGCACCTGAAGTTTAACCACCTCATGGAATTGAGCTCCGCAAGCGGAGAACCTAAGTGTGTCACAGCCTAGAGACCTCATCGTGCCCCAGGGACTCATTGTACCAGGCTTCTTAGATCTTATGAGATGGAGAAGCTCTGATTTTTTTTCTTTATGGAAATGCTACTCGGGTTGACCCACTGGTTTACGTACCTCGGAGGTGCCCCATATGGATCTCTCAACTGGTTATCATTCCCACAATCCCTTTCTCTGAAGATTGAATGATTCCCACTCTGGTGGTGCTCACTTTGCCTCCCTCTGGAGTCCACTCTCTTCTCCTTCTTTCATTTGGCCTGTCACCGCTCTGGGTGGCTGTGGCCCGTGGCCTCATCACTCCGCCATCATGACCTCCCTACTCCCAGTGACCTAACTTGACTGGCAGCTTGGTTTCCCGATTCTAACTTCTCAGAACAAGATTGATGGCCTGAATCATGTCTTGGTGAACAGAGCCCTCTATGACACATGGGTGACTGGCCAGCATAGGGATGGTGTCCCGAGGGTCAGGTTTCTTCCCCAGGTCCAGACTGGGGTGTGTGAGCACACAACCTGCAGCCTGTTGACTGGAGGCTATGGATGCGGATTTGTGGACGGGGAACTATGGGCAGCCAGTTGACCTCTTTCTTACTCCAGACAATTAGGGTGAGACACTGGGCTGGTGTGACCCACATTTTTAGTACAACTGAGAGGAAGCATGTTTCCAGTTCAACTGGCAAAGTTTAGATGCTTAGTCAGTTCAATAATTGTGTGTTGACGGTGAATAATGTGCCAAGCACCATATGCAAACCTAAGACTAGACTGAAGGTGAATCCCTTCCTCCTTCTAAAATTTCAGAGGTCTACAACTCCCTCTGGAGAACACAGCCCAGAGAAGATTTTTCATCCATTCGTATAGGAAGAAAGTACTCAGGAGAACAGAACTTTGAGACTCTTGTAGTGACCAGGTCTTGTGCAACAGCAATTTGGGACAAAACATGCTAAAAGGATAGCAGCTCACATCTGCAGAGCGATTTAACCACAGCGATCTATCATTTCACAAAGCTCGTTCACCTGCTGTGGTGCTCGCAATCACCTTGCAAGGCACTTGTCATCACTGTCACTGTAGACAAGAAAGCAAGAACGAGAGAGGTTGTCCAGCCTACTCAGGGACCCCACCAAATGGGCATCGACCTAGTCTTTCACATTTCTGGTTTGTTCTAGCCTTTACCACAGTACTGGTGACAAAGGATGACTAATGCTTACTGGACTCATCCTGTATCTATGTATTACTTGTCATGTGATGGGTCACTAAAAGGGTGTTCCTGCCATGACATGAGTTTAATTCTCCTTGATTCATCCTAGCATAATAAGTGATAAAATAGAGTATTGGCTGAGAACCAAAAGCAATCAGTCTAAAACATCTCCACCTTCCAAAGGGAGATGTTAAATCTTCGACTATTTGGATGGGACTTCCAAAAGAGTGAGTGGATATAATATTTCCAACCCTTGGCCCAGATGGGTACCCGAAGGCTCCGGGCCGACTGTCCCTCCCACACAGTCAGTCCACGTGAACCACATCTGCTCCACAGACAGCATTCATGCTAGCTTTGCCCCATGACTGCTTGGAGTACAAGCCTTTATCTAAAGTGGTATGTCTACTGGCTCCCCCTCAGTTATTGTCTCCCCTGGTGAGGACAGGACACCATCTACTGAGCTTATCTATTGGTTCTTGTTTGGGGCCTCAGCTGAAACTGAAACAGAGAAAGTCCTGTTTTAGCATCTTGGTACCTCTAACCATGTTTCCCAATTGCAAAGAACCTCTTTGGATACTACAGAGAAATATCTAAAAGACACATTCAAATTCTATGATGGTGATGATAGTGATGGTGATGATGATGATGATGATGATGATGATAACATTCATGACAAATGTAATTTATTGAATGTCCCCCATTTGACCAGATTTCAGGCAGTGCATTGGCCACTACTCATGAACTCCTCTTTAATTGTTATCATAACTCTATGAGGTAGAAGTTATTATGCCCATTTTATAGATGTGGAGCTGAGACTCAGAGAGAATAAGAAACTTGCCAAAGACCAGGGAGGAAGTGAATATTATGGGTGGGACTTGAATACGTGCTGTTGTCATGAGACCCTGGTTCAGATGAGCCGGTGAGGCCCGCACTTAGGGCAGGCCTGGAGCTTCTGGGTCCTTATCAGGAAGTGTTCAAATTTCATTTTTCTAGTGATTTATCTCTGTGAAGACTTTGCTATCAGAAATGCTATCATTCTTTCTTTTTCTTTCTTCCTAGCAGAATGAATTCGATCCATTTATGTCTATGTCTATGCCCACGTCTCTACCTGTTCCCGTACCTGAACTTATATCTATATTTATACCTATACATACACCTCCTACAGACTCTCTATATCTACATATACCTTTATTTTAACTTATCCTAAGCAAAGCTTTCTCTTTGCTACTATTAACATTTTGGGCTGGATAATTTTTTGTTGTTAAGGTTTGTCCTCGTCGTCCTAGGATGTTTAGTAGCATCTCTGGGCTCTACCCATTAGATGCTAAATAGCACCCCTCCACCCGACCCCCACTTGTGACATCCTCAGATGTCTTTAGACACTCAGATGTCCACTGGAGAACAGAATTATCTCCCCCAATTGAGAACCACTGTCCTAGGTAATAAGATGACAAAGTAGGTGCTGATTCAGTTTGGGTTAAGGCTCTAAGACCACAGATTTCAAAGGACCTCCACGTTTCAGAGCAAAATGCTAAATCACTTAGGCAATATTTTTAAAGGTAGTGGTTAAAGACCACATGGTCATCCCAACAGCCTTAACCAAAGGGGCTACTAAAGGAAGACACCTGCCCATGATGCCACAGGGCAAGCCTCCTTCACCCCCACTGACAGCTCAAGTCTTGACTTTCCCCCTGATCCCTTCTTTCCACTTATTCTTGGCCCATTCAGGAAGGAGATGGCAGTGACCGTAGTCCACTCATTTATCATTTTAGTCATTTTGTTTTTTACCCTACAAGCTACCCTGTCCCTATCTAATCAGGGGGCTGCTTCCTGTTTTTGTTCACTGCTGTTCGTCCTGCTGGAGCGATTTTTATCATCAAACAGTATGAAAATAGAATGTTAGGAACTGGCACCCCTCTCCTGTTGAGAGGCCGTGGGGCTGGCCAGTTGGCTTGGGCAGAAGATACGGAAACAGAGTGAGACCGAGGCATGTATTGTCTGCAGGACCAATAGCAAAGCATGCCTCTCGTTCTCTTCACATGGACTCCCCTCAGAATAGAAAAATAATGATGCAATTTGTTTAAACCTAAAGACATGTATTTACAAGCGCTTCATGGTCATTCTTCCTGGAGAGCGGGGGGAATTTTCATAGTTTGACAAATGGGTTCCTTCTGCCGTCTGGGACGTGCACAAAGGTGGGCATTCCCATTCGGGGGTGGCTCCTGTTTTCCTCCCTGTTCAATGCCTGTAGCCTGGAAGGAATTATGGTTCTCAATATTGCAGGAAAATAATGGTGCATGAGTGAAGATGTGGACTTCAGTTTTGGGGGTGAGCAGGAAAACTCAATGGCATGAACACCTCAAAGAGACTCTATCTGTAGGCTCAACAGTTTTGCTGTCAGATGACCTTGGGCTACTTACTCACTCTCTGCCTGATAGGAGAAAGGGTGGCAATGGTCAAAAACTTCTCTGATGCCGTTAGTTCCCCTCTGTGACTTCTGATTCAAAGAGTTGGGTGAGTGCTCATGAGTCAAGCACCTACCGGGAGCCCGGCATTAGAAGAGCTGCTTTGAGTGAAGGGCGAGAAGCAGAAGACCAGGAAGGGAGAAAACATCATCTCTATGTAGTGACGAAGCCTTAATTCTCAAGACTCAGCCACATTTCTACTCCTTTACATCTTCATTGAGGAACCCTGATGCTCCATCTCTTCTTCCTCATTAAAAAAAAAGACCCCGAGTTCAATATCCCAATGATCCCATTTATTATACGTCATTACAAATCTGACATACGTCTGTAAATATGTGGTCCACATGCCTTAATTCTCCATCCTGGACCCGTGGCAGACATTGGTAATCAGTCATGACATCCTTTACCCCACTTACAGCTGTGTCTTTAGACTCCTTCTCCAAACAGCATCCCACACTCAAAAATGCCATCTTCTTGTCCCCTCTGGAAGCTTCTATTTTTTCAGAAACTATTGTCAGCTTGCATGCTAGGCAAAAAAGAAAGCCGGTTGAATGAATTCACAGCCACGTGCAAACAGCTGTTGACTTTTTCCTTAACTTAGAGTTGCCAGATAAAATACAGCATGCCTAGGAAAATTTGAATTTTAAATCAATAGCTAAGAGTTTTTTTGTATCAGTATGCCCCAAATATTAAATGGGACATACTTACACTAAAAAATTATTCATTATTCATCTGAAATTCAAATTGAACTGGGGGTTCTGTATTTTTACTTGTGCTATCTGGCACCATTACCTAGATCCACTTTTAAAAACAGAGTTAGGAGGCACTAGCATATATAAATCTCTAGTGTTGTCATTTCAGGCCTGGGCGACAAAGAGGTGAGACTTTTACTGGTAGATCTTGGGAGGGGAAAAAAGTTTGGGGCCTGCTGTGGTGGGAGAAGAGAGCTTTTCTTTGTCTTGAAATTACATCCCATCTTTCTCCTCAGCCTGTAAGATAAGTAGCAGGTACTCAGACACATCAGGCTAACAAGCTTAATGGCTTTTGGATAAATAATTCCTTCGGCATTGCTTGGGAAATGGAAGCTAGCAAGACAACCTGTCTCTAGCCAACCGAGTCTCCCTGTCACCGGTCTTGTCTTTGAGGATGTGGAGTTTCGCTTGAGGGCACAGTGGTAAGGAGAGCAAGGCCGGGGAAGAGAGGCAGAGCCCCAAGGGATCTGAAAATTTTTGTGCACGATTTAAGATGCTGAAAGTCAAGATTAAAGCATTCTTTTGCGTTGCCCTTGACTGTGTCCGTATCACTTGCTCAGACAGAGCTGGTCTTCACCTGGCACATAAGTACGGCCTTCCTGGTTATTTCCAGCAGGCACATGCTTTCTGATGGATGGCACCGTGTCCTCTGCAAGATGTGACATATTTTCTGTACCATCCCTAATTTTAAACTGTGCAAAGGTGGCAGGTGGGCGGGGATATTCGGAAGCTAGTTCTCTATCCTGGCTAGTGTTTCTCCCACTTTCCCGCACATTCTAGTCACATGGAGAGAGGTTTTACAAATCTCAGTGCTTGAGGTGTCCCTGGACCAATCAAATCAGAATGTCTGAGGGTGGGGGCCAGGCATAGGTGTGTTTTGAAGATCTCGGGGTGATTCCAATATGCTGTTGAATTTGGGGACCACTGGTCTACCCGAGATGTGTTTCTTCTGCTCCAGCAATCAAGTTCTCAGCTAGACATCCAGGGGTGTGACTGAGGGGGGGAAAAGTCACCCATCCTTGTCCGGCCAGGGGGAGGAAGGAGAAGGAGGAGGGAGGGGGGGTCCCCTCAGGATAGAGTGGCATTGTTTTGTATCAGTTTCTGGCTTTCTAGCTTGGCTGGGCTGGCGGAACAAAGAAGGCTTCATGCAGGACAAAAGCTCACTGTTTCACCTAATGAGGAACAGTTGAGAGGTCTGGAGACAGCACCCCATCAGCGAGGGACAGAGGGCGGCAGAAGAGAGGGTTGTCGGGCCGGCCTAATGAAGACCAGTTGAGAGGTGCCGGCCAGACACCAGACTCGCCTTTT
The DNA here is from genome assembly GCA_028627145.1 of Eidolon dupreanum. Classification (NCBI taxonomy): domain Eukaryota; kingdom Metazoa; phylum Chordata; class Mammalia; order Chiroptera; family Pteropodidae; genus Eidolon; species Eidolon dupreanum. The sequence continues at coordinate 101,278,448 of CM053510.1, read as the reverse complement.
TTCGTGAGCCCATAACACCACCCCCTCCCACCTCTCCTGTCTCAAGGGGCCTGGCCCTGCTTCCAGAGAGAGGGAGACATGCTTACATTCATCTGTCACAGTGACGGGTCCTGACCCTGTGACCTCTTGAGCTGTGCCCTCTGGCCTCTGGATTTGACCTTTCCAAAGAGCCCCCAGTCCTTGGCCAGAAGGTCCCTATTGACTACCTGCTAGTGGCCACCTGCTGAAGCAGCCCCTGAGAAATTAAAGCCAGCAAATGATTCACCAGGGACTCTTTGAGGCTTTGCCGGATGGAGTGCTATGTCCGGGGCCCATGAACCAATCTCTCTAATTGTCTACTGCAAGAGGCCTCTCTACTTCTTTTTAGGACTTAGGGCTTCGTTGAACTTGGGAGCTTGTATAAAAGCAGCACCGTGAGACCAAGAAAGAGAAAAAGAGTTGTTGGGAGGGCTTCTTAGTCCTCCTGCTTCCTTCCAGGCCACGGCAGTAGCTCCCAGAAATACAACTGGCTTCTGCAGAAGGTCCCTCTGTTGGGAGGTGGTTAGAATAGATGACCCCTAATATCCATTGCACAGCATGACTCAGTGATTCCAAGCTTGACCCCTGCTGCATCATTGCAGGCCAGGCTCTCTGGAGCCGGCTCTGAGGTGATTAGCATGCAGGATATTAATTAGGGGGCACTCTTGGGACCCATAGTGGTGGAAGGGAGTGGAAGAAACCATGGCAGGTGGAGGAGGCTGAGCTAGGGACAGCCTCAGGAAACCCCATGGGGTGCTCTGGAGCTGCGATGGTCCTTCATAGATATTCCAAGGTGGGGTCAGGAGCTGGGTCTCTGAGACCCGCATGTTGAGCAGTCTTGATTAGTCACCGAGTATGGACTTCATCCATCTTAGAAGTCCCCAAAGAGAGCTATCTCCTGAAGACCACATTTCAGCAGCGCTCCCAGCAATGATGAGAATAAGTCCTTTATTTGTGAAGGGGGATCTGGGAGACACATCACAGCATCCTCTGTCAGTTTCTGATTGGGAAAGTCGTGCGTGTTCACAGACACAGACTCACAGTTGTGCACATAGACACATAAGCATACACACCTGCACTCGCAATCGGCAATTTTAGGTAGCACTAGAGAATAAATTCAGCCAAAAGAATCAGCCTGAGTGTTCAGAAGAAGGAAGAAAATACCTTAGAGAGAATTTCTTTCCTCTGAATTACCCTGGTCATCATTGTTAAATTAAACCCCTCTACATCTATCCTTGCTGCAGATACACCTGACCAACAAACAGGATACCTGCATACACAGTACACAATGCAATAATATGTAGAGATTCACAATCAACATGTATCGTATTGCACTTACATAGACACAATCTATTTGCCCACACACACGAACAGGTGTATACAATATCCACACACGTATGCATGTATTCACGACACATATACCCATTCAAACACAATACCTAGCTGCATATACCCAGCATGCCTTCATGAATATACAAACACATGGACAGCAGAATTGGTTTCAAGTCAGGGAGAAAATCTCTTAAAGATGAAATTATCTTTGAATATCTCTTAAATTGCTAAATGAGGAGAGACCCAGGAGGAACTGTACAGATTGTGGGAACAATGGAGGCACTTCTTACATCTCCTGCCCTCCCTGTGTGTCAGATGGTCACCAAATGGAGTGATGGGCAGAGTTTTGCACATATTCTTTACCTCTCTTTGTCTCTCTCTCTCCTTCTGTCTCTCTCCCTTCCCCCACCTGTCTCGTCGTCTCTCTCAATCATTGAATTAGTGTCACAGAAATAGACACGTGACATTTCTGCACTGTATCACATTACCTACACACACACACCCCAGCAATGGAGGAGAAGCAAAGATGGAAAGCCAGGAACTCCTGCCTCTCCTCTCTGGTGTCTCTCCATCCGAGTTCCAAGTCACCACATCAAGGGGGAAGAGCCCACAGCCGTGGAGTGAAGGTTGAGAATCTGTTGCTGTCCTCACTGTCTCCACAGCAGGCACTGTGTCTACAAGCCTAGTTGTCAATAAGAGGAGAGTGTGGAAGGAGCTTACCAGGCCTAGGGTAGGCCTCCATAGTAGTTGCCAGTCAGCCTCTTAGCCTGGGAACAAACACTTTGTATGTCTGAAGGGGCCATATCATATCTCATAATGCTGCCTCTTCAACTTCACCCGTAGTTGGACCACGGCTTTCTTTTTCCCCTTTCTGCTCTTTTCCTTAAGTAACAAACTCACTCTTTTCTTTTCTCGCTTCTCTGAACCCTTTCTCTTTGCCTGTTCAAATTTCATTGTTTTCAATAGGTCGCCCCTGTCCCCCACTCCAAGATCACCCCTCTTCTCTCTCTGGAAGACCCATCCTGACTTGTGGACTGCCCATCTGTGAGTTCACCCTTCATTTTTCATCCAGGCTTCCTTCTACCCCTGAGTCCCATTTCAACATTCTCCTCCTGCTTCCCTACAGCCCATAATTCTCAGACCAGGGGATTAACATTGTTATTTATCTGCAAAATTCCTTGAGTGAAGGATAAGGAGGGGATAAACCCAGGGAGACCCTTGTCCCTGAATATTGAGTGGTTATTCTGTCCATTTAGCAAATGATAAAACAAACTCGAGAGGTCTGGGATGGGGGTGGGGGATGACTGGATGGTTTGGGTTCGGTTAGGGGATATTGCCATTCTGGAAAGTTCCAAGATTTCCTCTTCATTCTCTGCCCAACCCATACATAGAACCTGGTCCATTTCTAACTCTCAGGTGTATCCAGTGCTCTGCCAGCTCATCTGCCTTCTTATAGGACCCCTTAACCCATATGGCAACATCTGTGGGTTCTGTTAGTGACCATTTGATTATATTAGAAACAACGTTGGACAAAAGATGGAAGAAACTGTCTTCCTGTATCACCTTTCATGGAACAAATGGATGAGGACGAAAATAGGAAGAAGGGATGGACACAGTGATCAGAGTCACTCCTCAGCTTGACTTTGGCCATGATAGTCATGATTTGAGATTAACGCCCTTAAGGATCTCTGTAAGGATAGCTTTTTATTCACTACCTGTAGCTCTTTCTGGTGTAGGTGCCTCTTTTCTACTAGATGGGAAGAGCTAATCCAACAACGTCTCTCCCTCCTGGATGGCTTAGTACCTTGTGCCATCTGTAAGCCAGCCAGCCTAAACTAAAGGCTCAGTCTATGTCTCTGATGTAACCTACAAACCGGCCCAAGGCTTGTTTCCTCACTTCTCTCTAGCCCTCCATTTGACATCAACCTTTCCAGGGCTCTAGAACTTCAGGAGGGAGGCAGTGATGCCCCTTGGATGTGATAAAAGTGCATAGAGAATGCCTGGAGGGAAATCGTGGCGCCTGAATTGTGTAGTCCCTAATTACAACTGAGACACAAATTAGAGACCTCCTTCCCCTCAAGAAAAGGCAACGTACATTTTGTTGGGGGAGGGCTGAGATCTGAATAGCCTGAATAGCTTGTGGGAACTGCGTGATTGTGTTATTATAAGCTGTTGATCCATCCAGAGTCTGGAAGAGCTGGGGAAGCCGAGATAATGGAAGAATAAAAATAAACATGTGAGGGTAGGAAAGAAGGTAAGGTGGTGATGGAGACCCTCCTCTCCTCCCCCCACCCTCAGCATCTTCCCTTCATTCCAGCTGTTAGCTCAAAAGACTTCAGGGTGACATTCTAAAAAGAATCTCTGAGTTCGCCGAAGAGTCCTTGCCCCAGATTTTTCAATCCCCCATGATTTAACCCTCTCCACTTAAAGCACTCCCTCAATGCCCTTTATTGCTTCTGTTTCAAAAGGGTGTCGACATGCCATTGGAGATCAATACACATTAGTCCATCTGTTTTCACTTTGAGGAGCTCCATTCAGCATATGTCTTGCAATTCTTCTGATTGATTACTTTAAGCTCTGCCATTTTGATTTCGAGTCAGAGTGTTCTTGCCTTATCTGCAGTCACAGTTGAACTTGTAACCAACCCAGTTTTTCATAGCCGCCCTGGTGAAACATTGCTTTTCTCCCGGTTTTGGCCAAACCAGAGAATAAGGTAACATGCTCCAATCTTGAAGGACCAAACCAGGAATATATTTTCTGGTTCCCTGGCTTGGTTCATCCTTTTGGGCGCCGCTAGAGACCCAAAGTCTAGCCCAGTGCAAATCCGTTTATTTATACAAGATTCCACACAACTGTTTTACCTTCTCAAGCCAGATGCCAGTGCAACGAGTTGAATTTGGAAGACGAGCTGGTACAAAATGAAAGCAGAAAGTGACAAATTCAGGTGTGGCCTCCCCAGATGCATTAAGTTAGCTCTTGATAAACAAACTCCGGAAGGCACCGGCAATTATGCTCTGATCAACCCTATTTTATAAACAAAATATAATGGCATTTTGTAATAGGGCCCGTCTCAACGCTCCAGCCATTAATTCCCGTCTAGGATGTGGGGTCAGATGGCTGGGATCCTGGGACATTTTCATGGTTGAGTTTGTGGATGCGAAAGTACAAATTACCGAAGGCTGCCCCAAACCACATCGTGAAACGCCTACTTACCCAAATCCGCTGAGCGGCATTTTAGCACACAGAATACAGAAACGCATACCCAAGGTGTCATTTATCTTTGGTTTTGGATTACGTGCTCTGACTGCTTCTTTTCGTATCAGATTTTCCATGTTCAACGTTGTGATTATCATTATCTTTATTATTAATTTTGCATGAAGTCATAACGTTGCGGAATTGCGGAGTTGGAAGGAACTGTGGGTGGGAGGAGGCTGTTAGTCTCACAGCAGTTTGACCACATTCGGTGAAGGTCCAGGGTTCCGGGGAGGAGGCCTGAGGAGGAAGTGGGGTGCGGGTCTCCCATTGTACAGATTGTAGAACAGTCCCAGAGACAGGGTGAGAACTGCAATTAGCTTTCTGAGAAAACAAATATCGCAAGTTTCGGATTCAAGAGACTTATTCCAGAAATGCAAACCAACCTCAAACGCTGCCTGAGACAACTTAGAGTTTTAAAAGGTTTGGTCCAGGAATCGTATCATAAAGATTTTAGATACAGAATGTTTAATAGAAATTTTAGAAATTTTAGGTATCTATTTTGCTTTATTAGGGTTGACCTGCAAATTGGGGTTATAAAAACACAGAACAAGTGTGTCAGCCAGACTGCTGGCTAGTGCAGTGTGTGTGTGTATGTGTGTGTGTATGTGTGTGTGTGTGTGTGTGGAATGTGTGTATGGGTGAAGCGTGTGTGTATGGTATGCATGTCTCTAAGGTGTGTGTGGGACGTTTGTGTGGAGTATACGCGTTTTGTGTTTGTGAGCATGTATATGTGGTGTGGATGTATTTGTGTGGGGGTGTGCGCATCTTTGTGTCGTGTGTGTGCTGAGTATGTGAATGTGCATGTGAGTATGTGTGTTGTGTACAAATTTGCATGGTACATGTGTTTGTGTGCGTGTAGCGTCTGAGTGTGAAGAACGTGAAATATGTGTGTGTGGCGTGTTTGCGTTATGTGACATAGGTAAACATTATGTGCATGTGTGTGTTTGTGCATCTGTGTGTGTGGTGTGGAGGTCTTGGTGTGTGTGGTGTGTGTGTGTGTGTGTGTGTGTGTGTGTGTGTCACACTGAGAGCCAGAAAGACGCAAGGACACGTTGAGAGACATAGAAACAATGTCACAGACAGACACATTGATGGAATAAGACAGATTTGTTAATAGAAATTTCAAGAGGAGAAGACTAAAGCTCATCTCTAGGGGAATCTGAAATATCCCAGGATCAGAACTCTGGCCCTGGAGTAAGAAGAATCTAGATTCTTACCCTGTTTCCACTGCCCACTAGTACATCATTTAGGGGGAGACATGCCTTCTCTTTAACATACGACTTCCTCTTCAGTAAAATACATTAATAACACCTTTTCCCCAGGCTTGTGTGGAGAATTACATGAGCTAATATAAAGTGTTTCATAGAATGCCCAGCGCATACTTAGTGTTTAAGAAATGGGAGTTGTTATTATTATTTTGATTGTTTCTATTTTACAACTCTTATTACCCAATTATATGCCAGTTATACAAAACAAAAAATTTCCCATAAGGTAGATGCCTCTATTTCTGTCTTTCTTTTTTTCAGTTCCTCTTTTTATTTTTATGTTTTTCCAGAATTCTTCGACTTTATATAAAAGTCTCCAGATATTTCAGGAAAGTTTTTGAGTATAGCGGCTTCTCCAATGTAGAATATCGTTTCCATTATTGGTTTGATTATTGAGAAAAGTAAAATACACTCCAAGTAATGCAAGAATACTAACTATATTCTGAGCTCCCAGATCATGGCCGCCTCCCATTGCAAGGTGAGAATTTCCCTTTTTCATTAGTCTTAAGATAATTTTCATGAAGTAGTTCCTGGTAGTTAACCAGGAGAATTTGGGTTTAGGAGGGGGACAGAGGAAAAGAGACGGAAACCAATATTGGCCTCCTTTATATCGGGCCCTTCCTATCATTTATTTCATCAAACCTTTAAACGAGTCCAGTTACATTCAGATTATCATCTCCATGTTGCAGACGAGGATGCTGGGACTTTAGTTGATGATGGAGTTTGTTGCCGAACATGGCACAACCAAAAAGTGTCAGCGAGTGGATGCTGTGCTGTGTGTGCCAACCTAAGAGCTCAATCTCCCCAGGAAGGAACATTCAGAAAAATAACAAACCCAAGAGATGGCTTAGTTCCATCCAGTAAAGATGGCGGCACATGACAGTCCAGGATGGATTTTCAGGGTGTGGCTCCATGAGCACATGCTTAGAACATGAGCGGCTTGGTAACATAAATACGTCACCCCCTCACGATGGCTTGCTCTGTTTTCCTTGTCTTCTCTAAGGACAAACAGAGCACCCCTTCAGAGATAAAACTCAAGTGTACGAACCTCAAAGTTACCCAGCCAAAGTTACCATTCGCAGACCCAATAGTTTCCTGTTTCCTTATTTGACCTGAGGTTCATTTCTTTCATCATTATCCCCATTTTTTTTTTTATTTCTCTCTCTCTCTCTTTTTTTTTCTCACATGTAGCCCTTGGCATGTTTCCATGCCCCCCAGTTCCCACAAAAGCAGGAATGTGGGATTTCTCCCCAAAACCAAATTCCTTGGCTGTCAGACTTGCGTTGTTTTAAAAAGACTCGGGATGGCTTAGCCACAGGAAAATGAATGTGATGCTTTCGCTCCTTGCTGGGAGGTGCCTGTTGGATGGTGTCACCTGTCAGTGGGAGGCAAAGAATGTCGTGTTCCGTCACTCGTTGAAAGGCAGCTCTGTTGGAGTCACTGACCTTGTGTTTTCAAATCCCACCTCGTGTCTGACAGGGTGCAGGCTTTTTTAAGGCTCTTTTCCAGAATTCTTTTCTGAACACCTCTCTCTACGACAGAGATTTGGGGTTTTAGAGTACTTGTTTCTAGTGGCTTTCATGATTTCATCGTCCTACCTGTTGCTCCTGAGGAAATAGCCTTCACACAATAGGAACACTTATGATTCTTCCAGAAAGAGTTAACAGAATAAGTCATGAGACATCTTTTCTCTTGTCGCCTGTACCAGAATTTTAGAATGTGAAGAAACCAAGCCCAGCCTTTTTGTTTATCTGCCTACCTCCCACGAACCCTCAGATAAATGAAAACTAGTTTTATTAAATCAAGCAAGCAGTATTAATTGTGAGAGACATGATAAATAATAATAATAATAATAAAAAAACCTAATGAATAAAAAAAGGCCAATATTAATTGTGGAGAAGAAAATTCTAGAATCTTCCTTGGTGACATCATTCAATTCATATGTAATCCTAATAAGTTTTTAGTATTGCATACTACAGTATTTATTGAACACCTACTGTAAACAGGAGTTGTGATAGGCAGTAGATATAAAAGAGCAAATCAGACAGATATGGTTTCTCAGAGAGTTAATAAGCCATTGGGGAGGACAGACATCCAAACTCATCAATAAACGAGTCTGATGAAGAAGAGAGCTTTTAAGAGATCTTCCTTGGGGATCAGTGCAAATGCCCTGTATGAAGGGACTTTTAGATCCTTGTGCACCATGTCCTCTTTCTCCGTTGTGTTGGACTCAACCTTAAATGGCGGTATCATCTGAAGGTTTAATTTTCTGAAGATTCCATGACCGTGATGAGGATGATACACCTGGTCAGCTCTGGACCATCCATCATATCTTGACACTCAGAGGCGATGTCAAATCTTCGATAACAAGTCTTCTTTGAAGTATGCTTTTCCATTGAGACATGATCGCTGGGTCTAGATCTATTTTTCTGTCTTATATGTGTGTATTCAGTGATGGAGGGAGGCGTGTGTCCTGTTTTTCCTCTGTATTTCAGATCTTTGTTGCAAAATGATAACTGTAACATGGCCTATTAACTACTTTGTCATTGACTGGGCTTCCTCTCCAGCTTTCCTCCACGAGGCTGGGGTCACTCCCTCAGTGGGTCTCCTGCACCCTATCCTCACCCACTTTGGAACTTTAAACTGGTTATACCACAGTTGTTTTTCCATGATCCCCTTTCCCGCTGGACCTGAAGGACAGCCCCTGGGTTGGATCTTCACTATTGGATCCCCAGCACCCAATCCAGAGTGGGAACAAGACAGACTCTCAACCCCCATTTGCAAGTTGAGTAAAGAATAGAATTTCTGAGCATCACAGGGAGGTAGTCAAGGGAAGCCATTACAAGATGGTGGCCACAGATTCGTTAGAAGGGGGACTGAGTTCCTTGGCCTGCTAATACTTGTCATCTCTCCAGCGGGTCCTCCTGTGAGGGTTCTGTTTCAGGTCCTGGTGCCATCGGACCACGAACTGCCTGACCGAGGCCCCCCATTAGAAGTGGAGAATGGCCCCTGGCCAGCCCATCAGAGGCCTGCTTCCTGCTTCCTGCTTCTCCCAGCTACCCGGGCCCGACTCCCTATCGGGGGCTTTCCCTCTGTTTTCCAGTCTGGAGCCCCATCTGCTTTTGGAGTCAGGAGGGGACTGTCTGCCCCTTCTGCGGAGACAGCAAGGGAACATGACGTCTCACTCTGGCCCCAACCCCGAGCGTCATTGGTGTTGGCTGGGGATCAAAGCCGCCGTTCCATTTTTAACCTTCGTCAGGCCCCACCTCACCCTGACCATGTGTTCCCGACATTTCATTGTGTGCCAGGGGGATAAACAAAACCCACTCCCTGAGTGTGGGGAAGGATGCCTTTGGGGGAGAGCTGACCCGGCGGGGGCCGATAAGTGTTCTTCCCACCCAGGGCGCCTCCCAAACGCTGTGGTTCTTCCTGCGCTTACACGACTCCACAGTCAGGGAAATGGATGGCTTTGTTTCCACGCAGAACACGTCTACAGATGGTGACCCCCACCGAAAAAGCCAAAAACAAAACAAGAAAAGCCAGTCTGCGGAGGTGGGAGGGAAGTGGGCGATTCTGTCTCAGGCTCTCCTCTGTCTGTCTCTGGCTCCTCCCTGTCTCCCATCGCTCCTCGTCTGTGGAGTCTCCTCGAAATGTCTCTGGTGTCCCCCATCTGCAGCTCTTGGGGGTAGTGACAGGAGACCATTTTGTTTTCAAATGATCTGTTCGGGTGTGAATCAACGCATGCTTTTAGAGTTTTCAAGCAATTAAAAGTAGGTATGAGGAAGAGAGATGGTGTCTGGGACAGCGCAGAAACTTAAACATTTGTAGAAGGAAGGAAGGGAGACAAAATCCCCCTCATCGCCATCGCTATTAATACTTTGGCGAACATCCATCTATATATTTATGTATATTCAAACTACATATACCACAGGATCATACTGTGTTCATGCATAATATATTCATACTTTCTATAGATGCAAAATAAATACCATCCTATATACTATTATATCCACATATAACATACTCATAATGTGCATACACTACATATAATACACAGTGTATGTGTATAGACATATGCACATATATTAAATCTACATTATCTACCATACTACGCTACACTGTACTATAATATATACTAATATGCTATAAAGAGCATAATAGTATGTTTGTACTATACACGCGAACAGGATCAGATTCTTCACGGAGTTTCACAGTCTGCTTTTTTTCACCACGCCTGCGAAGTTAGAACAAAATCATCACATTTCACAGCTGCCAAGCCGTCCTGTGTGCCATCGCTTCCGTAAGCATTTTAAGAGATTCGGTTTTGAAATCCCTACCTTAAAGTAGACTCAGGCTTTGTTTGTCCTCTCGTGACCCTTCCTCTCTGCTCTCTTCAGGCAACGTGGACTTTAGGTCATAGTTTTCCGCTTCCTCAATTGCAACTTTGTCTGCGTCTGAATAGTGGATAAATATTTGTAGGAATCCACTGGGATTTCTCTGTTACGTTCAGCTTAAACAAAACAGCCTTCTCCTCTTCACCTTTATCTACTGAATATGTTTCCACATTCGTTTCTCTGAGGTGGCAATTATTGCATCAGACTAAAAAGCTCTGTTGTGTTCTCTTGTGTGGCCAGAACCGAGAAACGTGGAAAGACACGGAAGGAAATGACCTCTGATGTCTGAAAGGGCCAAGATCTCATTCTGCCTCTGATCTTGGGAAAGTGACTCAATTTGTATGAAACAGTTTCCTTGCCTGCAAAATTGAGGAAGTTATAATTGAAGCAATCTTGCAGGGCTATTATAGAAACTAAAGTAAGTGCCTGGTACTCAGTAGCTGCTTAATATCAGTTTTTCTTATTTTCTGAGTGGCGTTGGATGTAGGAGATGCTAAGTTTTGGAATGAGCCATATCTGGGGTTGAATGTAGCTCAGCCTCTTCTCAGATGAGTGACTTAACCCCTATGAGTTTTCATGTCCTCATCGGTAGGTTAGAGCTGAAATATGCATGAAAAATTGTCACAAAGCTTACAGATAATCTATACAAAGGTCCTAGCCCAGGGCTTTCAAATAGTAGTTACTCTTAGGGTTTCCTCAATTCTAACCCGTTTGTCTCCAGATTCTAGAAAAGGCTTGAATTGTCTCCTTTTCCCACACTTGTGACCATGTTTTTAGGACTTTCTTGCCCTAAGATGCTCATTTATATGTAGGAAATATGGTGACAAAAGTAGAAAACTTTATTCTAAAATGTCATTCTTTTCTATTTCCTCCCCGAATGACCTTGGACGAGGCACACGGCTTTTCACTTTTCTTGTTTCTAAACTGTCAATGTTATTTGTCGTTAAAAACGACTCTGAGTCTATCACTGGTATTTAGCCATTTCCAAAGCATCTTTTACAGTCATTATTCCACATGAACTTCCCAGCCAATGGATTGAGGTTTATAAAATACACATTTAATACATCAACATTCTATGAAATTGAGAGCCCTTTTGAAATATTTTTATTTTTCTTTGTTAGGAAGCAAGCAGTGGGTGGAGGGGTATGAATGAGTATTAATGCTTACTGGGCTATTAAGAGTACTCACTTATTAATTCATTCGATGAGCAGTGTGTCATTGCTTGTAATGTGCTAGTCACCATACTATGATTTGAGGATAAATTAAGGCATTATCATTATGCTGAAGAGTCACATCGTCTAATGAGAAAGGTGTCCATGGCAATATTTAATGCGCTGGTGTGACGGCAGGTAGTGTAATCAGTGTGTGTGAAGGGGGTGTAGAGGGGCGATACATAACCCTCTTTGCTGGACCAGGGGTGGAGGACAGTGTTCAGAAGAGGGTTTTTTTTTTCTTTTTAAACAAAATAAAATACGTTTATGTTACGACAGGCCAGAAGGGGCTTTAAGACAAGGACATCCTTGAGTTTATCCTCAATAATGAGTTCACTGGATCAAGATGGAGTTGAAGGGAATGATGGAGTCAGGAAAGGGGGTACCGTTTGTTAAAAGGCGTAGAAGTAGGACCATTATGGCGTTTTCCAGGTACTCTAAGAAGTCTGTAGAACAGTTATGTGGGAGAGCAGGAGATGAAGCCAAAGCAGTCAGCAGGAACCACAGCTTGGGAAACCTTGAGCTGCCATTGAGAGATTTGCCTCCCCGGGGAGCTACGATGGGTTTTACAGTGGGGAGGACAGTGGCCCACCCTGTGTTTCTGAATGACTGGATTTAAGTTGGTGACTTGGTTTGAGTTCTCCAAAATGTGGACCCCGAGACGAGGATTTGGGTTGAACTGAGCTATTTGGGATGTGTTTCCAGAAAGCTTTGGGAGGAAGTGGAGAAGTGAGTAGGAAAGAGGAGAATGCCAGGGAAGCCACCCTACAGGGCAAGTGGGACTCCAGGCCTCCAGGCATCTGGGAGACACTATGACAGTCTCAGGCTTTTTCCATCATGGATGAGGAAGCTGGGTGTTTATCCATCGGCTCCCCCATCACTGGACGAGGGAGATTCCTGAGACATCCATTGCCTGACACTTCCTGTATGTCCCTCCTGGCTGAGCATCCTCTGTGCCAAAGAACACCCTCAGATAGAGAGATGAAGTGACTGAGGTAGGAAACTTCGGGTGAGTTCTGGGGTGAACTGCGGGGTTGTGGGCAGAGCACAACCGGGACTGTCATGGGAGCAGAGGCAGGGTGGCCAGAGAAGACATAATTAAGGCCTGATTTAGGCAGTTATGGGTGGTGGATGAAGGGGGAGAGAGAGAGAGAGAGAGAGAGTGCAAGAGAGAGCGAGCAATTCTACTGAGTAATGCTTGTAATGGTCCCAAGTTGACAGTGGCCTTCAGCGTCATTGAGGTGACAACATTGTGATTACTCAGCCTAGGAAGACAGGTGGCACTTAACCTGCATATCCACTCTAAAATCGCACTTAGTTTATTTTTTTCCTCTTCTTCCACTCTCTGCCTTTTTTTTTTTTTCTCCCTCTGTGCCACAGACTCTTATCATCCTGTCCTTCTAAGAAACATAGCCTCTGCAATGGTCAGTTTTATGAGTCCGCTCAGCAAGGCCATAGTCCCCAGTGATACATTCAAACCAATCTGGAGGCTGCTGTGAAGGTAGTTAGTAGATGTGATTAAGGTCCATAATCAGCTGGCGTCAGGTAAGGGAGATTATCCTAGGTAATCTGGGTGAGCTTGATTTAAAGAGATAAATAAAAGGCCTTAATAGAATTGAGACTGTCCCGATGGAGAAGAAATCTGCCTTGGACAGCAGCTTCATTTCATGCCCAAGGGTCCAGGCTTCCCTTCCGAACAACCTGCCCTCTCTGCATTTCAGACTTGTCCAGCCAGCATCCACAATCTTGTAAGCCAATTCTTTGCAACAAATCCCTTAATATATGTCTCTTATTGGTTGTGTTTCTCTGGTCACACCCTGATGGATACAGCTCCTCTCTGGGAAGTGTGATGGTTAATTTTATGTATCAACTTGACGGGACCATGACCTGCCCAGATATTTGGTCAAGCACTTTTCTGAGGGTGTTTTGGGATGAGATTAACATTTAGATGGGAAGATTGAATAAAGTAGATTGTCCTCTTGAATGCGGGTGGGCCTCGTCCAATGAGCTGAAGGCTCGAATAAACAAACAGGCTGACACTCCTTGCAATAAGACAGAATTCCTCCTGCCTGACTGCTTTTGAACTGGGACATCAGCTTTTTCTTGCCTTTGGACTCACACTGAAACATTAGCTCTTCCTGGGTCTTGAGCCTGCTAATCTTTGATGGGAAACTATACCGTCAATTCTTCTGATTCTCAGGCCTTTGGAACTAAACAGCTCAACTCCTGGATCTCTAGCTTGTAAACTCACCCTATAGAACTTGGAACTTGTCAGCCTCCAAATGTATGTGAGCCAATTCCTTATAGTAAATCTTATATTAATCTCTTTATTAATGTATTTCATTGGTTCTGTTTCTTTCAAGGACCTGACGGACACAGAAAGTTAATATTCTTCGTGTGTAAATTCCTAGGTCTTGTTTCCCGGTGCCATTGACACCTTCTCTGAGTCTGGCTTTGAATAGCAATGAGGATGAGTTTCGGCTAACCTGGCCGTACCTTCAGATGCCGCTTTTGCAACTGCCTTTCAGATTCTGGAACTGCCTCCGTGTTTGGGTGGGGGTCGTTCCACTTACCCGGACTCGTGGTAGAAGGTTTAAGTCTTGTTTTCATCTCTTCGGAATCCAATCTCCCTTCCTTTACCAAAAAATATCTTGATTTTCCTTCTGGGATTCTCCCTCCACAACTTTTTAAGTCACATGATTTCAGGCTCAGGCTCGATAATCAGGCACATGACCTGACCTAGCCAATGAGCGTTCCTCTTCTCTCTGGTCCTGTTGATCCCTGTGAAGCTGAGCACGTGATCCAAGCTGCCACAATCAGCCAATGAGGGGAGGCCCTTGGGTTTTCTCTGGATCTGTTGGATGAGTGGGATTCTCTTTCTGCCAGGCTTGTCTGGTTGGTGAGGTATAGGATTGCAGCTGCCATCTTGAGAGGAAATTCTGTCTAGAAGAAAATAAAATCAAGAGATAGGTAGAGAGATGAAAACTGGATGCCTGGATCCAGTCACATCTGAAAGCAGACAGCTCTACCCCTAGACAGTCTACCACTAATTACATCCCTAGACCTTGTAAGCATCCCCATTTTGTAGATGCAGACATTGAGGCACAGAGAAGTTAAGGCAACTTGCCCAAAGCCACATAGCTGGTAAGTGACTAGCAACCAAATTCAGGTCTATCTGTTTCCTGATTCTGCACAGTCGACACCAGCTTTCCTCTGCTTTCGGCTTAGGCATGAGAAGTTCCTTACTGGATGGACAGAGATATGAGTTGAACTTTGCTAAACACCCACGGAGCATCTGTAGTGTCACTTCATTACCAAGGTGTTGGGGGAGGTCAGTAAACAGACAAGAGAAAGGTCATGCTCTCACTCGGAGCTTTTCGCTCTTCTCCCCTCCCAGCCCATCTGCTAGAGCGCCCGCTTTGCTTGGAGAAACGCCTGTCACCAGATACTCTCTCCTTCTCAGGGTTTCTGCATACAATCTTATTTCCTGTCATGAGTGGAACCTGCATGATGAGGGACATAACAAAGGCTGCCCCATAAAGTACATACACAGAAACGCCTGTCTCCTGAGATCCCAGAATCTAGACTATCGGGTGTACTTACCCAAATATCTCCTAAAGCTTTGAAACAGTAATCCCATTTGCTCCTAAATCCTGGGTAGCCTCATGCAGAAAGGGGGGAAAGAACCCTGTCTGGTGGCTTTTTTAGATGAAAGATTTTGATAGTATTGAGTGGTGCCCAGCTACTGAAGGCCTAATAGCCATTAACTATGCTGCTACACCAGCAGATACAGAGTAAAATGCCAGGCGGTGTCCCAAGATAGTAGTTGCAATCAGAGATGTTAAAGTCATTTCTATATCCCCTGCTCACCCCTCCCCCTGCAAAAAAGGTGTTCCCAGACAATGCAGTGTTAATGGTCTGCTAATACTTTTAATGGCTGCTTCACAAATGTGCAAAAAGCAAAAAAACAAAAAACGAAAAACAAAACGCTTCTATTTCTCTGGTTTTAGCTCTTCTGTAGAGTCGGGGGTACCTCTGGAAAAAAATGGGGAAGTGGTGATGGACTGAGGCCCAGCTGGTCTCTGGCAGAAGGCCGCATGGTTTTTCTGTGACCTGGAGGTTGAAGAAAAGGGGCCAGGATTCTCCATGTCTGTTCTTAGGATAAAGCCAAGCTGAGAAAAAAAAATACTCTGGCCTTCCCCGGAAACGCTCCACAGGTAGAGGAATCAGAAACCCGAGTTAGAGTCTCATGTATGCCACCGATTAGCCTCGGACAAGTCATTTTCTCTCTCTGAGCCTCAGTTTCCCCATCTATTGCAACCGAGCTGGATCGGTATCTCCCAAAGCCAGCCTCGAACTTCCACCTTAGAGGCTGCTGGGGCAAAAGATGTTAAAATGCAGACTCACAGGACTCGGCCTTACTGGATTAGAATCTCCATCCCCAGGCCCATGAACCTATGTTTTTAGCAGACTTCCCACGGCGATTCTTAATCGAAGTCAGTTTTGGAAATCACCAAACTAACTTAGCCCAGCCCCAGCCTTCTGTGAGCATGATTTGGGGACCGATTTCTGGAAGAGAGACAGTTCTCTTGGTGGCTTCGTGACTTTCTCAGTCTAAGTCACTCCTGATAACTGCTCCCAGCTTCATCCCTGCCCCCACCCACTGCCCCCTTTAAACAGAAAACATTATGGGTGTCTTGAAGAGAAAGCAAAGTGAGGAAGTCTAATGTTTTTTGCTTCCAGACAGAACCTGGTTTTCGATTTTTCAGACCGTGGTTATTTGGGGCCCTTAGCAAGGCAATCGGAGTCAGCTTTGTCCAACCTCGCAGCATGGAAAATCTACTGAAAATTTATAGAGCTCAGGTTTACACTTTAAAGAAGAACTAAATGAGAAACCCCATTTTCAGATCAACTACACGCGGCACCACAAGGTAACATTTATTGAGCGTGTCTTTATTTGGGCCAGCCACTTTACATGGATTCTTCCTTTCAACCTGCCCATCCTAGAAGTCAGAGGCTATTATTATTATCCCTGTTTTACACATGAGGAAGTCGAGGTACCTGGAGGCGAAGTCATTTCCCCAACGTTCTCTAGCTGGTAAGTGTGGGAGCTACGGTGACAAACGCACGTCGTCTGGTTCCTGGTGCTGAGCATCTCAAAACCATGTTTTTCTGTCCCCGTTGCTGCTTGCTGTGACCAGCTGTGGCTTATTTAGCATCTACTACACTCCTGACATCCTGCCAAATCTTTATACTTATTGACTTTTCACCAAAACCTTATCAGGTGGATATTATTCTGCCCCCCCCACCACCACCACCCCATTTTGGGCATTAAGAAATCCAAGCTAAGAGTGCTTCTCCATATCTTACTCAGTTACACGGTAGCTGGGCTTAACTACATAAGCTTTATGGACAAACCTCATCCACAGCATAAACTTCTAGAGGGGTGTGTGTGTGTGTGTGTGTGTGTGTGTGTGTGTGTGTAGCTGGGCTACGAAACAACTCTTTGTATACAAAAGGGCGGACGTCGCATTGTCAGAAAAGTTTAGAAGGTGCAGACTCCGGTCTCGAATTCCCTTTTTGTAAGAAGTGTTGTCCAAATTAAATAAACGGAACTGGTAATGGCTCATTGTGCCGCTGGCTTTAGCCATCTCGCATGTCCGGTGTTCTGTTATCCCACCTGGCAGCAGCTCCCTTCACTAAAGGGAGCTGGGGACGTTAGCAGCGGAATATTTTTTTTTTTAATTATAGGAAGGGATTGTTTAGACTGATCTTAGGGCCATAACACAGAATAATAGAGTAACGAGTCGAGAGCAATTTTACCAGACCGAGAGATCATTACACAATGATTTTGGTGATTCCGCTTCCGTACCACGTTTAATGGAACATCAAGATTTATAGTGTAACAGGAACTCGGTGGGATTCCATCGCTTGTGGCTTCAGTCTACCTCTGACCGGGGCACTAGCCAGGTTCGTCTAGCATGTCATTTTGGTGCAGAGTCTGAAACGGGAGAAGAAAGTGTGCTGGGTTGAGAATACAGACTTTTGCTGTGTGCTTTCCACCGTGGAAATCTCAGTGTGTCCATCTGTACAATAGGACAACGGGATTGGAAGCTTCCCAAACCCCTTTTCATCTCCGACGTTTGATTCGCTTTAGTTCAAACCTATTCGACTAACAGTCACAGAGCAGCTGATCAATGCCAAGCTTTTTAATAGAGAGCCTGGGACATGGTAAAGAACAGGAACAGTCATCCCATCTGGTTTGCAGGCAGATACTGTTTCCAGAAGTCTCCCCTTATCGTGGGAGATAAGTTCCAAGACCTTCAGTGGTTGCCTGATACTGCGAATGTTTCTAAACACTAGATAGTCTACGTTTTTTATATATATATATATATATATATATATATATATATATATATATATATATCCCTTTTCACGTAAAGGAAGCACTTTATGGCTTCTCTTTGGTGCATCCGATTTGCCAGCATCACTACTCTTGCACGTTGAGGCCATTATTAAGTAAAATAAGGGTGACTTGAACACAAGCACTGCGACACCGTTACCGCGGATCTGATAACGGAGACCACTACGAAGTGACTAGAGGGCAGGGAGCATCTACAGCGTGGAGACGCTGGACAAAGGACAAAGGGAGGAGTCACATCCTGGATGGGACAGAGTGGGGCAGGGTGAGATTTCATCACGCTGTCCTGAGCTATGTGCAATTTATAGCTTACGAATTGTTCATTTCTGGAATTTTCCATTTAATACTTTCGGACGGTGGTTGGCTGCGGGTAACTGAAACCACGGAAAGTGAAACCGCGGATAAGGGAGGACTGCCGTAGTGCCAAGAGTTTGGGGCGTGGAGTGAAAGACCCACCTCAGCCACTATCCAGGTGGGTGACCTCAGGCAGCCACTTCAGCTCTCTGAGTCGGTTCTGCATGTAGAAAA
Source organism: Eidolon dupreanum (assembly GCA_028627145.1). Lineage (NCBI taxonomy): Eukaryota > Metazoa > Chordata > Mammalia > Chiroptera > Pteropodidae > Eidolon > Eidolon dupreanum. Next base: position 101,260,024 of record CM053510.1, on the reverse strand, counting down.
TTTATAGAACGTGCGACCAAGTGACTTTTGGGATTGGCAAACCCTGGGGCATTTGCTATAATGACTCAAATCTCTGGATCCCAGCCCAGGTCTGCTGAATCTGCTGACTCTCTTTGGGAGAAAGAGGGGACAAGGGTCAACTCAACGAGGACCCCAAGGTGATTCTTAAATACAGTGACATCAGATACTGTGTTCAAGTGCCTCACAATCTGCAAATGAGAGCTCCATGCACGTTTGGTGGCTTTTGTGAACTCAGGCCCTGGAAAACCCTGGACTTCAGCTGTAACTCAATTCCATTGAGCAGCGTCTGCTTAGTACACCTGTAGCTTTCCTCTTTGTTTATAAACATGCGTGTCCGTGCGTGCATATGTGGCACACACATATATACAAGGATGTTAAAGCTGTTTGTTGAGGAGTTGTTTTGTGTCAGAATTTTACCTATAAAGTCTCATTTAATCCTCACAAGCACTTTATGAGCTAAGTACTATTTGAAGTGAGGAATGTGAGTTTCGGGGAGGTTAAATAGCTACCTTGGTAGCATGGCGTTGGCAAGAGATGGAGCCGGAAGTGGACCCGGGTTCATCTGATTCTCAGGTCTATGGGGTAGACTACGTCCTGTTCTTTCTCAGCCACACAAACATCTCCTGGCGCCCCATTCGCGTAGTCTGCAACCCGAACAGTACCCCCTGGAGTCGTGCAGTGAGGATGTCTTGCATGTGTCACACGAGCCTCTCTACTCCACAGTGTCCTTCCCTTATCTTTAACGCCTCCTTTAATTCTTAGCTCGAATCTCCTTACTTCTGGGTAGAATAACCCAGTCCTAGATGATAATGCTTTATTTTCTACTCCTCAGTGCTTGGTATGGACACCGTCATGCTTATGGGGAATGAACTGGGTGCTAGTTATCCATGTCATCTTCACACCTCCCCAAATTGTTCATTGTTGTTGTTGTTGTTCCATTTTTTTTTGTTGTCATTCCAGTTATCTATGGCTGCATAACACATCACCCCAAACTTAGTCTTCTAAACAAAAACTGTTTACTTTCTAACGGTTTCGCAGGGTAGGAATTTGGGCATCGCTCAGCCAGCCAGGGTTCTGTTTCATGCAGCGTTAACAGAGGTCATTTAGGCTGGTCTGGATCAGGGGTCTTGAAAACTATGGCTAGGAGACCAGATCCAGCCTGGCACCTGTTTTTGTAAATAAAGTTTTATTGAGACACAGCCAGTTCCATTATTTTGCATATAGCCTGTGACTTTGCACTGTAACAGCGCAGTTGATAAGTCATGACAGAGTCTGTATGGCCTGCAGAGACTCAGATATTTATTCTCTGGCATTTTATGGAAAGAGTGTTCTGACCCCTGGTTTAGGGGAGCCAAAATGGTTTTACTCACTTCTCTGGTGCTTCAGAGGGTCTGGCTGGGAGACTGGCAAGTGGCCCCTCTCCAGAATAGAGACCTCGGTATCCTTGACCTTCTTCCTAGGCTGCTGAGGGCTCAGGTAGAACTCAAAAGGCCCTTGTGAACTAGCCTCAGAAGTATGGGAATGTCCCTTCTGCCATGTTCTGTTGGTGAAATAGTTCACTAGAATCCGTCCAGATTTCAAGGAAAGGAATTAGGTTTCATCTCTTGGTGGGAAGAGTAGCAAAGAATTTATGGCTGTCTTTAATCTACCACACCTCATTTTTGAAAATCTTTCTAAAATAGTTGCATCTTTTTTTTTTTTCCAGCCTTTGCTAGTGATGATCACAATTGAAATCTTCCTTTGATGATTAAATATCTGCGAGGCACTTGGGCGAGGGGCGGGGGGCGATGAAGGGTGTCAGCATTTATTCAATAAATATTTATTGTACTCCTGCTAAGTGCTAGGCACTCTGCTAGGTAATAAGGATGCAGCAGTGAATAGAAAAACGTCCTGCATCCTCATGAGACTCACAGTCTAGTGAATGTAGATGAAAGAGATGCAGAAGATATTAGAAATTAAGTTGAATATGCTCTGAGCTTCCCTTTTGACTAAATTTCTGGATTCCGCTTCATTTATTTTTATGACTCCCCCTTTTTTTTTTTACCCAAAAGCAAAACAGGGGAAAGGAATTCCAGTTAACGGAAGGTTCCAGACAGTGAGAACTTCGGTGAAAGGCTTTTTCATTTTTCATAGTGTTTACGTGTAGATGACATTTTGTCACTCACACACTTTACCATTTACCTTCTTTTCACTGTTAATTTTAATTCTGTCAGATGGATCCCAAATTGTCTCCAGTGTGTATTCTGAGTTCATGGTGGCAACGACCATGTTCCTGTTTCTCACGACCCCTGAATCGGAACTCTGAAACCCCAGCATTTCCATAAGTGGTGTCGCATCTTCCCCGGCAGCTAGCGAAATAAATGCTTTCTGGGAATCTGGAACAAGAAAGGGACAGTTCCAACGCTCAGCTCCCGGTGTCTCACTGATACTTCACAGCTGCTTCTTGTCACGGTCTCCAACACAGAATGTTCCCACGTATCTGTGAGTCTGACCCACAGGTATTTCTTCGTGGTCTTGACCTGCGGGCCTCCTGGGAGCCGATGTTCCCGTGTCACATCCTGGTGCCTCCGTGGCCAGAATCTCAGTAAGAATAGAGTCTTTATTAGTCTTTTCTCACATCTATCATATTTCCATCAAATCTCTTCCCTCCGGGACCTTTCGATGTTGGATGTCAACGGCTTCATTGTAGTGGTGAGCTCTCATTATCTGAAAATTCCTTTCTGCTCACCTTATTTTCCCTTAAGCTCTGGACACGGAAGTTTCTGTGTGTGTGTGTGTGTGTGTGTGTGTGTGTGTGTGTGCGCGCGCGCGCGTGCGCGCATGTGTGCATGTGTGCATACATATTTTAATGAACCTACCTATGTACACATTGATTTATTTTAATTGAGTATGTTATACTTAGTGGGTAATAACTATTGTTTCTTTCGAAGAGGATATAAGCAGTTGGAATCTTTTTTTTTAACTATAACTTTATTGAGGTACGATCAATAACGCAAAAAGCTGTACACACATCTTGATAGATTGAAGATAAGTCTACACGTGTAAAACCATCACCACATGTACGCCATAAACCTCGTCATCACCACGAAAGTTCTCTCTGCTTTGTTTATTTATTCATTTTCGATAAGATAATCATGACTTAACATGAGATCCATTCTCTTAGCAAATGTGTAGGTATCGGCCCTCGTTGCAGACCTGTAGTATTTATTCATCTTGTACAACTGAAACTTGGCACCCCTTGGCCAACACCTCCCCCTCTCCTCCTGCCTCTAGCCCCTGGCAGCCACCATTCTACTCTGTTTCTATGAGTTTGACTATTTTAGATTCCACATATAAGTGAGATCGTGCAGCATTTGTCTTTCTGTGTGTGGCCTTTTGAACTTAGCATGATGTCCTCTGGATTCATCCATGTTGTCACAAATGGTAAAGTTTCCTTTTCTTTTTCAAGGCTGGATAATATTCCATTATATGCATATACCACATTTTTTTTATTCATTCACCTATTGATGGGCATTTGGGTTGCTTTCCTGTCTTGGCTATTGTGAATGATGCTGAAGTGAACATGGGGGTGCAGATATCTCCGTGAGACCCTGATTCCAAATTCTTTTGGATTTCTACCCGGAAGTGGGATTGCTGGGTCATATGGTAGTTCTATTTTTAATTTTTTGAGGGACCTCCGTATTGTTTTCCATAGTGGCTACACCAATTAACATTCTCACCGACAGTGCACGGGGGTTTCCTTTTTCCTCATTTTTGCCAACGTCTTTTGTTATTGTTTTATGATAGCCATTCTAACAGGTATGAGGAGACATCTCATTGTCATTTTGATTTCATTTCCCTAATGATTAATGATGAGCACCTTTTCCTGTTGGCCATTCCTATGTTTTTTTTTTTTGAAGACATGTCAACTCAGCTCCTCTGAGCCCCTCCCCCCACTCCCTTTTTTTTTTTTGCTATTGAGTTGCAGGAGATTCTTATATATTTTGGACATTAGCCCTTCCCCAGCAATATGGTTTGCAAATGTTTTTTTCTCATTCCATAGGTTGCGTTTACATTCTGTTGACTGTTTCTTTTCCTGTGCGGAAGCTTTTTAGTTTGATGTAGTTCCACTTGTCTAGTTTTCGTTCTTGTTACCTGTGCTTTTGGTGACTGACTCTGTTAGGAGGTGGCACGGTACCGGGATGTTTTCATGAATTCTCACATCAGCCCTTGTGCTAACTCAGCGATTAGCAGCTTCTTCTCCAAAAGCTAGACAGCAAAGGGGCCCTTTCCTGTTTCTGCCATTTACTCTGCGACTATGGACTTCGGGCAACTTGTTTCATCTCTGAGCCTTGGTTTTCTGTAAAATGGAGATGAGACGGGAGAGATTTGTTTGTGAGAATGAAGTGAGCTAATGGCACGGAGTATACATTCAACAAATCTAACCTATAATTATCACTTACTACTCTCTTCCCAATTTGCAGCAAAGGCTATTGAGGCTCAGAGGGGTGAAGTAACTAGCCCAAGGGTGCCCAGCTCAAAAGCAGAGCCGGGATTTTTACTGCAGTTCAATATTCCAGTAGCTTCTACCACCCAATCATGTGCACGTGGCCTTCACCAGAGTCCAGAGCACGTCACTGTAGATACACATCACTCCTGCTTTTTTTTTTTTTTCCTTCTCACTTTATTTCCTGTTGGGGGAGCTTTTCTTTCCTTTCGTCTAAATGATCTTCATTCTCTTTGGTGATTCTTCTAGAAGGAACAAAACACACACAAGTGAACTAAACACGTTCCATATTTGCAATCAGGAAAATACTTCACAGAGGCCCTCAACTGGGAACAAGTGAAGAAATCAAAACAGATAAACAATCCTTGGCTAATACTGTCCGAGACTTGTAAAACCAAAATGCTTCCAGGAGAACCAGGACAGACTGGCCTGGCATCGTTCCTGCCCACTGGAAAAGCCCCATGGGAGGGATGTCAGCCTGGAGAACCTCTTGGGAACCTCCACATACGTGTGACCATGGATGGGAACTGGGAACATCTCAGCTCACAACATTGAGCAGTTTTGTCTCTTTGACATGTGCGTGGCTCACAGAATTAATTATGAATTACTGGGGGCCACCGACCTCATTTGGGGAGGCCTGTAATAATATGGAAAGTGTCGAGTTGAGCAGTTTTGGGTTCTCTTTCAAAAATGTATTTTTTCTCACTTTGAATTCAAACCAAATTGAAGGAATCAGCGCAGCTAGGGGCGGCGGGGGGACAAAAACCAAAATGACTTAGCCTTTCCAATCCCGTTAGCTGAGATTTAAGCTCCTCCCCTTGTCTCTCTGAATCCTTCTCATCTATTGCCTCATTAATCCTCCCAGTGAACTGTTGAAGTCAGCACCACATTTCAAGGATGAGACAAGCAAGATCCAAGGTCAGGTAGCCTGAAAGCACGGCAGCAAAAATATCTTCCCCAAATCCCTTGCCCATGGAGTGGTGGTAAACAATATGGTTGGTCACAGAGGAAGAGGCTCAGTGCCTGGTTTTACAGTGGTTAAACATTAGGCAGTAATCACAGCATGGTATGTTAAGTTCATGACCCTGAGGGTCTAACCCTTGGGTTTGACACCAGTCTCAGCTGTGTGACCTTGAGCAAATTGCTTAACCTCTCTGATCCTGTTGCGTCTTCTGTCACATGCCATTAATAACTGTTCCCGCCTGCAGGGTTGTTGGGAGGTCTGAGATGACGTAGGCAAAATGCTTAACTCTACCTTTATAGGAAATTTCCAATGGAATATATCTATTCTTAGCATTAAGAAAATACAGTTGTCAGGGTTATTCAAAAATTATTGTAGTAACTATAATTCACAGGAGTAATTCCAATTTGTTAATAACCATATGTATAAATATGAGGTTTTATAATCTTAACGCTCGCTTTGCCCTGTAAGTGCAGGGGCATGATGGATCTCTTTCATTTCAACTGAAAGCCATACATACACAGGCAGAAGGCCAAGGAACCCAATTTATAGCCTGTGCTCCAGGATAAAGAAATAACTCCAGGAATACAGAATTGCTTAAATTCTGTGTTGGACGACAATAACAAAAAATTCACAGTGAGTCTTTGGATTAATGCCTATTTTATTTCTTTTATGAAGGATACCACCACCTAGTTGGAGATTAAAAGATGCTCTCTTCTCTGTGAATAATTCCAGTCGACGCAACTTGATATGCCAAGTTTTGGTACCGAGCGTTTAAAGAAAAGGATGTCCAAAGCCATGCTTGAGTTTCTTGGAAGGACAACGAGGAGTAAATGACTGACTTTACTCCAATTTCCCATGATTCAAAAACACACCAGGAAAGGTGCTCTTAAAAACATCAAACAATTGCTCCAAAAGTATAGGCTGAAAAAAATCTCATCCTCCAGTATTTCAGCCACAACAGACAACAGGTTATGAGAGGCTACAATTGAGACACGGCAAGATTTTTTAGTGTCTTATGTCAATTGATGATCAGCAGAAGAACCATAACAAACATGCCACTGCAGGTGTGACAGAAAAGTTACAAAGCCACACCATATGGTGAAGCTATCACTGCCATTGGCTAACAAACCACTAACAGTCCTTTGACCTCACAAACTGATGACCAGGCCCAGCCGTCTGTCCATCAGGGGGCCGTCAGCCCCAATGGACCTGGCCGTGGCCCCTCCACCCCTCCCACATCCCAGAGCATTGGAACCTCACCCTGTTTATAGATGGTTCTCACTGTCCACCTGAATCTCGACCATGAACTATCTCACCATTTCCTCTTGAACATCTGACATATGTTTTCCAAACTTTATTCCATGAAGTGCTCATTCCAAGAGATGGTCCTCGACCAACTGGTTCTCAGGTCAGAGAAGACTTGAGATACTTCCGACTGCTCCTCCGCCTCGGAGCCTCTCGCTCACTGGGGACCCAGTGCCTTCTAACGTCCTGCTCTGCCAGGCTTAGCACATCGGTTGCATTTGGGCAGTCGGGAGGAGGAAGGCAGGAGAGAAAACCCCTTTCCTCTAAGAAAACTTCCTGGAAATAACACCCAACGCTTCCATTTCAGCTTCGTCGGTCTAAATTTAGTTCAGTGGCTCTGCTTGGCTATAAAGAAGGCTGAGAGAATCAGGCTTTTCTCTAGGATATAACTGCATGGTTAAAAGTCAGGGTGCCGACTCTAAGAAGCGGGGAAGAGGCGTGGGAGTGAGCATCTAAGAACCCACCGCTTACTAAACTTTGCACACAATAATTATGACTATTAATTATGTACCAGGTGCTGTGGTAAACACTCCACATCTATTAACTCATTAGTCCTCAAAACAACCCTTGAAATCAGTACTTATGTTTTATGGGTGAGGAAACCAAGACTAAGAGAGGTTAAGTGATTTTCCCCAGGACATACAGCTAGGAAGTAGTGTAGAAAAAGTTTGATTTCATCTTGCGTTTGCAAAACAAAGGAACAAAAACCACGCCTTTCTCAACATGTTAGATTCTTTTATAATCCAGCACCTATATACCAGGCTCCTCCTCTGTTTTTGCCTGACTTTTTGCCTAGTGGGCTCCTATTCACCTGTCAAGGCCTATCATAAATGTCCTTTCTTTGAACTTTTATTTTTAAACCCTCCACCCTCTGTAATGTGTCAACGCTGTCATTCTTTCTTTCAACAATCATTTACTGACATCTCTCGTGTATTAGTCATCACTGTAGGGGACAACAGAGGGTAAAACACATGCCCGACCTCGAAATTTATGACTCTCTTAGGACACGGAGAATAGTGCCATCCAGCTGAGTTTCCAGCAGTGGTAGGGATATTCTGTATCTCTACCGTCCAGTACGGTGGCCACTAAGCCCTGGAGTGACTGGGCACTTGAAATGTGGCTTCAGCACTGAATTTTCAATTTTATTTAATATCAGTGAATTTAAATTTAAACACTGATATGATTAGCTTTTGGAAGGCTTTTAAGTATGTTGGGAACAACTTTAGTACGTGAATCTACCCTTTTTGCCTGTAAATTTTATGAATTCTAAATATAAAGCAAGAGCTTTCAGTGAAAATTTAGCATCCAAATACGATGTGCTTTTACTGTAAAATATACACCCTTTTGAAGGCTTAGGATAAAAAAAAAGCCTGTAAAATAGCTCATTGGTAATTTTTATGTTGATCACATGATGGAAGGGTAATATTTTGGATGCACCGTGTTAAAACATGTTATTAAAATTAATTTGACCTGCTGCTTTTCACTTTTTAAAATGTAACTACTAGAAAATTCAAAATGACAAACGAGGCTGGCCTTAGATTTCCACTGGACGATGCTGGGCTAGAGTATAGTCAGTTACTGATGAAAGACCAGTGAATGGATTTGACTTTCATGCTTGATCGACTCCGGTCTTCATCCCAACCTACACGAACACCAGGTTCTCATGTGACAACCGCTGGAAGGAGAGGGACTATCTTTTCATGACTTAAAAGAAATATTTTTCCCTTGTTGGGCTTCACCACAGTCACTGAAATCTTCCATTTCAGGTGAGAGGCTTCCCTGGATATTTTACACGTTTTTTTTCAGAGATTTCATACCTGAAATATTTTCCTTGTATTGAGCCCCCAGGCAAGATCTCAAGCGTTGACATCAACCTAGAAATAAGGAGGTAAAGGATGCTCTAATTGACCTTATTCATTCATTCACTTGACAAATAATAGTTGAACTCCTACTGCGCACCTGGCACTGTTTAGGAGACTGTGGATATGAGAGTGAAGGAGACTGACACAGTCCTTATGCTAAACAAATAACGACAGATCAGAACATCCTTAAATTAAGCTTATCTCCTGAATTTCCTTCCATGATCTTTCAGTTATTTCTCTCTTGGAGACTATTTTCTTTCTCCCCATCCTCCTTTCCATTCCAGGCCAGGGAGAGCCAAAGAAGAGATTTGTAATGCAGTTTTAGTTGTCATACAGACAGGCTCCTGGGGGAACCCAGGAGAGAAAGCTGCAAGCCAGCCTTCAGAATTAGACAATCTACCTAACACTTGTCTGACATTTTTCCGTCTCCAGTTCTTGACAGATAATCAAGATTAGTCAGCAGGAGAATTAACTGTGGTTCTTTAAAGTAGCATATAATTATAATGCTTGGTGCTTAAAGGCGTCTTTCATTTCAAGCTCTTTCAGCACATAATGAGTCCTAACTCCATAATCTTGGTAGTTGTTCACTACATTATTATTATTATTATTATTATTATTTTTTATTAAATTGTAAAATAACCTACTCAACATTTTGAGAAGGTCTTTTTATTAAAAAAATATTAATCTTCTCTCAATGGTCTTCTCTGTCCCTTCCGTGGCAAATGGTTTGCTATAACTTTTATGGCCCTACTGTGTGCTATTAGAAGGCCAGGACATACATGATACTATATAAATGCTTTTTTTTCCCTTTGGTTTAAGATGTAAGGCTATTTCATTCTTCTACTCATTCACTGTGCCAGCCATAAAATGTTGAGTTAGTCGTGGAATTTTTAGTTGTTGGGAGCAAAAGTTTTCCATAAATCATACCCAAAAGTAGAATGTATTGGAGGACACCGGAGTATGTTGAAAGAGGCAAGAGCAAGGTCATATGCTAGACCTCACAAGTACCCAGAACCAAGACCCCCCCCCCCCGCCCAAAACTCGGGACTCAAATTGGCTTTGTCCATCTCTGCTGGATCATGTGGCTCCTTACCTCTGCTTCTCTCTATACCAACTTCTCTCTTTTCTCTGTGGTCTGTTTTTGTCTGTTTACTTGCACGTAGGCCAGACATGGCTATTTCGGGTCATGCATCCTGCAGAGACAAACACACATGCACCTATGTCCTGTCCCCACACCAAGATCTCAAGAAGGAAAATCACTGATTGGTTCAATTTGAGTCATGTGCTCCTGTTTGGTCCAATCAGCTGTGGACAGAGATGAAGGCTCATACATTTCATAAAATTCTTTAAGAAAAGGAGTTCATGGTTTAGCTACTTTGGAAAATAGTTTGGCAATTTCTCGCAACGTTAGCCGTAGACTTACCATATGACCCAGCAATTCTACTCCGAGGCATTTGCCCAAGAAAACTGATACATACGGCCACAGAAAGCTTGTACAAGAATGTTCGTAATAGTCAATTAGTGAAAAGCACCCAGATGTCCATCAACTGGTGAGCAGGTAAACAAAATAGAATGCCACTGAATAATAAAAAAGGAGTAAAGCACAGGTATATGCTACGACATACATGTACCCCAAAAGCACCATGTTAAGTAAAAGAAGCTAAAGACCACATATTGCCTAATTCCATTTACATGAATGTCTGGAAAAGACAAATTTATAGAAACAGAGAGTAGGTTAGCGGTTGCCTGGGGTTAGGGGTGGAAATAAGGAGTTCCTTTTGGGGTTGCTGGAAAAGTTATAAAATTAGATTGTGGTGATGGTTGCACAACCGTAAATATACTAAACCTTCAGTCGTTTAACATGGGTAAATTTCACAATACATAAATTATTTTTTTGATAAAACTTAAAAAAAAAAAAGAAAGAAAGATTGGGGAACCAATGGCTCGCATCCCCAGTAGATGGCTCTCCTTCCAGGCACCCTCACCTGTGGGGTGAAATCCTGCCTCTGTGTTCCTGCTTGTATCATTCCTTCTTGTAAACACCACCTCCCATACTTTCAAATGCTGGACTTCTTCAGTCATCTGCAGCCGTAGGCATCATAAATTTTTCTATTCTGTGAACTTCTTATTCCTCAGGCCTGACATTGCCCTTAACCTCACTTCCTGATATTCTTCCCCGCACTTGTGCATTCTCACAACTGACCTCCTTGCCTTCATTTAGTTGTACCCAGCTAATTTCACGTAAGGTCCTTGTATTCACGGTTCCCTGTCTCTGAAATACTCTTTCTCCCCATCTCTGCAAAGTTCATTGACACCCGTCATTCAGGCCTCCCCTTCTGTGTCACTTTCTCACAGCGATCGTCCCCGACAACTCTTTCTAAAATAGTGTCTCAGTCCTAAATATCTTGTATTCCCCCTCTTCCTGCCCAACCACCCTCCACCCTCCCCCCGGTCTGCTCTGTGCTTCTGGAAACTGGCTTATAGGAGCAGCATCACAGGGCTTCCTTGCCCTCAGGTTTCTGGTTGGGTTTGGCCTGTGGAAAACCCTGGTTGGGGTTCGAGAGGAGGAAGAGAATGAGGCTAGAGTCCTTATCCCCCGGATGCATCGCCATCAGATGACCTGAGCTGGATGTGTCCCTTCACTGAGGGCCATTGTTCCTCTCAAGGCTGCTGGCTCAACGTGTTTTCCATCCAGTCCTCCCCTGAGCCCTTCTAGGGACAGATGTAGGAACAGCTCTTCGCTGCTAGCCCTGGGTTACTGTACGAGCCCTCGTGGTTCCCTAGCGTACAGGCCTTTGTCAATAGTCTCTTTGTAAGTAAATCCTGTTTATTTAATCATATTTCAAGGGTGCTGTTTCCTGTTGAGATCCTGCCTAACACAGTCTTTCTCTCCTTCTCTGCTAGTCCCCTCGCTTCCTTTCATTTTCCTCCTAGCTTCGTCTATTTCTGTGCTTAGTCTCTGTTTCTATTCATCAGAACAATTAACTCTAGCTGACACAACAGACCAATCCCCAAATCTCAGTGTCTAACTTAAGATAGTTTATTTCTTTCTCATGTCATCGTCCTATGTGCTCCTAGGCTCCATCCTGATGCTCTTACCCTAGGGCATGTGACCCCAATGTCATCACAGCAGTGAAAAGAAAGGGGAGGAGTGGAGGATGTTTTTAAAGGCTGGGCCATTTCTACCCATGTTCCCATTGAGTAGTCACATGACTCCATCCTAATTTTAAGGATAACTAGGAAATGCGGAAGAGCACACAGAGGCCTGGGGAGGACCCTGTCCTCTGCCATACTCTCCTGTTAGAGTGTAACCCCCACCCCCGATGACAAGGACTTGATTGAGCCTTATCACCACTCTTACTTATCACGTGCTGGACACACTGTAGTCTTGAATGCATCAATCAGTGAAGATGTGAATGGATGACAGCTCACCGTCTGGAACTTTCATTTAGTTCTTAGCAATGTGCTGTACTATATAGTTTGTTGTGACGGTAGAATCTTAGTTTGCTAATTCCATTTGTAGTCTTATTAATATTCGGGGCTACTCTTGACCTCCTTTCAATCCACCTTCTTATATCATCACAAGTTCCTTGTGGATGTCCTTCTCTTTGTCCCTTGAGCATAACTGCCACATTTACTGCTATAGTAGTTACTTGATCCCATTTCCCTTTTGCCCAGAGAATACTCGCCAGTGGCGCTTGTGGCTGCAGTGTTTACCCCAAGATGACTCGCGGATTACGGTCCTAACCTCGCCCCCAAAGTTTGCCACGAAATATCTCGCTTTTATTATTATCTTCGCATCGCTCTAGTATACTCATAGTCTTTGGAAACAAATGACATCATTCTATTTATAGCACTCTGTTTTTAGTAGTGATATTTCCATTTATAAAATATAGTAATTCTCCATTGCTGAAAATGTCAAATCCTAGAAAATGTAGCATTCCTATGCATGTTGCTAAATTGACTCTGGCAGTGAGCTGCACTTTTCTTTTTTCCTAAATGGGAAAAGGGTTAATGATTTTACAAATGCTTCTTTACCAAACACCCTCACTATGTGCCAGGAATTAGATTCCTTGCCTCCCTGCCATGTTTTCTCTCTTCACTCCACTTCTTTAATCTTTTAAAAACTTTGGGGCTCGAGGCAATGACATTGATGATCCTAGCATCCAGAGATAATGGCTTCCAGGTACAGCTGAGAAAAACCCACAAATTGCTTTCTCCAGGACGGTTTGTAGGGAGTCTCTAAGCCAAAATCTAGCTTCTCTGTCATGGTCTCTATTCTCTAGACTTGGCCTTGGTCCCTAGAGGATTTGGGGATAGAGTGTAGATACCTCCATCAGAACTCAAGTTCCCTAGCAAAGACATAGTTCAAACCACAGATCCTAGGGCCTCATTATGCAAACCGGGTTCAGTGGGAGTTTTATAAGAGGTCAAAGAATGTTCTAACAGAAAAAGTTTCCTGGTGAAAGAAATTTGGGAACAACTGCTTAGTATTATCCTCCTTCTGGAAATTCATGACATAGAGTACAATATTAAAGATTCTGAAAAGGGTACAAATAAACAAACAGAAAAAGCAAGCAAACTTATTCAATTTCGTTTAGCCTAGTTTCTCCCAAACTTATTCAACCTTGGATCCCTTTTTGATGCGATATGTGTTAACATTTTGTGGACTTAAATCCTTCCGGGCATAGTTTTGGAAACTATGTCTTAACCTATATGATTTCTAATTCTTATGTCCATCCTGCAAGCTATTCCATATGTCAGAATTAAGGCTCAGAGAAATGAAGTAGCTTAGACATAGTAACCTAAACTCATGAGTTGCATAGCTGGAATTTTAACCCATACCCGATGGATCTAAAGCCCATATATATATTTGGTTTTGCCTCTATTCTCTCTACTATTCCCAAGGTATGGTGAATTGCCTGGAATTCATTTTAATTATTAGATAAAAATAATTTGTAATTAATCATTGATTGCCTGTCAGTGAATGCTATTCTGAAGAAATTGAAGACAGTTCATTCTCAGCTCCAACAGTCTGCTTTGCATTATCAATTTGTTAAGAAACTCTCTTTTTTTTCTGTAGAACTGTGCAAGAGGAAACTTTCATCCAGACTGTCTGAATTATCCAAAAATTCTGAACTGATGGCATCCAAATGAATAAGATTTTACAAAACTGTATTTGGAGAGTTGATTGGACTTGTCAGTTTTCCTGTGGATATAAAGTCCTGGGTGGCTTGACCGAAAGTATGCTAGAACATAAATAATCGCCAGGTTTTCAGGTGAATTCCACTGAGTCCATGGGAAATGAAACTTTGGAATATTTGTTTGTGAATCTATAGGCTGAGAAAATCCTGCCCATAGCCCCAAAGTGTGAACTCAATGATGAGGATGTTTGGGAAAAAAAGATCATTTTTTTTTCTTTCTTTCTTTTTTTTTTTTTGAAACCAAAGTTCTTTCCAGCAACTAGTGTTAAGATTTCACAGCCAAAAAGGTCAGGGTGATGAACTTGCAAGCGTTCACGGACATGGAGTACCCGGTCAACTCCTCAAACTCTGAAATGCTAGAGGGTCAGAAAGCACAGAAAACGTGTTTTTATAACTTAAAAAGATTATGTCTCAGATGGTTATTTATTTATTTCCCACAAAGGGGTTTTTAGAATGTCACGTTTTTTGGCTTTCTGATCTCTTCCTCCTCTGTGTCAGGGAGGGTGAGCTTTGGGGCAAGACCCTGTAAAGCTAGGCTTGGACCTTTCCCATTTATATTTTCCAGAGGCTACATGCTGGCGATGAAAGATTTGACCCAGGAATGCGAAGTTCATAAGTGGGGTGGGGTGCTGAGGGGGAGCCGGGAGGCCTCCCAACCCTGGCTTCCGTCTGCCCCCGTTGGCTGGACTCCAGACACTCTCATTCTTGAAGGGTTGGGTCAGTGCTGCAGTTCACCCGTGGAGACATCGTTCCTTACAAGGAAATGGCTTTTGCTTCTTTCTGGGACTTTGGGACGTGTTAAGTGTTTATTCTCACCAGAGCTTCGCGTGGGTATGTCAGTATCCACTCATTCATTCAGTGGGTACACACTGAGCATCTTGCTCTGTACCTCTGAAGCATTGACTGAGGATGTCAGCAATAGACAACGCCATCCCTAGCCTCCTGGGAATGCCCAGAATTTTGAAAAATTATGTGACATCTGCTTCTACTGTATGTCATTTAGACTTAGAAGGAAGGATCATCTTAGAAATCATCTCTTCTAATCCCCTCCCACTTTGCAGATGGAAAGACCAAGGTTTAGAGAGGAGGAATGGGCTTGTTCAAGGTCACATAGTGGATTAGTTACAAAACCCGAAGGACTCAGTTTTTGTTTTGTTTTGTTTTGTTTTTCTACCTATCCCAAAGCTCTTTCTATTGTACGATGTTGCCTCTCACAGCTCAATGAGTCTTTGCTGAATGCTCCTAGGCATCATGAACTGTTAGCTGCTGTATGAAACTCACTCAAGAAACCAGAAACCCAGAGGAAATGGACTTGTAAGCCTTTAATTGGGAAATATAGGAGAGAGAGTGCAGACTTGGGAATCAGATAAGGCTTGGGTTCAAATTCTGTTGTTTTATTTATTCATCATATTCTTTTGGGCAAGTTATTTAGCTTTTCTGAGCCTCAGTTTTCTCACATTTAAAACAGGAATGGTGATAGTACCTACCACTTACAAACGTTGGGAAAGGAAGCAGTGATATATAGAAAATATTTTGCAAAGTGGCTGGCATAAAATAGGGAATACTGCACAGTTGTCAAATAATAACTGTGATAAATGCTATAGGTAGTTATATGTACAGTGTTCTGAAATATGTAGGAAGGAGTAGCTCATTATGTCCTCAGGCAGGGATGAGAAAAAGTGGACTCTCTCTTTTGATTGGATCTTTTCTGCCTGATTTGTGTGGGGGGAGGGTGTATATTTTATGGCTGAAATCTCTCTATAGGTATTTGCACTCTAAGATGTTTATTTTCCTTTAAGAAGTGACTGCAAAGATGGGACCACAAACTGATGTAAATGTAGAACAGGACCCTCCCCTGACTGACCAGCCAGATAATGGGGTCCCTTAATTGATAAGTTTATATTTTCCGCATACAAGGATAACCTACGTCCAGAGGATGATATAAGACATAGGAGTTCTCACAATGCCTTATGAATCATCAGAGATCAAATGGGTTGAATCATCCAGGGTTATGTTCCATTTTTAAAAATTTTTTTATGTTGGACCGCTTTGAAAATTGGTAATGGTGTAGAGTTCATTCTCTGACGATGCTCACTGTAGTTGGTCTTGACAAATGCTTCCCAAAGCCTGCTTTGTGGAACACTAGACCCGTGATATGCTCAGTAACTTTGGGACAAGATGAATACACAGATATTCCCAGTGTACCTTAGAGCTACTGCATTGCATGATCCATGAGGAAAGAGTCCCATTTTAACCCAGCAGAACTTTCTTTGATCCCTAAGTTATAAGGTCTGTGGGAGCAAGAATTGTACCTGTCTTGTCCCTTGAAGGGAACAATCAATGTTGAGCTTGACAGGTATAGGTAGATTTTGAGAAAATGTAACTCTGAAACTCATCTGATTACGGATGCATTTGTTCATTCATTCATTCATTCATTCATATTTATTGAATGTCTCTATATGCCAGGTGCTATTCTAGACCTTGAAGACACAACAAGTATGATAGAAAAGGTCTCTGACCTTAATGGAAGAAGGGTATTGGTCAGTCAACAATGACTTAAAAAGCATGATTTCATATAGAGATACACACTGTGAAGATGATCGAACGCCTGGGAAAAAAGTGATAGTGCTAAGGGGAGGGATGACAAAGGAAGATTCTACTAGGAGGAGCTATTTGCGTTAGACTCAAAAGATATCCGAGGACTAGAAGAAAGGGTATCTTGGGTGGAGGGGATGGCAAGTGTGAAAACGTTAAGGCGGGGGCAAAATGGATGTCCTCAAAGAACATAAGGCCAGCCAGTGTGTCCAGAGTATAGCGAGCCAGGTTGTGAAATGAAACTGAAGATGTTAGCAGAGGCTGGATCTGGCTTATCTGTCTTCTCAGTGCCAAGCGCTGTATCTGACAAGGACCAGGTACCATGGATATTTGCTGACTGTGCAGATTCATACAATTAATTAATTAATTGCTTTTCTTGGTTCCCATCCTCCACAATCTTTGGTATCATTGTTTATGCATATTTTCTAAACTACAGCTGATTTTTTTTAAATGACATAGTTTTTGCTATTATCCGTGGGGTCAGTGTAAGCGATGAATGGATATCGACTGTCTTAAGTCAAAATCTAAGACTTAGATGATACGTATTGCCTGATTAACTGTATGGAATTGCAGAGGAATTGGTCACCTACTACAGAAGGACTCCCTTTAAGGAAAGAGGCCTAGGACAGACCAATGACATGATCAATGTCAAGAACGTGGAATGCCAGAGGTGGGAACCACCTTCTCACCCTGCCATTGAGCTGGTGGCTGGAAAGATTAGCTGATCTGTCTAACTCCATTTACTTTGACATGCTCACTCCTGAAGCTTTTTTACTACAATGTGCTCAGTTCCCAAAATATGGGATTTTAAGTGAAACTCTGACATTTCGCTCTAGGGCTGAACAGCAATACTTAAATCTCCCAATTAGAAGCAGAGA
Organism: Eidolon dupreanum; assembly: GCA_028627145.1. Classification (NCBI taxonomy): domain Eukaryota; kingdom Metazoa; phylum Chordata; class Mammalia; order Chiroptera; family Pteropodidae; genus Eidolon; species Eidolon dupreanum. Next base: position 101,242,709 of record CM053510.1, on the reverse strand, counting down.
TGGAGATGAAATGGTCCCAAGGAATCTGGAGACACAACAGTTTTGAGAGGCAGCAACAGGCTGGGGCAGAGAGAGGGAAGTTTTAGATCTCGCACGAGGAATGTGGAGCTAAATGAGAACCATTCGAAAGCTCTGGGGGTTATAAAGTGGAATTCCCTCTTGCACAGTACACAAGAGTTATTAAGTGTGTATATGAGACTCCTGTTTTACTTCATGTACATGATTATTTTATACAGGCGAGTTTGGAAAGAATTATAGGCTGAGAGCTAGCCAAGATGCAAGATGAGCGGTGAGGAATGGGGGGTGGCTGTTGCAATGTCCTTTTTGGGAGCTTGGGCTACTTGGAGAAAGCCAACATGGGGTCCATCACAGGTCAAGAGGTTAAGGCGAAGTAGAGTGGGGTTGGATTCTGGATTCTGTATAAGCTCATCTCTGAAGAAGCATCCCAGACTTGGGCTTCATAGGAAAGAGCCAGGTTTAAAACTAAAAGAGCAGAACCTGAGACCAAGCCCAGCAAACTGGCTTTGATTCACTCATGTCCCGAGACTAGGATGATAAAGAATTTGGCTTTGACTTGCTTGGCTTTAAGACGTGAGAGGGACCAGGGGCCATTTTCAACACACCCAGTCATTTCAAAAGCGAGAAATACATTATCTCCCTGAAAGAAGTCCAGGAGGCAGGAACTGGGGATAAAGGGCAGCTTTAGGAAGGATCCAATTACCAACAGCCTGGGCGGGTTGCATCTTTCCTGAGAGTGATCAGAAGGTGTAGATTTGGTCTACTCAGATCTTCTGGGGTTACCATCCCATAAGGCACAGGGCTCTGGCATCAGAATCATTTGGATTCCTAGTTTTGCCTCTAACTTCGTGACCTTGAGAGAGTTAATCTCTGTGAGCCTCAGTTTCACCAACTGTAAAATGGGAGATTAAAACAGCTACTTATACTGAAAATATACTATGGCAGAGGATACGCAAAGTGGAATCTCATTAAGTGACAGCCATCATTCTAATAATAATTGATTATATTGGTAATAATTTGAAGGAAGGACAATTAATTGGCCTGGGATGGGGAGCAGTACTCTCCAGGTGCATATATCCTGTTTGATGAGCAGGAGTGCCTTACTGCCTGTCCTTTGTGCCCTAAGCTCACCAGGGTGCAGCCTTTAACTCTATTGAGTTGGCAAAGTGGTTTTGTCACTTGAAAGACATTGTCTTCATGGTAACGTGCCTTTCCCTCCTGAGCGATTAAGGGTCTTCAGACTCCGTACTGGCTAAATGCCAACCATACGGAGCCCAAAGCTCTCCCTTTGTGTGCCTCCAAGATATACCTAAGTCCTAATTCCTTGAAGCTGCAATTTACTTAAAGGAAAAAAAATGCTTATATAACTATTATTAGGCCACCAAATCCACTTCTTCTATTCAACCTAAACCAATTAGACACTTATTTCTCTCGCACAGCAGGGCAGTTTCCACTTTATAAGGCCATGCTCCTTCTATCTTCTTGCCCTGCCAGTTCTAAGACACTGCCCTTAGTCACATGGTTTAACATGGCATATAACCACCTCCATATTCCAGGTGGAAGAAAGGGGACAGAAAGGGGCAGGAAAGATCCTTCCTTTTAAGGGTATAATCATTGGTTAGGTTGGAGTCATGTGACTGGCTCAGTTGCAAGGGAGACTGGGTAATGT
>CM053510.1:101117164-101240522 GCA_028627145.1 Eidolon dupreanum | reverse complement strand
GGCCATCAGATACTTTCAACCAAGTGACCCGAACTCAAGACCAGGAGGTGACAGTTCAGTTATCGTAAATTACAGCTTCAGATAACTAGAGCTAAGATGTTGGTTAATTAAGGCTGTTTTTAGGCAAAAATATATGTGGCCAATATTTGGAGTCAGAATGTTTGTTGCAATCTGTGCTTGAGAGCAGACGTGTTTGTTTATTCCATGAGTTTGCAAAGTGCCAGCTCCCTAGCAGTGAATAACTTAATGACTCAAAGGCAAACTCCAAACTCCAAACTGGCTCAGGAGAGCTGGCAATTACGGAAAACCCTGCTTCATCTAACCCAAGCATCTGACCACCCATGAACTGGAAAACAAACTCAAAGCAGGAAAGAACAGAAATGTCCAAAGAAGAAATGGAAAAAAACAACCCCAGTCACCAGCTGACCCTCGAGAAAGACCCCGGGCGAGCCTAATTGGGGGTGGTATTCCTTGGTGGTTTCTCAGGCCTGCTGGGCTCCTGCGTTCTGGATGAGGATGTGATGTGAAGACAAGAGCTGCCTGCTTTGAAAGGCCCCAGAGAATTTGGATCCCAAAAGCCTTAGGCTTCTGTCTTAGATCTAGGGTTGCAAAGTCCATGTCTACCCAGACCAGGCAGGAAACGTAAGTTAGTACATGAGCTGAGTGTAAGATGATAAAAGGCAGCTAAAACTCAGTCTCAGTGTTGGGGAGCAATGGGGTGTTATGGGGAGTGGAGGGCATGTCTCAATCAATGAGAGCAGCCGCTGACCCCGAGGCAATTGTTGCCACATGGAAATGTGGGTTCAGTATTGACAGATGTTCTAATTTCTCAAAAGAATCTAAAAACCTTCATTTTCATCAGTGATCTACTTTGAAAAGATTGTCAACTCATTCATTTTAAAAGCAATCCATGCTCTCCTTCCCTTCGTTAATATGACAGACTGCTATCAATGGCCGTGGACTATCTGTTGTCCCCCATTTAAGAAGGCTGAAGTTCATAGAGGACATCTCACTCCACCCCTTCATTCTATAGATGTGAAATATGCATCTCAGGTTTTATCTGAACTCACATGACTATGTCGGCGGCAGAGTTAGGATGAGAACCAGTTCTACATTCTAGATTCTAGAACAATGTTGGTTTTCAGTAACTGAATGGCCGTTTGTACTGGGGAAGGACAAGGAGAAAAGCAAACCCTACCCTACCCTTAATAATGATGTTATTGTGGGTGACAGAGATAATAAATATCAGGTGGAATGCTTTGGGCAGTGAGTAACAGGAAATCCTGATTCAAACAGACTTAAACAATATATGAAATTCTTATCTTTCATACCTGGATGAGCAGAGCAAGGAGAGTTTCCAGGTCTGGTGTGATCAATGATATAATGAGGAATCCGGGTGGTTTCTGTCATTTTGGCCTATAAGATTTCTCCCTCCTTCCCTCCCTCCCTTTCTACCTCCCTTCTTTCCTTTCTCTCTTTCTTTCCTTTTCTTCTTCCTGCTCCTTCTCCTCCTCCTTCTTCTCCTTCTTTACCCCCCGCACCCCATCTCTCAGTGGTCTCTGTCTCTCCCTCTCTTTCTCTTTTTCCTCTTGGTTATAAAAAGGCTGCCAATAACAAGTGAGTCTCTGTGCTTCATTGTTCCATTCAGAAAGAGAGAATGAAGAACCTTGAAACATCTCCCCATGCCAAGGACTATAGATCCTCCTCTTCCATCTAGTTGAGCCTACCGTCCACCTCTGGCCCAGTACCAGTAGACAGGAAAAGCTATGTACCAATCGACCGAACTGTGCAGTTTACTCCAGGAACTGAGATGAGACCCTGTGGGGGAAAGGTTTGCTGTGTGTGGGGGCCATCTTTCTGTTCACCTGCTTACCTTGGCTCTATTTATGGAGGCCAATGAGCCTATCTATTTATACGAGTCTTCAGAATATCCTCATGGTGGGCTGGGCCCTGTGCTTCCCCACAAATACCCATAAGCTTGGTTCTCTGTTTTCCTAGCAAACCTGGTAGAAGAGCAGAGCTTCTTAACCTTTAATTGCACAGATTCCCGAACCTGACAGCAATGAACATTCTAGTCCCCACCCCGGGAGAGTCTAGTTCAGGAGGTCGGAGAAGCTGTGTGTTTTATAAAGTCCCCAGGCGATTTTGCTTTGGGTGATCAAGTATCACACTCTAAGGGGTATCCCTTCTGACTATGAAACCTGGATGGCCCACAACTCAAGAATATTCCAGAAATGGCCACCACCCATCAGGGAAATGCTTAGGCTCATGAAAGGTCGAGTTTGAATCTATTAGGGCGCAACAGAAATTTCTGTGTTGTGACTACCTTTGAATTCTCGGAATGAGAAAATTTCATCCGAGCGTCCAGTCATGGTTTACTGGAATGCATTGAAGGAGCCTTTGGACAACAGCGAGGAAGTATTGAGAGGGAGGTAAAAAGAATGTTGTTTATTTTTTCATCTTCTACCCACATCCTGAATAATCCTCAGTGCATGGGCTATAAGATATTGGATGGGGGCGGGGGGGCGGTGGAGTGTCCTGACTGTAATTAATCAGTGTACCCCTATTTGTGAAGATTTAACCACTGTATGACTTAGACTATACTTACATTAAATAAAGTTGAATCCCAGGTGAGAAAATGATTTCCTTTTCATGTTCACTTAGTAACTCGAGGGAGTTTGGTGCTAGGGTTTAAACTCTTCTGTATAACTTGCTATCTTCCTTTTTGACAAAGGGAGATCAGAGCTTGGGTTCGGAGGCTTAAAATTAATGTCAACATAATTACATTAACTTTAATATAATTAAAAGCATCGAGCTATCATTTAATCATATTGCTTTGCTTTCATTATGTGTCAGACAGGACATATGCTAGATTATGCTGACCTAAAAAATATCTAGTAGCCTGAAACAACAGTCTTATTTGATACTCACACTACTTGTTTATCATGGATCTCGGGGAGGAATTTGGAATCACTTAGGAACCCAGGCTGACGGAGCGGTCACTATCTCAAACCTCAGTTCTTGTGGCAGAGAACAGGAGGATTTTAAAAGTTCTCACATTGGCTGTTAAATATTGTGGCTTGGATATGATGCATGGGACTTCTGCTCACAGGCCATTGGCTGGAACATGTCACATGACCCCACCCAACCACAAGGGCCCAGGCAGTGAGAGACTCTCCCAGGCAGGGGAGAACTGGAGATATTCGGTGGAGAGCATAGACACTCGCTACGTGTTGTGGTTCTTGGCTCTGTCTTCCAGCCAATGTTCTTCCATCACTGTTTTCTTCTAGATTCTGAGGGAAGGCTTTTGTCAAGGTGCATTACAATAGAGAGTACAGCCAAACACCCATGCTAACCTGTAGTGGAACAGCCTGGCCTTGATCCTGGCTTCAGTCCCTTCCTATATATGTAACTTTGGGCAAGTCGCGTCACCTCTCTGGTTGTCAGTTGCCTCTATACAGCGGGATAATTATAACAACACCAACTTCAGAGGGTCATTGAGAAATTGAAAGAGTTAATATATGCAAAAGTCATTGAGTATGGCACATGGCATGCTTTAGGTAAGGCTTGTAAGCCGTAGCTCTTACAGTCCTCAAGGCAATTAGTTACCTGAGCAATTACAATTAAGTGTAATGGGTGTCCTCAGGGGGAGCCCAGTGCCTAGCAGTGGGAGGGAATCCAGTTTAAGGCTCGATGAGAAAAGGTCTCCCTGCAGAAGCAGTGCCCACAGGAGGACATGTGGTTAGCCAGGTGAAGAGGATGGCAATGCATGTTCCAGGCAGAGGGAATGGCAACGGTGCAGGATCGTGGTGAGCTTTGGTGGACCGCCCCCAGAAATTCTGGATTGAGAGCCCCTTCGCATAAATGCTCTGATGCTTTTCCTTCGCTGTCTTGTGAGCGATGTTGGGTTCTTGGCTCTTGGCAGAAGTCCTGATTCTCAACAAGGGGCCCAGCCTTCCAGACCAGCGCTTGCTTTGCCCATTGGATGTTAACTCCCTATGGCCCAAGACCAATTCATTGACGTCTTGGAACTACTCCCTAGGGTGGCCTGGGAATGACTCCCACCAGTCATTTGGAGACATAGGGACGAAAGAAATGAGAGTTTGGATTACTTTAACAAGTGAATGCTTTTCACAGCATAGAAAGCTAGGGTGTGTGTGTGTGTGTGTGTGTGTGTGTTGGAAAGGAGTAAAGAGAGCTGGGGAGGAAGAGGCAGGAAGAAATCCACAGGGACTTCTTATAAAAGGCAGAAAATTGCAGTGCTCTGGTTCAGAAGAGCTGGATCATGACCTTGTTAATTTCATACCGATTCACCTTTCCTTGTCGCTTTGGCCTGGACCGCCTCGCCGTGAGCCCTCAACCAGGTGTGTGGGTGTGGGAAAACAGCTTTGCGTTCCATTCGTGGTTCAGCAGCAGCCACCCCTCCGAACTTTGATGAGGCCGGTGGGTGGTAACATTTGGCTGGCACCCCGGCCAGAATGTTATTCACTGAGCGAACCTGACTTTCTGGAGAGAACTTCCACTTGACCGTGGTGGACGTTCTCCACCCTCCAGGAATCACCAAACAAACAACTACGGTGCCGGTGAATTCACAAAAGCAACGATCGCAATGGCGATATCTGCTGCCAAGACTCAGCCCCCTACTATGTGCTGGGCACTGCGATAAGGCCTCTCTGGAGGTGACCTCGTCTAATTTCCATGACAACCTTGAGAAGGAGGCATGGCTCCAAAAAGGACCCTCTGCCATATCTGATTCGACACAGCTCATTTGAGAGAATAGCCATGGCCAAATGTAAAATCATGTGACAGACCCACGACGTCTGTCCTCTTCCTGACCCGACTCACCCGTCTCCTCTCGCAAGAAGAAGTTTTAAGGATTTAAGATTTTACTGCTTTGGCCATGTTGCCCGAAAGAAAATGTCTTATAAGCTTGTACTAAAACTCCCGCTTTGAGATGAGGAAACTGAGGTACACGGAAATCAAGATCTACAGAGTTCCCAAGTGGCAGAGCTGTGGTTTTTTTTTTCTTTAACTTTTTATTTTGACAAGATTTCTGACTTGCACAGAAGTTGCAAAGAATCCCTGTGTACTGTCCTCCCAGTGGCCCAAATGTCCATACTTTGTCACTATTATGTTATCCTCTTGTCTTCTTTTTTTTTTAATCATTTTTTTTTAATTCAACTGCAGACTTAATGTCTGTCCCTCTACTTCTAAATACTTTAGTGTTTATTTCCTGAAAAACAAGGACTGTCTTTTATGTGAGCGCTGCACAGCTATTAAAATTAAGGAGTTGATATCGATACAGACACGATATTATTATCTAGTCTACAGACTTTGTTTATATTTCACCAGTTGACAAATTGTCCCAATAATGTCCTTTGTAGTGAGAGAGAAAGGAGAAAGAGAAGGAGAAGGAGGAGAAGGAAAGAAGGAAAAAAGAAAAAAAGACACCAAATCTCTCAGTGCATTCGCTTGCCACGTCTTGAGTCTCTGTTGACTGGAAAAGTCCCTTCGTCTTGCTTCGTGTTTCATGACTTTGACAGTTACTGTGTAGAATGTTCATCGACTTGGACTTGTCGCGTTAGATGGATGTCACGTGGTTTCGACAGGCACACCAAAGAAGTGATGCGGCGAGCCCCTCTCAGTGCGTCATAGCGGGAGGCCCATGACATCAGGATTTGTCCTCTGATGGGCGGTGTCAGCTTCGATCATTCGATTAAGGCGCTGTCTATTTTTCCCTTTGTACTTAGTAAGCACCTTATGGAGAAATACTTTGAAACGATGTGAAGGTCAGAGCAAGACCCTGAACCCAGCCGTCCGACTCTAATGCCCAATCTTCTGCTGCGTTTATCATCTCCACCCACAGCTGGCGTTTGTTTGGGTTTGCTAGGTGGTGTGCGAAGTGAGTTACGTGCGTTATTTCTTTTATATGCTCACAGTAATTTTCAGAACTCTGGATGTCTCATCTGTCACATTCCGCTCCTCGCCTCCATCACACAATACATTCAGGATCCAGATGAGTTATCACCTCTCGCCAAAAGACAGCTTAGAAAGGTGAACTCCATTCCCATCTTCTCATAGAGCCCAAACTTAGGAGCTGAACAGTTCTCACAGTATTCCCAAGGAGCAGATGTCCCTAGAAGTATTATCCAAACAAAACCCCTGCCAGAGATGTGAACTAATAGGGGGAAACTCCATGTGCGTGCAACTCAGAAAGGGCCTGGATAGGCTGCAGGAATGGATTTTTATGAGATTGAATATTCCCCTCACTGGAGACACATTACTATCGAATAATAAACAGCCAAGTCTATAGTGTTGATCTTTAAAGTAAATCCTATTGCTATTAGCTTATCTACTCAACTATCAAAACTAATAAAATAATAAACTTTATGACACAGACACTTAGCTCAATTCAGTCCCTCCTTCTAACTGCATTTTCTCCTTCTATGACTGTTGGTTTTTCCAGCAATTTCCTGCTTATCGCTAAACTATCTGGAACATTTTCCTATGTTTAGATGACAGTTTTCAGTTGCCCTGGGATATTTTTATTCATTCTTTCTCCTTCCCTGTCTCTTTCTCCCTCCCTCCCTCCCTCCCTCCCTCCCTCGCTTTTCCTTTAAATTAAACTTTAGTGTCTCTACTTCAATCTGTGTTTAACTTTCACAGCCTGTCATTCTAGCAGGCAAAGAATGTTTCATTATCAGGTTCATGATCACCTGCCTCTTGGGGTCCATCGTGAACTTGCTAAAGAAAAGAAAAGAAAAAATAAAAAAACCTTTCCAAATTAACTGGAGGTTGGGGAGGGGAGACCCAATATTCATTCAGTCTTCATTTGGTCTGGGTCCCTGAAGGCCTGGCAACGTCTAGGTATAAGTTTGGGGCAGATCAAAAGAAAAGAAAAAGAAAAAAAAGAAAAACAACATACAGAGGGGTTGCTTCTTACGTGGAAGCAAACTCTATGCAGAGGACGTAAGGCAACATGTACGTAGGAAAAAAAAATGTTTTCAAAATGTCCTCTCTCCGGATATGGCCTTATTGGAGACCAACCTCTCATGTCTCCATAAGCTCACCAGATCCATAAGCTCTCCACCACTGAAGATCTCTCTCTCTCTGAACTGAGAATGAGAAAGTAGCTGGCTGTGTTTAAGGGGCATGCGTTATGAAAAATATATACCCAAGGCCCACAGTGACACCCAGCATGGGGGGTGCTTGTGCCCTAGGAGGACCTGCAGCTAGGTCAATTTCGAGGACCACATTTACCCACGTCACATACCCGCTTTGGGGCATGCGCTCACAGCCCTTGCTGTATTAGTTCTCTCTCTTTCCTTTCCCCTCTTTGTCCCAGGGCATTGAGTTGGATTTTCTTAGAACTACGGCGATTGGATCACCTCACTGTATTTAATCCCTGAACAGCCAGATCTTAGCCAGACACAGATTTTACAGCTATGTTTGATTAATCTTCTTCTGGCCTCGGTCTTTAGAGCATCTCTAAGGGAAAGGTAGACATGGGTGGGAGACGATTTTTGCATCTTGGGGATCTTATATTCTATCTCCAGCCTTCCGAGTGAGCAGTGCTCTGCCAATGGTCAGAAAAGCATAGTATCGAGTAACAATTGACTGGCTGTACGGTAATTTGACTCGCAGCCAACAACCCACAGGTCTTACACCTTCCTCCTTCTCAACTCTGTGGATTTGTATATGTCTGTGTCTGAATGAGGTGAGAAATATGTTATTCAGGAAAGAAGCAAGAAGTACTTAAGAAGATTTTTAATTTAGCATGAGCCCTTTTGTACTTTAAAAATGACTTTTCTCCACACCCTGCCCCCACCCGAGTGTAAAGGAACCATAGATTCATTCCAGAAAATATGGAAAAAGTAGAGTATCGGTCAGGGGACGTGACTGTCAGGAAATGTGAGCCAACTCCGACTGGCTTGAGTGGAACTTCATTTATTTGATGCGTAGTCTGGATCTCTCAGAATTGGCAGGACGTTTTCCAAACTAGGTGTAGAAAGTGAGAATGAATCATAGAAGCTAGAAGAGGCGGGAGCATGGGTTACTATGGCTACAGTAACCCGGTCCCCTTGGTGAGAAGAGGCAGGTCAGCACACCTCTGCTGCAGTAAATAACCCGGAACTGCATCATTCACGAAGTGTTATGGACTGAAATGTGTCTTCTAAAACTTGTATGTCAGGCGCGCCTCCATAGTGTAGTGGTTAGCATGTCTGCTTTACACGCAGAAGGTCCTGTGTTCACACCCCAGGTGGAGCCATGGACCACATCCCGGGTGCACCCACCCCGGGTGCGCACCATGAACGCATGGGAGGAGATGCCCCGCCTTCAGAGATCCAGTTCATAAGGGGAGATGGCAACATCCGTAGGTCAGGGGTGGAAGTGGTGGTGGGGGGATTAAAGAGAGGAAAAATAAATAAAAATAAATAAATTTGTATGTTTACGCCTTAACCCCCAATACCTCAGAATGCTATTGTATTTGGAGACAGGGTCTTTAAAGTAGTCATTTAGTCAAAACGGTCACCAGTGTGGGTCCTAATCCAATTTGACTGGTGTCCTTCTAAGGAAAGGAAATTTGGACGCAGAGAAAAAGCTGTTTGAGGGCACAGTGAGAAGGCAGCCATCTGCAAGGCAAAGAGAGAGAAACCGACCCTGCCGGCACCTCGATCTTGGACTCCAGCCTCCAGAAGTGTGAGACAATAGGCCCCCAGGGGGTGGTGTTTCTTTATGGTATCCCTAGCAAACAAATATGCTAAGGATCCAAAGTCTTGGGAGAGGACTGACAATTGGCTGGACTGAGGTCACGTGACAGTTTCCTGATTGGATCTCTTGACTTCTGTAGTGAAAGATAGAGAGCCGGATTACCCAGCCACGGATGCGGGGCACAGCAGAGATAATCCCTCAAAATAAAATTTGAATGTGAAGCAGACACCGTTGATGTCTGTGACAGCCAGTCCCTTTGGTGACCACCAGTGAGCCATGATCTTTAATCCTGGCGTCCATACCCTTGTGTTGTCCCCTCCCATGGTGAATCAGACCTGGCCTGTGTGGCTAATAGTTTTATATGAGAGGAGACTATGTCTAGCTTCTGAGTCAGGCCATAAAAGGCATTGTGCTTCTTCCTTGGTCTCCTGGCTTGCTCGCTCTGGAGCAGGTAGCCTTCGTGCCATGAGAATACTCAAGCAGCATGTGGAGAGACCCCCATGGGGGACAGCTGAGGTTTCCTGCCAACAGCCAGCAGTACCTGGCTGGCCACGTATGTGGCCCATGTAGAAGGCAGACCCTCCAGTCGCAGTCTGGCCTTCAGATGAGACTGCCACTTTAGCCGTCATCCTGACTGCAGCCTCACGAGAGACTCAGCTGGAACCAGCCAGCTGAGTTGCTACCAATTTCTTGACCCACAAAAACTGTGAGGCAGAATAAATGGTTATTATTGCTTTAAGAAGCTGAGTTTTAGAATAAGTTGTTAACTAGTCATAGGCCACTAAAACAGTGTCCCACCATCTGGCTGTTGCCGGTGCTTTTACAATGTCCAGGGAGTTTTGTCCTTCCCTATTTCCCCCCCCCCAGTATGGCCTGCCCAGTATCTGATCAGATCATGACTTCAAAGGCTCCTCTCCCTCATATCAAAGAGGGATGGGCTCTGGGGTGCAATTTACACTCCAACACTCCCCACGGGAGCTGGCCGAGGCTACGCAGCATTTGAAAACACATCTTTGCTGTGTCTCCCCTTCCCTACCTTACTTCCCTCACTTTCGTACGGGTTGAGGACATGCCCTCAACAAGTGACTCGCACAGGAAGTGTCACCTCAGGTTCTGCCTCTAGGAAAAGTGGCCTCAGACAGAATGCATCCAGGAAGGAAGTATGGAGGCTGAGCAGTCAGAAACATGCTGTGACAAATATGGTCCATCCCTTCCTGGCCCGACTTGGGTTTTTCCCCTATATTTACACTTTAAAGTATGCTCTAAACATCCCTACCTTCCTGTACAAAGACAAATTTGACTTCTTGCTGGAGGAAAATAATTCATATTTTGTCAGAGAACTCATTTAGCCAGAAGTGCATGCTTCCCGGATCATGTTGAGTCTTCTATCTTTTTGTGACTCTTATTTCAATATCTCGCACCTATGAAATGGTAAGTTAATCATTACCATATACTCATGGGGTGAAAGGGAGAAGAAAGAGAAGCAGGTTTTTATAAACATGTATCATACACATACAGACACAAAAATGCAGAACATAAACTGTTTTAGTAACTACTCATAAGAGTGTGGTTATCGTTTATTACTCTTACACTACCCACTTCATAGTCGCCGGTTGAGGTCGTTTGACCCAAATCTTGATTTCTCAGGGGGACTATATGCTTGCATTCTATGTGGCTCTTGGCAGATGACAAGTATAAGGGGGTATTAGTAGATAAATGGCACCCAAGAAGGATGGGCAGTGTATGCAGTGAAATGACAATTCATGGCTTGAATCCCAGTTCTCTACTTATACTTATTCAAAGTATTAAAAAGTATTTAATGAGTCCCTTCTACATGGCAGACACTGTCATAGACACTGCAAGTAGAATAACACTCATAAGCAAAGTCCTTCATTTTTCTCCTTAGCCTACGTGGTCACCGACAAGTTATTTCACTTCCCCAAGCCTTGCTTCCCTGGCCTATAAAATGAGACTATTAATACTTACTAGATGGGAGAGGTCAACTTGTTTGGTCACTAGAAAAATGGGAACCATAATACGAGATTTCTCTGGGAGAATTAAATCAGGCAAATGAGTATAGATTCATTCATTTGGCAAATAGTTATGGAGCATCTACTACGTGCTAGGGACGAAGCTGAGCCCTGGGAACGCGTCAGTAAATGAGGGAAGTGCAGTTGGCTCTTAAACGATGCAGGAGGGCGGGGCGCTGGCCCCTTGCACAGTTGAAAATTGGTGTTTAACTTTCGATTTTCCAAAAACTTAAGTAACAGCCTACTGTTGACCAGAAGACTTACCGATAACATAAACAGTTGATTAACACACATTTTGTATATTTCATGTATTATACACTGTATTCTTACCATACAGGAAGCTAGGGAAAAGAAAAAGCTAATAAGAAAATTTTTAGGAAGAGAAAATACCTTTACCATGTTTATTGAAAAAAAAAATCTATGTATAAGTGGACCTGGCGTATCATTCCTGACTGCTTGTAACTCTATTCTTTGAGTGCAGTTAGATATTAAGCAAAAAAAAAAAAAAATTACAATTGTGATTAGAGTTTCTAATAAATATTCAACCAGCTACAGCTACTGCTGTTATTCTTCCCTTGTCACCGCCCTGCTGGTTCTCAGGAGCTTCCTTCTTGAATGTCTCCATGGTCCGTAGAGCTTACAATGTGATTCTTATTTCTTAACCGAGTCCTGAATAGCAGACGAACATGTCAGTACTGGAGCAGCAAAGGCAGGTAAGAGTTAAAAGCGAAAAGTTTCTCAAAGGAACAGCAACCAATGCGTCTGCTGCCATGTTGGCTGAGTCTTGCTGTCACTTTGCCATGACTTTAGGTTTATGGAAAAAAAATAAGCCCTACAGAGAGGAAGAGAGGAAGTCATTTTTCCTACGGCACAGCTGAAAATCCCATTGCTCCATGGAATTTTTCCCCCCCCTTTAACGTGTACAGTTTTTGGACGGGTTTTGATCCTCTGTTGGCTTTCTTTAGACATTTTATTGTAAGGTGAATTTATGGACACTGAAACCGAATATAAGTGGCTGAGTACTAACTCTGTGGTTCTTCGATTTTAGCAGAGTGTGCCTAGCATGGGGACTGGTGGATACTAGCTGCTTGACAGATGGGGGGACTGGATGAATTTTTGCCTGGAGACTTCAAGCCAATCATAACCTTCTGGAAGTTCTGTTCTGTTGACTCATTTTGCTTGCAGAAGAAAAAGGTGTCCGTCAGCCTTCCTGCATCAGTGAGTCTGTTTCTGATCTGCCAGGGTGGGCACGCATCAGGGTTCTTAAGAAATTAATGTTTGCTGGGCACCTGTTTGATGTAAGTCATTGCGTTGGTGTTCCACATGTCAGACCCTTGAGACAGTTAAAAAAACAAGGAGGTGAAGGCATCACGTCCATCGCCCCCCTCCCATGAGAAGAGGTTACGAATGTATTCTACTTCGACCCCTAATTCATTTCCACGGGGATCATGATGACTGGTTGCTGCAGGTCTCTGGTTTCCGCTGAGATGTGTCTGTCTTCTCGTTGGCTAGCGGTTTTGTCATTAGCCTGATAAATGGACTCGATCTAACATTCTTCAACTCCAGAGTAGATGGGATTCTCATAGCCACTCTGCTGACCCCATCATTACTACACTGAAAATGTCCAGTTGGACTTTAGTAAGAAGACAAATTAAACGGGAAACATATTTCTTTCTCTCTGGTCAAGTAATTTTGGAGGCTACACCGAGGGAGTACAAAAGTTGTCTTCTAGCTTGAGAACTACCCCAGAAAGTAATTTTTTTTTTTGGGGGGGGGGGTTATAATTGCTTTGCTAGAAGAAAGTTAAGTTACTAGTTTCTTACTAGTGTGTCTCGCATATCATAGTAACCTCAAGAACACCATAGGCAGATTTATTCAAGTAGTTATTGGAGAAATGGAAAACAATACCTGAAAAGAAAAAGAACAAATGATGACAGACATGTAGTTGATACTTTGCAAATATTGATGAATAAAGACAGGAAGAAGTAAATAAAATAATTGAAAGAGTGAAGGCGAGTAATTCCCAGGATGGAGTAGCGAACGACTGAGATGGAAGAGGTGAGAGAATTGATGGGAGGGTCTTCTTGTGAATAATGGTACTCTCGATTGTCTTCCCGCAATTTTTAGGGTGCTTTCTCTGCACCCACCTTTATTCTATGCGACTCATCCCTTCTGACCACAATTGTCTGGACTACAGATGGCATCTAGCCCCAGGGGACAAATCAAGAGGTAAGGGGTAAGGAAAAGATGATCTTCCATGAGGCAGAAGAAAAAGATGCAGAGAGAGAGAGACAGAGAGACAGAGAGGGAGAGACACAGAGAGAGAGAGAGAGAGAGAGAGAGAGAGAGAGAGAGAGAGAGAGAGAACCAGAAAAGAGAAATGGAGAATGAGACATTCCTGGATTCCTGAAATTCTTCTAGTTCCTGGATATAACCCGGAATCTTTATAATTGCCCCAACATTTTCCAACAAGTTAACACAAATCAATTTATGCCCTTACGTCCCAAACGATCTTAATGCAGATGCCCAGCGATGAGATGCCCCAGACCTCACAGCCTTTGTCTGTGCAGGAACAAGAACTGGATCTCTCAGCACCCCTGCTGCTGTTCCCAGTTCCCCTCCTACTTCTTCATCCCTTGGGGTTTCAAGACAAAAAAAAAAAATAAGAGAAGAAGGAGAAAGACAAATGAAACACCTCTACCCTCATCACTTTAAGCTGGTTGGGATCGGAGGGGGTTGTTATTTGATTTGGTTTCCTTTCAGGGCTGAGGTTTGTCCTCCCTGCTTTTAGCAAGGGTTTCAGTTGCTTTATCTTGGCTCCCGGTTGCTCCAGCGGACTGAAGAGCGTCCAGGGCAGGGCTGTGGTATTTGCATTGGCCGTGTGAGCTGCTGGGGTCCTAGCAGGGCCTGACCTCAGCCTTCAGTGCACCAGGAGTTCCCTTTTCTGGGCTTCCTCATCCCAGGGATGAGGACCAAATGCGCCCACAGTGGAGTGCCGATCAGACCTGATGGGAGTCTCCCAGAAGTGTTTTTGTTTTGTAGGGCTCCCGCTAGGGATCATGGGAAATAAATGGTTCTTCTCTCCTGCAGTCTGTCCAGCGAGAGAGGCTGGTGGTTTTGGCTGCCTCCGTGGAAAAACAAATACCCTTCCACAAATAAGTTCTTCTCACAGCCTTGAATTAGTGTTGGCAAAAACACCTCTGAGTGGGGATTCCGCAACGGCGGAAGAAAAACCACACCTTAGAAGAGAGAGGGCATCGAAGAGGCGGGATGGATGGGTTGGGTGGAGCAGTTTGGGGGGCACAGGGGCAGTGAGCGTCCCTACATGGAAGTGTGGTCAACACCGAGAGCTCAGAGGGCACGGAGGGACAAGGTGTCCTGGCATCTTTCTCCAGACGAGCGTCCTAGGTGTCGGCTGTGGCATCTGGGAGTCCCAGCAGCCAGCGAACGCAGGGCTGTCTTGGGAAAAGCACCACTGGAGCAAAAAGGAGAGGAAATGAACTTGCTTTGCAAACGAACTCGCAGACTGTGGAAACCGCACCTCAGGGGAAGTTTAAAGTCATGGGACTCTGGCAGAAATGCTCTCTTCGGCCCCAAACGCACCTCTTTCACAGCATTGCTAAAAAAAAGTCGCTCCTTCTGAGCATCACTTTTACCCTTCACCACCCTATCCGCCCCTTGGCCGGTCTTTCCCTCCTCTTGCCCTCACCCGTCAGCTGGGCCCGCCAGTCCGAAGGCTGGGGCATGACATATTTGCACCATGCGTAAACACCACTTACCATTAAGCGCTCCACGTAATGAGAAACAGAGCCACGGGAGGGGAAGCTTCAAAGAGGTTAACGGAAGGAAGTGCCTGGAACGAAATCCGACTTGATGTCCCAATTAATACGTCCCCTAATTCTATTTCCTGCCCTTGCGGGCTAGCAGCCGCCTCCCTCTAATTTCTGTGGGAGATGGAGACTCGGCTGATGGGGAGGAAGGAACCTGGAAATGGGGTGGCTTCACGGATGACTTGATACGCAGGCAATGGGCATATTAGGACAAATTAGAGAATTAAGGAGGAGGAAAAAAAAGAGACAACGACAGTCAGAGGAAATGTCATCCCAAGTAATAGTATTAATGGAGACTGGGCTCTGCAGAAGGCGGCCACAGAAATTGAGAGCTGAGAGCACCAGCCAAACAGTCTTTGATTTCATCCTGGGAGAGAGGAGCTGTTGCCAGGCTCTGTTCTCACTGTGCTGGGACGTTGGGATAAAACCAGTCATTTTTTTTGGGGGGGGGGTGGGGAGGATAAAAGGTAGTTCCAAGTCTTGGCCAAAAGCTGTTGAACCTAGATGAAGGCTTTGGATGGAAATGAAAATGAAATATGAGGACTTTAGCCCAGGAAGAGTCAAGTTAGGATAAGCAGTGGGCTCCGAACGTGTTAAAATCTCTTCGAGATCATTATACAATCGGTGTGAAGTCCCGCCCTCCAATCACGCTTTTCATTTAAGCCTTGCCATCTCTGTATCTTCCCTGATGAACGAAGATGCATGCAAAGGAAAGAGCACGCCGTGCCTGACGCCCTGGAATGAAGACTTTCTCAGACGCGTCGGACACCCCAGCAAGTGGTGACCCAAAGACCCTCATCATTTCGCCAGGACAATCTGAGCCATCTCTGGATTGGTTCCCCTGACTCCAAGCTCTCCAGCACCCAGTCTGTCCTCAGCCCATCCTGTACACACCTGTCTAGTGATCTTTCTAAAATACAGAGCCCATGTCATCACCCCGCCCCCCTTCAGTATCTGGTGGGGGTCCCGGTGCCCGTGTGATCAATTCTGACCACCTGAGCATGGCATTTGTGGCCTCTCATATCTGAGTGGGCTTTCTCTGGGACCTGGTCATTCTCCTCTGAGGCCCCCACCCAACCCCACTGTGCTCTTTTACCTAGCTTTCCCCTTGCAGTGCCTTCCTCCTGTTTTCCCCTTCCCACTCTTCTTTGCTCTCTGTTTATCCACCAAGTCTAAGTTTAAATGGCTCCTCCTTGCTGAAGCCTTTCGAGGCATCGAAGTCACCTCTCTGTGTCCCCGTGGCCTCTTTTTGACTCTCTGCGTCATCACATGTCCTGCTGTATTGTCATAATTTGCTTTTTCATCTGCTTTTCCTAAGAGAATGTCTCCCAGGAGACACATAGAGGACAGGACCAATGGTATAAGTTTCCTTTACAGTGTCTGACATAATATAGGGGCTCAGTAAATGGGGAAGGAGAGAGAGAAGGAGAAAAGAAGGGAGAAAGCAAGAGATAGAAGAAAGAGGATACAGAAAGAACAGGAAACATCTTGAGCTGTGTTGTCCATGGAATGATTTTATCATTACGTGGCAAAGACACACGGTTTGGACATCTGATCAAGTTACGTTGGCTTTAGAATTTGTCCAGTGTAGGCAGCTTGGCTACACTGTGCAGCTGGTGATTAAGAGCCTATGCTCTGGAAACCTGAGTTCAAATCCGTTTGCAATCACTCGGTTATTTGGGAGGGCTTCCATTCTCTGAGCCTCAGTTCCCTCATCACTCAAAATGGGCAAAAGGTGGTCACAAGCCTCCAACAAGGCAGAGTACGTAAAGCGCTTTGCCCACTGCCTGGTGTGTAGTAAGTGATCAGTAAAATCTAATACGCATGAAAGTCAAGCCTGGGAAATCTGTCATTCTTTCAGACCATCTGTGGCTCTCTTTCCCTCCTCTTACTGGTCTTTTCTTCCTAGGCCCTGCCTCAAATCCTGAATTGTTCCCTCTCTCTGCTGCCAGGATACACAAGCCAGGGAGTGGCCCCAGCATTTCTGCCAACAGCTACTGGCATCTCGGTCACTGGGGAACAATATCATCGCTGTGGCTTGGTTCCTTAAAGAATCAATGCCTGCCACAAGCATACCCAAACAAAAACCTCCTAGTTACATCATTTCTTGAGAGGAGAGGCTACAGCAAAAATTTGCAGGTATGAGATTCGATGCCTTAGTTCCTTCTCTGTGGTTTGTGAGCCCCTCACCAGACAGTTCCTGTTGGTATAAATACTAATTCAGTGGCCAGAGAAATCCAGGTTGGAAATTCTCAGGAGATCATTAAACGATTCCCGAAAGGAGAGTGACTGACCTTGAGGTCCACGGAGGATGGCTCCAGAGTTGGCCGAGGGTTCGTCAAAGTCGTTCTCTGAAGGGCTGAGCTGGGCGTTGATGGCACTGAGAACTTGTTTCAGACCAGACCTTTCCACCTGTAGAGTCTGCAGATGTGTCTGAGACCCATAAGTTTTACGATCGACAAACTTTAGCCAGGGACTAGAGAGTCTTCCTTTTCTTGATACATGATGACTTTTGCAGAATTCTTCCTTCTTTTTATCCTCAACTTCTAACCTGTGCAAAGCCACTTTGTATTCGTCATTTATTGGAGTTTGAGAAGAGGGTGTCATTGTCTCTATTTGATCGATGAAAAAGAGGCACAGAATGGTTAAGGCCAAGTGTCGTGGATCCACAATGTGTTACTTGGATCCATTTCCAGACTGCCAGTCTTATTTCTCTGGGCTCCTTGAAGTTTTGCCAGCTGAATGCCTTTCACTCCCAGCCTTCTCTGGGTTTTGCACCCAGCTGACAAGATCCACCTTGTTTGAGATTATGACCTCTTTAAAGAACAGTCTTAAAAAACAGGTGATTCAGGGTATTAAAGGCCTAGTCCCTTGGCCCCAGTATAGAAAGGTCACCCCATCTTCAGAATTCTCACGCTGTCAGCTGAGGCTTTTGCTGAGACTCCATCAGAACTCACCTCAACCCTCCACCCAAACCCGATTTCTCTCCTTCCCTTCTATTCTCGGTAAATGTCCTGCATATTAATCTTCATCTCAGCATCTGCTTCCTAGGGAACCTGCAGCATCAAGGCCACACAGGGTAAAAGAGGTCAAGATTAGGCCGAAACCCAAGTGTCAAGACTCCTGCTCAGTCAGGACATCCTTGGTCGATTTCTGCATCCTTCCGAGGTGCCAGGTGCTGAGCCGGGAGCAGGGGTTGACGTGATGAACGAGGTTCACAGGACCCCTGCCACGTCCAGAAGGACAACAGACGCTGAATTTAGTTATCTATGAGGGTGATGAGTTTTAAGAAGGAGAAGTACCAGATGTTTCGGAAGTAAATAACCTATCAATCAAGAGGATCGCGTAAGGCTTCCTGGAGACAGAAATGGTTGAATTAAGACTGAAAGATGACGAGGACATGTCAGCCAGGCAAAGAACAACTTGTTCAAAAGTCTGTATAGTAGAGGGGGCATGGCGTCATAGTGGAGCTCACAAGACTCAGGGGGCAGATGAGGAGCATGGCGTGAAAGGAGCCTGGAGTCCATGCTAGCTTGGACCACGTGGACGATTAGGAAGGTTCTGGACTCTGTGGCATGGAGCCTCCAAAGACGCCCACCATTGAAGATGTCACCTTTGAATGCACCTGCTGCTCAATCCACACTCTGAATCCAGTTTGGGCTTGGGGTTGGCCTTGGTTGATAGAACATAGCACAAGCGTCACTCTGTCAGTCTTGGCTGTAGGCCTTAAGAGGCCTGGTGGTTTCCAGTGTCACCCTGGAAGCCTGTCATCGGGGCTGTAAAGAAACTCTGTGGAATGATGAGGTACCCTGTGGAGAGTGAGCAGCCACAGAGAGAAATACCGAGGCGCCAGATGTGAGAAGACATCTTTCTGGAATTTCTAGCTCAGTCTGACTGCCAAGTGAATGCAGTAAGCGAACCCAGGCAATACCACGTGGTGTGGGAGAATCATCCACCACAGCCCGCCTGGACTCTTGACCCACAGAATTGTGAGAAATAAGAACTCATTGTCGTTTTCAGACCTGAAGTTTTGACTTGGTTTGTTACACAGCAGTAGCTAACTGAAACGTTCTCCCTTAGGAAAAAAATCCTAGATACACATCCGCCCCCAACAGTTCACACTTACTGAGTGCCAATAATGTGTCAGGTTTTGTGGTATAAATTTTTACACAGGCATACCTTGGATATACTATAGGCTCGATTACAGATCACCTCCATAAGTGAGTCATAATCTTTTTGCTGGTGGAGGGACTTGCCTTTAATTTGTAAAAACAAACAAACAAACAACCCCCCCAAAAACACAAAAAACAAAAAAGTCACAGTGTCTGTGAAGAAAAATAAAATGAGATATGTCTGTACCTTATTTCATTTAAACCTCACCGATGTTCCAATGAAGTAAACATTTATGATCATCTCACTGATGAGAATAAGAAGCTCAGAGTGAATGACGTGGCCAGTGTGCATAGCTTGTAAATTGGGGGATCATGGACTTGAACCCGCCCCGTGGCTTCCTGATGCCCATACTCTCCATCACTCTCTTGACTGTTCTTTCATGGGCATGGGCCCAAGAAAACATGCCTAAAAGTCTGGAGCTATAGTAAAAGTCGGCTGTCGCTGGCAGGCAGCACCGAGCTAAGACTCACATTTTTTAGACAGTAATCCCCGCATCTCTCCAGAGAGCTGCCTCTTTGGTCAGCAGATTTGTCTCACAGAAGTCAGGATAAGGAGAGATAGACCCCAAACGGTAACTCAGATGCCTGGCTGCACCTTTCCAAGTGAGCTTGGGTCATGACATCTCTACCCTGTACTTCAGTTTCTCCACCTGTAAAATGAGGACAGAGTTTTCAGGCATTTCCAGATTTGTCATATTAGCAAATGACCAAATCTATCCATTATATACTTGTTTTGTACGTCTTCTCACATTTGTAACTTAAATATGTGCCTTGTTTGAAGCTTTGTCATCTGTTAACCTGAGGATTTAATATACTGGTGGTAGATTTTTGGAATACACCTGAAAACGAACATGTAATTTTTGAAAGTGCTCATCTCCTACCACCTGTAATCATTTCATGAGCTGCCATGGTGTGGGTACCATGTTGGAGACAGGGTGGGGTGGTCATACTGATCTTGACAAGGGCTAGGGAAGGGACCTCAGGTTGGTCTCCCTAGATTGTCCAACTCTCACCTCACAAACAAAGGTGCTTTCCAGGCCCTTTATACCACCCCACCTCCCTGGTCCCACATTCTCCTGGGTAGGTGGAAGCCAGAGGCTTCTCCTGGCATCACACCAGCTCGTTATGGAATGAGAGGGTTCCTGGCAGAGTGAAAGTAGGCTTGGGAGGAAGGCAATAGGCAGGGAGGGGGAAATGAGAGGAGAAGAGAGAGTTTAGTTCCTCTAACTGGCCTTCGGGAACTTTCTCTTAATCCTTCCTTCTAGAGCAGTGTGGCATTTTAAGTATTCCTGGTCTGAGGTTTGGCTGCTCAGAGGTGGTGAGTGCCCAGCTTGAGATCGGTCTGCTGTGGACGGTACAACTGCAGTTAAAGGGCGAGGCTGCTGGGAGGGCTGTGTTTCCTTTCCCCGACCTCTGGCCGGGGTACTGGCATGTCGCATTAGGTCTCAGAGCCAGCTGCACAGAATAGAGAGAGCGCACTGGATTGAGAGAGAATATTAACGCCTCATCGTCATCGTCATCATAATTATAGCAACAACAATCATCCCAGGTAACACTCTGGATGTGGCTTAACTCGCCTGACTGATCCCCACAGCCTTGTGAGACAGGTCCACTCTTCTCCCCATTTTATAGGTGAGGAAACTAAGGTTGGAAGAGATGAAGTCACCTGCTCCTAGATTTTACACCTGGCGAGTGGCTGTAAGATGTGCCATGGGTCCCTTCCTCTCTCTGGACCTCGAAGGTCTGTTCTGTAAATTGTGGGTGTCGGACCAGATTGGTGGTAGTTTAGGGATTTTATTATTTTTTTAGTCGTGGACTCTTTCTTCAGATGAAGCCAGTTAGAAAGGTGGATATGTAAACAAGAGGTGAGCAGGATTGTTGTTTCGATGCAGAATGCAGGGGATGGATGCCAACGGAGCTAACCCTTTCTTCTCTGAGCCACTGCCTGGCGACTTCCAGGATCCTATAACCAGAGGGATAAGAACTTCTTTCAAGTTGTTGCCTTATTTTCTGAAAATCTAGTCCCTGGAGACCTCAGAGGCTCTGTGGATGGCTTAAGGTGTCGTCCTTGGTGCTGCATGTTAGCAAATGTCCTTGACTGCAGACTTATTCCACCATTCAGTCCTCTAATATTTTGGGTCCCCGTGTGTGTAGCCAGCCTGATGTTGAGCATATGGGATAGAAGGAGACAAGAGATGCTCTTTTCACCATTTCACATTTGATATCTTTTGGGGGAGAAAGGAGTGGGGAGGTGGCGACAAGTTCATGGGCAATCACAATGCTCAGTGATAAGCATTTTAACAGGAATGAACACAGAACACTGGAAAGGGGGCTTCCAGTTCAGACTGTGAAGTTAGGGGGGCTGTCTGGCAGGATATAGGGAAGAGAGAGAGCAAAGGCGGACGGGTTACGTGGGATAAGGAAGGATTTCAGGGGGAGAGCCTTGTGCAATGCAAGGCTACAGAAGAAAGAAGCATGAGCATCATTTGCTCTGTGAGGTGATTGAGGCTGCAGACAGGAGAGAGGGGCTGGCCGTCGACAGCATCTCTTTTATGCCCCTTCCACGCTTTATCTGCTCGTCTGGGGCACAGCGAGGAATACGGGGTGGGAGGTAGATGCTCGGCAATTCCTTGGCTCTTGGTTGAATCCATTGCAGGAACCCACGAATAATTACCTGTTCCAGGAGGCTCAGTTCTCGCCTTGTTAATAAAAACAAGAAACCGGAAACTGCTACCCACACTCCCGGCAACCTGGACATTCTCAGATGGAGGAAATAAGAAGGAGAGGCGGGAAAGCGTGGCCTGTTTCACTGCTATGAAATCGCTACCTTTCATTGCCTTTTGGGGGAGGAAGCTGGCCCAAGTCCCTCAAACCTGCTCCCGCCCACTTCTCTGCCCGGGGTGTCAGATTCTTTCCCCTGCCTCTGTGACTCACCGGCTCACAAGGTGGTTTTCTTGTATTCCTCTCTCCAGTGACACATCGTTACTGAAAAATTGGTCTTGAGGCTCAGAGTGGGAAACCACAAGGGTATGAGAAGGTGGTTGCCCAAAGTACGCCTCGTAAAAACCCAGGCCTGCAGTTTGAGCCTTGAGCCCTGAGGGTCTGACCTGGTGCCCATGGAGAAGCGGGCACCAGAGTGGTCAGTACAGACTCAGGCTTGGGTATCGGAGGGAGCTGGCTTGCCCTGGACTCCCTCTGGATGGCCAGAAACCAGCTAGGAGAGGTGAAAATGTCCCATCTGTGTGTCGTCTGATATTCATATTACCATACCTGCTGTCTTTTGGTTCGTGTTTGCTTAGAGTTTCTTCTTTCCAGTCTATAATTCTCAAATCTTGTATTAATGTGTGCACGCTTCGGAAAAAAACACACAACTGATTAAAAAAAACTAATCTATCTTTTGGCTGAAGAGTTTAATCTCATTAGCATGGATGTGATTACATATTAGTTTAGACTTTATCTTCTAAGATGTCTTTTGATTTATATATATTTTTTTCTTTTTGTCTTTGCTTTTTTCTCCTATTTCTTTTCTTTTTTCTTTTTTTGTATTAGAGTAATAGGGGTTTCTTTAGTCCCCTCCCATTTCCCCCCTCCTAGTTTAGAAGTTATATGTTTTATTTCTATTCTTTAAATATGTACATTAAATTCTTGCTATTCATATGATTAATCACTGTAATCAATACAATAATTCATCGAGCTTCCTCCTAAGCAAAATGAAGCCCTCAGAATAATTAACCTCCAACCTTTTCTTCTTCCCAGCATTTATATTATTATTTTTTTCTAGCATTTATATTATTCTTGTACAAACCAGGTTAGAGTCCCAGCCCTAGTCCTTTCTGTCTGTGTTACCTTGCAAGTAACTTCACCTCCCTGATTCTTAGATTATTCAGCTAAAAAAAGTGGAAATCAGATCTTTCCCAAAGGGTTGTTGGATGGTCAGAAACCAGCTAGGGGAGGTGAAAATGTCTCCTCTGTGTTGATCCCCAAATCCTCTAGAAATTGGAGAAGTCAGAGAATCATTCCTGTGGCCTTGAAGGAAATCAGGTCCTTTTATTCTCCTGTCTTGTCCCTTCTTTTTCTTTGGCTGTCTTTGGATCTGATCTTTCTTTGATAATCAGTGTCTCCTTAGACCTCACTCTGGGCTGAGGCGATGGAGTGTGATGAACGTGTCAAAAGGTAACTGCCCACGTGGGCAGGAGTCTGCCTTCTCTCTCGGCCGCCATTCTGCTTTGCCTCTTCATGCCCTTCCTCCGTCTTGGACTCTGCCTCCCACTGCCTGGTTCCTTCCTCTTTTTTCTCCTCCTCCTATGCAGCCAGGATTTCTGCCTTGCAACCTCGGTCTGTCTCCCCACATCTTTGCTTGCCTCGGTCTGCGTTTCTGTACCTTCTCTCTGTCTCCGGCTGTGACCGTGACTCCTCTTCTCCATCCATCTCCCATCTCACGCCAGCTCCGTCCACCTCTCTGACTCTCTCGCCTCCCTCCCATCCACCTCTTTGAATCCAGCAGAGACTCTTCCTCCATCCGCCTCCCTCCCTTTCACCTCCGTGTCTGTCTCCGCACTCACTGCTCTTTCTACCATTTTCTCTCCACCCACCATCTTTCTCTTTATTGCCCAGGTCTCTGTTCCCCACCCAGCTTTTGGTCTCTGATCTTCCCGTTCCCTGTCTCTGCCTCTCGCCGGCGTCACGCCCTCCACCTCTGTCTCTTTCTTACTCTCTGTCTCACTGCACGCTCTTCGCACATCAGACCCGACCCCAGCCCGGGGTCTCTGGGCTCCAGGAAGCCGGCCAGAGACTGTGCAGGCTGCACCATACCCCAGGAACTTGGCCAGCAATCATTTCATTAAGCAGGAATGGTGTTTCCATTACCAGATAGCAGGTCTGTTTCTTCCCCGCCCGGGCCCCCTCCCGGCCGCAAAGCCCCCTCGCCACTTCCTGCTCACAGCAGCCACACAAGACCTCATTCTAATCCTCTGACTTGTCTGTTTAGTGTCTTTAGAGAGGGGAATGGAGCAGAAAAGTAGCTTGTCTTTTATTTTTATTTGCCCTGTTTTTCCTTCCTCCAGATATCCCCCTGGGGCACCGGCCTAGAACACAGCAACAAATATTTACTAATTCCATTAACAGAGGAGGGATTTTTTTTTTCCCCAAGTGAATATCTGAGGCCCCAAGTTCATGGTGAACCTCCTCCCCCACACAGCCCCTCTCCCCCCTCCTCCCTACACACCCAGGACTTATATATAGTTCACTCAGTGCCATTTCCCCAATTTTTTCCGAAGTTCAAGACAAGTTGAAGGGTCAAAAAGGCAAAGGGTGTTTTAGAAGTTTAGCAGACAGCTTTTGGTACAAGGGGAAGAAAGAAGAGGGTAGTGGGAGAGAGGGAAAAAGAGCGAGGAGGCAGGAATCTGGCTCACATTAAGCTGGAAAGTTCCAACCATTGATTTGCTCTGGAATTATAGCCTTTAAAAAAAAATTCACAAAACATGGTTTATTCACAATTTTTAAAGAAATGACAACCAAAAGTTACACTTTGGTTCATCAAGATGAAGACTCAGTCTTTTTTTTTTCCTTTAGATCTTTGAGGTAGGACTGGGAGGAAGGGGCTGGGGGACAGGGATAGCATTTCAAAGCAGGGGGTCCCGAGAACATAGCATAATTTTCTACCCAGGCTCATCCAATGTCTCTCTACCCATCCCTGCCTCTCAGGGGAAGCCAAGGACATGAACTCGCGTGGGGAGGGAGGTGTCTTAGAGGAAGGAGGACCTGCGCTGACATCTCTGGACCCTGGTAAAGGAGAAAGGAGAGAGGAAATGACACTCATTAGGTCATGCTAACAAATGCCACATCGGACATGGGTTTAGCGGTTGTATGCGATTCCCAGAGCTGCTGTAACCAATCGCCACAAGCTAGGTGGGCGAAAACAACAGAAATGTCTTCTCACACGGGCCAGAAGTCTGAAACCAAGGTGTTGGCAGGGCCATGCTCCTTCTGAAGGGAGTAGGGGAGAATCCCTCCTTGTTTCTTCCAGCTTCTGAGAGCCCTAGGCGTCCCTCGGTTATGGCCACATAATTCTAATCTCTGCCTCCGTTGTCACAGGACCTTCCCATGTGTATCCAATTTCCCTCTTCTGTTTTCTTAGACTTAGGATGCCACCCCAAATCCAGGATGATCTCTTGGGATCCTTAATTACACCAACAAAGATCTTATGCCCACATTAAGGTCACATTTGCAAGCACAAGGCGTTAGGATTTGGACCCATCTTTTTTTGGGGGTGGCGGTAGGGCGGACACCCACTAGACCCACTACAGTGATCATACAGCGCTTCTCAGTAGTGTCAAGTGGGGAAGCCAACCAGGAATGACAAAGCTAGAGAGACACTGTGCTCTGATCCTGATTGGTGCAAAGAGAAAGTCCCGGCTGGTGCTGGTGTGTCTTTAGCACCTTCTGGCCACTTGCTCATCCTCCTTCTGAAGGAAGACAGAAGGCTTCCCTCAGGCTCACAAGCTTCCGCAGCCAACTCTACCCAGCGTGTTTCTCCTTGAACTCTAGCCGCTGTTGTATGCATT
Source organism: Eidolon dupreanum (assembly GCA_028627145.1). Lineage (NCBI taxonomy): Eukaryota > Metazoa > Chordata > Mammalia > Chiroptera > Pteropodidae > Eidolon > Eidolon dupreanum. Next base: position 101,215,215 of record CM053510.1, on the reverse strand, counting down.
GGGTTCCCCCATGAGATTTTGGTTGGGGAGGGGGGAAAAGAAACTCCATCACGAAAAGAAAACTTCCAGAATCAACCTTCTCTGCTACTCCACTTTTATTTTACAGATAAAGAAATTAAGGTGTAGAAAGGAAAAAAAAAAAAAAAAGGAAAAGAAAGAAATGTTCAAGGTCACCCCGGCGTCTGTACTCCCATATGTTTTGCTCTTACTATTTATGGGGCAGCTGCAGGACGTGAATTCTTTGGGATGGGAATTCTTCAGAACATGAGTTATTGTATAAAGTCCTCACAGCAGCGCTGTGAAATCGCTGGAATTTGACCGAGGAGGAAACTGAGGCTCAGGGAGGGTAAGGAGCTTGTCCACCACGGCAGGGCTGTGAGGAGGGGAAGGAGTGTGACGCCCACCCACATCTGGCTCACCCTCCATGTGGAGTTTTTACCATAGCAGCCTACTGCTTTCAGCCTCCCGCTCCTTGCAAATGTCTGCCTAGCCTCAGCCACCACCACGACCACGCCTGCACGTGTACACACACACACACGCACACACACACACACACACACGCACACACACACTCCATTTATTTGGACGAGGACATCCTGAGTCTTGGCTGTTTCTGCAGGTTCTACGTCCACACACCTCATCCAGTTGACATTCCTCTGCTGGGTCCACTTGGAAATCCTTGCAGGTGACAACATGTTTCTGGCTTCCTCTGAACAGAATGAGTGTAAGGGACACATCCCTCCTTGGGGAAAGAAGAGAGGCTGTGAGCAGAGAGAGGTTCTGAGCCTAAGGGTGCCAGGTTATTTCTCTCTGTTTTGGAAGTCCCTAGACATTGGAAGACAATTGGATGAACCCAATTAGTTGGCTTTTTTTTCTCCCCCCAAACAACCAATTGTTGGAAACCATCAAAGACCCTGACACCGAGACCACATGAATGACCTGCCTCAGATTGTTAGCTGATGAGTGTCTTCACTCACGACGCGGTTGTATTCTGTATTCCTGGAGAGTCCCTTTTAAGAAACTATGTGAACTATGAGCCCCCGCCCCACCACCCCCGCCATGAAGTAAATGCCCACATGCCACAGTTTTCATACAATTTCTCAGAGTTTACATACTTTCTGAAGGTCTTTTCTGAGCTCTCATTTGAGATTCTCCAGTTCACTAATCGGCATAGAAGCATCCCTGGATATTCGCATGGGTGATTTTCTCAACTCGCAGGTGGGGGAAACTGAGACTCAACACCCAAGTGTGGAAGGACTAGGAAGTCCTGGGGGTGGGTAGGGCCAGTGCTGGGGTTCAGATGCTCTGCCTTCTCAGACTGGTCAGTGTCCTTTTCTACCGTGTCCCCTCTCCCTGAAAGCTCGAGGCACTGCTGGAAAGACCTAGACAAGCTTGGGAGAATCACTCAGTTGGAACTCCAAGTGGTAGGGACTGAGGGACCCTTCCCCCGACTCCTAGGTTCAAATCCCAGCTCCTCCAGTTATGGGCCCCGGCACCATGGGTAAGTGACTTAAGTTCTCTGTGCCTCAGTTTTCTCCCCAGTAAAATGGGAAGATATTAGCACGTCATGTTCTACTTCATAGCGTTTTAGCGAAGATTAAAATAGAATCCAGGTCAAGTTTTGAAATACTGCCCGGCGTACAGTACGCGTTCGATGAAGAGTTATTACTGGCAATACCGATATTGTGATTATTACTAGATAGAGAGGAAAACACCTCTCTCTTGGTGTAGTACAGACCCCATCGGTGTGACCCCAACCCTTACTCTGAGCCAGAAGACATTCAACTCCTGACGGAAACTGGTTTTGGTGTTGGGGTGGTGGAACTGAGAGGTACTCGAAGCGTAAGTGGCTTGATTCTCTGATGTTTAGGCAGAGCAACTATCACGTAGAGGAATGAAGGGACTTTTCTGAAGATCCCAGAGGCACAGGCAGGTTTCCAGAGCCTTCACAGTCTCACCATCCTCCTCCTGCTTCGGGCCCATCCCTCCCTCAAGTTGTAATTCTGAAGAGCAGACATTGGCTCCCTTGACACCGAAAGGGTTAACTCCGAACCCTGCAGCTGGCCGCAGCTGTAGGATCCGAGCATCCTACACTCTGATTTTCATTTGCAAAACAAACAAACAAGAGGCTCCCTAATAACTCCCAGGCCTCCTTCCTTGTGGCTTTTGCAAGAAGCAGGCCTTCCAAAGATCCCTAATTGCTGTGTGGTTGTTGGACAACTAAAGACTGTTTCATGGCTGGCAAAAGCTTTGCGTGTCCACTCACTCGGTCACCCATCAAAGACCCACTTCAAGCCTTCAGCGGTAGATACAGACACCAACACCCTCCCCACCCTCAAGAAGTGGACACTATTCTTAAAGCATTCCCAGAGCTGCTCCAACAGAGAGGTCAGCATGACGATTCTCCAAAGAGCAGCAGGACCATGGAAGTAGTCAGTGAACAAAGGCCAGTCCAAGAGGAATACAGAAATCTGGCCCAATGGAGCCCCAGTTCTCTAGGTTGACACTCTGATTTGTCGCCTGGCTTAAAACCATGCTAACAGATCAGATTGGTCTTCCTTTTCTTTCTCTCCTCCTATCCCAGATCCAGACAAAGCGAAATCATTCGATTCTTCTCTTTTTTCTTTTCTTTTCAACCAAAGCTTTATCTATCCCAATAGATATATTCTTTTGTAATCAAGTTCAATTTGATGAACACCTTACTCATGTCAGTGGAGTCTTATGGGAAGCAATTGCTAAGGCGAAGTGAGAAATGTAAGAGAGTCTTGGGGTAATGCCTGAGAAAGATTCAGCGGGGAAAGAAGCAAGATTAGGAAGGAAGAGCCTCAGACCACAATAAAGAAAGCCTCCGTTAACTCAGTGGGGCAGTCCAGAGCAAAGATCATCCATCAGAGGAGGCCTACGCTGGGCAGAAATGACTAGTCCCTAATCAGCATTTGAATGGGGGCTTCCCAGGAAGAATGAAGTTTTGATTTCAAAGCCAAAGTGGATCCCAAAGGTGCTGTAGCTGGAGGCTGTCCCCTAACTGCACCCCTTGCAATAGAGAATTCTTTCTCGAAAGGAGATCTGAGCATCACATCTTGATGGCTACCATACCCTTCTATACCTACTATGTAATAGGACCATGCTAGGACATGGGAGGAGGGAAGGGAAGATAATATTCAATTCTTCCCTTATGTCATTACCTGGCCTAATATTGTCGTTCCGTGATGTGCAAACAAAATTGGGTCTGAAATGTTTTCTGCAGATATCAAGTTCTTAGAAGTAGCCATTAATTCCCGTTACAACGAATGCAAAGTCCACAGCATCCTTGTTAATTCAGAAGTCTGTCCAAACAACAAGCTAGTGACACATAATATGGGTCATAATTATGTGCCACAGATAACTGTAAAATCTGTTATTACACTAATAATTTGTAAAAAAAAAAAAAAAAAAAAAAATCCCGCAGGAACTTGGCAGCTGAAATGCCAGTGCTTACCATTTAAGCAGTTATTTGCAGGCTCCACAAATGTGTGGAAAATCATTAAAGAAATACTTGATATGCGCTTGACAGTATTTATTTTCAGATTTGATACTGTATCGCGGTGCAAACACTAGGTAGGTAGGAAGCATTGAATGGACATCTCTACCAAATGGTGCCCAGGAAACAAAAGATAAGAATAACAGTGATGACTGGGATGCTATTTAACTATTTTGCTGCTTAATACACCACCCCAAACTTTGTGTCCAGAAATCAGCACCATTTTGTTACACTCATGGATGTGGTAGGTCAGGACATGGCAGGATTGTTTTGTCACTGCTCTGTGGTGACCAGATTTCAGCTAGGAAGATTTCTCAAAGGCTGAGGGCGGCTGGAAGCACCTGGAGGCTCCTTCACTCATACGACCGATGCCTGGATTTGGCTGGGACCTTCCTTTGGACCTCGCCGTGGCTCTGGCTTTCTTGCAGCTCCGTGGCCTCAGGTTAGCCACACTCCTTTCACGGTCCAAGACTCTAGTATTCTAATGAACAAGGAGTTTTATGACCCATGCTTGAAAATCAGACAGCATCACTCCTGCCGTACTCTTTTGGTCGAAGAATTCACAAACCCACCCAGATTCAAGTGGGAAGGGCATAGTGGGATGGGAGGAGGGACAAAAAAGTTTGTGACTGTTTTGAAGAACTACCACAATAGGTAATAATGATTTTCACTAGCTGTGTGCCAGGCCTGCTGCTAAGCTATGGTGCATTTATTTTTCACAATAGCCTTATGAATTAGGGATTACAATCTTCATTCTATAGAGGGCTCAAGTGACTTGCCCAAAGTTGCATGGGTAGAAAGAGACATAGCCACAACGAATTCCCGAATCTGTCAAATTCTATAACCCTTCACCCGAATCTTAATGTCATGCCTGAATGTCACCTCATTCCTGACCCCTATTTCTGGAGTGATATGAGAATGGCTGATTGAAGGAAGAGGCTCAAAGATGAATGAAAGGGATTTTCTTACTTGTAAAACTAATTTTTTTTTAAAGGAGACTTTCACAATTATTTCTCAGTCATATCCCAAATTCCTGAGTTGAAAATACTATAAACCAAAGTGACCCAGTCAGAATGTCCCATTGCTTCCCGGTAGGCTGTGCTCTAGATGGGTAATTGATAGCGCCTTCGGGAGTATGTAGGTCAAGCTAAGCCTGGGTGACAAAAGCAGTTGGCATCAGAGCACATGAGGTTCAGCTTTCAGGTTGCTCTTCATATGTCATGCCTACATGGGGTTGGCCAAGTGTGTCCTGGTGACAGGCAGGGCCTGGCAGACAACCAGGCCTTGGTGGGCAAGCGGTGCCATCCCGGGAAGGTGATGATGTCATAGAGGAAGGAGCCAATGCCCTGGTTTTAATGAGTGGTCTGAGTGAGTTCAGGAAGCAGTGGGGACAGCTCTGAGATACAGGAATGTTCCTCAGTCCCATCGGCCCACCCCGCCACTGTCCACATCCTGGGAATTCCCAGGCAATTTACATGGAAACGTAGGAGTCTCGATCACACATTCCATCATACTCTTGGTGTATAAAGTGACTTTGGATAGCACAACTCGCCCGTTTCGTTTCCCAAGGGTCATTTCCCAAGACCCTCTCCTGAGACCCTAACCAAGTCTTCCCGTTTTTACCATATTCTCACCTCCTCAGGATCCTCCTACTGTGCACCTGGCACACAGTAGGTGATCAATTAGTGTTGAAAGAATTGTACTTTATATTCCACCAATTTCGCTCTGGATAGTCAGTCTCTTACACACATTTCTACCTGTGTCCATATTGTCCTCCTTGCCTTAAATTCTCTCCTCTCTCTCCATCTGTCCCTTATCTTTCCCACTCCTAGGGATGCTCAGAACTGAACTCAGACCTCCTTTTCTTCCAATAGACTTTCCTGTAGCTAATCTCCCATGTCCAGTTCAAAGCTCTTCCCACTTAGCTCTCTATTTACTCATATGGCAGCATCTTTTACATCTAACACACCGTACTGTAATGAACTCGTATAGAGGGTTCAATTTCATATGCTGTGATTCAGACATGCCCAGAAGAACTTCGTAAATAAAATACAGCTTTCTTCATTTTTCTAGAAGGGATTTCATTTCACCCTTGAGTCTCCATTTCCATTAATGGCAGAAAAAATTAAATTTCCCAATTAGTAGTAAGGATTTCTTTAGTGAATATTCAGCCGATTAAGAATTCAAACTCCTAGCAAGGGCTATGTCTCCATCCTTAAGATGTCTGCTTCTCTGCCTCATTTCCAAGGCAGTCTCTGGGTGCAGGGAAAGCCAAAGTGCCCTCAAGGTGACAGGGTGACTGGCTTCCATTGAGTCTTCGCTCTGTTCTGCTGTGGAGTGACTGGCCTCGCCTATCCCTTGGTGCCACGCTACCTTGCAGTCCATGACCCTTATCATTGCCCGCTGCTGATTCTAGGCTCTTTCTGATTTTCCAGTCTCTGAGCACTTCCCACTGGGACACATGGGAATTTCCAGATTCCTTTGCTCAGACCCTGGGGAACCAAAGTCCCATCTCAAGCGATGCACCCAGCGTGTGCATGCTCCATTTGGCTTCTGGTGTCCATCCCAGTGGATTGGAGCCACAGTTCCAGGTGTGGTTAGATTCCCTCAAACCCCTCTGGATGTTTCTACCGCTCCTGACTCCTACAGGCTGTGGGGTGCTGCCGGAGGTGAACCAAAGACTCTTCATTCCTGACCACTCAGCACTGGATGAACTTTTTCTTTCCCCTTCTTATTGAACAGGAAGTTCCCTTATATGATATTCTTCTTTACTCTTTCTCTATTGAATTCTTTATTCTAGGTGGCAGCCATCTACCCATACTCTGGGACAACTGCTCTGAGGCTTTGACTTAATAGTAGAAGGAATGTAGCAGAATTAAGAGTGAGGAGAGGAGGGAGAGAGAGAGGGAGGAAAGAAGAGAACAGCAAATACACACCCAGGTGTTTTCCTTGTTGCATTGGTCTCTCTCTTTGTTGCCCACTGTGACTTCTTGAGAACAGGGACTGTTTCTGACTCATTCCTGCCGTCCCAGGGCCTTGAATGGGGCTGACATAAAGGAATGCTTGTGGAATGTTTTTTGAAGGAAACCCTGATTTCCCAGATGCCGCCCTTGACTTCCGGAGACCTCAGCGCCCAACACGCGATGCTCTGTCATGATAGTTGACTTCATGTTCCGGGGGGGGGGGGGAATGAAGGGATATAATAATGATAGGTACTAGATTTTGAGCATCATATATTTATATATATATATCAGATATAGTACCAGCCACTTTAATTGGATTGTCTATAATTTCATGCAGCCCTATGGATTAGGCTTAATAATTCTCCTCTTGCACATGTAGAAAATCATGTTGAGAAAGGTTGAATCTCTTATCTGAACTTACTTTACCAGTGTGTAAAAGAGCCAGGATTTGAACCCCGGAACCTGTGGCTCCAAAGCTCAGGGCCTTTCACGAGGCCACCCTGGAAGGGAGAAGTCTGCATGCGACTCTTCCTTCAAAACTGAGGAAAGAACCCTGGTCTCAGATGGTCTTGGAATTTAACCCTTGCCAGCCCACATGTTGGGAGGACAGGCCTTGGAGCCACAGTTTAGAGTTTGGGGTTCATTGTGCCAAATCTCTGCTATATGGGACACACCATATGGAACCGAGAATTCATCACAGCCTTTGGCAGGCAGCCTGGCCTGGAAATCACCCAGAAGGCTACATTTTGATCAGGAAGCTTGCAGCTGTTTTTCAAAGCCATTATTGGAATTTTACATTTTATTTTATTTTTAGTAAACCTGTGTGCCCCTCGTTTTTTTTCAGCCAGTCTTCTCATTTCCTTGGCGTTCTGGGCTGTCGCAGTAGGTACACGGCCCATGTTCTGAGACAGATTAGGGACACTGGAGAGGGTAGGACACCTCGTTGGCTCCAATGAGGATTGAGGCCTCAGGGGAAAAAAAATCCCAAGTAAGGTTAAGCACATAAACAGCTGTGGCTTCGTCTCCGAGTCTCAAGGTTGCAGTGGAGAAACGAAAGTACAAAGGATTTCTGAGTGCTCGAAAAAAAAAAAAAGCGTAATGTTGCTTTTCCTAAAGCGAGGCCTATGGAAGGTCGGGCAGACACCCTCGGGCTGGGGCGTTCAGGCGGTCAGGCCGGTTTGTAGGATGCATGCAGAAAGCGCTCCCTTTTTGATTTTCCAAGTGATTCACCAGATCCCTGTCACGCTGGGGCCGAATTCTTGAAAGCGAAGCCGCATTTGAATTCTCCAAAGCAGAGCCACATTTTCAGCTTAGGCTGCAAGGGCTTTGGAGTCCAGCCACCCCCGAGACTCCAGAAAATAGCAATTTCACTTTTGAGGTTTCAGGAATCCTAGAACTCAGGGGCTGGGCCCAGCCTGGGAGAGAAATGGATTTCAGTCTGATGGAAGTTTCCACCTATGCCCTCCATCAGGCTTATCGAGCATCCTGGCTCATGGGACATTCTTATCTGAATGAACTGTGTTGGGACCCAGTCAGGTGTCAGGCTTTTCTGCAGGGTTGGGACATGGGGACGGGGTATTCGCGATCACACGAACTCCCCCGATGGAAATGGTGTATGTGTGTCTGTCTTCTTTTTTCCCCACCCCTAGAAAGACAATTTTTCTGTGGTTGTGTCTAGATAATTGATTGGAAGAGGGAAAAGGGAGAGAAAAAAGAAGCCACATGTAAAATTCAAGGTTTTGATATTTTTTCTTTTGACTGCACAATACCACACAGATCGTGTGGTTGACTTATTTTTAACTGAGTGTTTGTGTGAATGAACTAAATTGGTCAGTCATTCGGGCAATATTGAGATCAGAAGCGAGCTGATCAAAGGCACCAAAAGCAACCACTAATTTGATGAAAAAAAAAAAAAACTCTAAAAAACAAAACAAAACAAAAAACCCACAGTCGCTAGACAAAGACATGTCACTTTGGACTGTGTATAGACGTGGCTTGCCTTGAAGTCTGTTGAGAAGCATAGAGCACACCCAAAATGAACCACACTTCTGTCCATCCAAACAGCTGAGCCCTGACCATTCAATCTTCCAGTTTATCTTGTCTGATCCAGTTTTCAAGGAAGCTTGGAGAAAACGGCAGGTGTGTGTACCTGGGGGGTTGGGAGAGGCAATGGGAAGGTGGAATGGTTGAAAGTACAATTATAGCCACTGACTTTAAATGAGTCATCAAACAGAGCAAGCAGAATCCAGTTACTTGTTAGTCAATTCATTGCACAGTGGCCAGTTCAATCAGTTGTATGATTTTTTTTTTTTTATTCCTTTTGTCTTTGGGGAGTTGAGGAACCTACTTCATCTCTCTCTTCATTCCTCTGTTGAAATATGGGTTGACTGTGGGTTAAATATGCTGTGGGCTGAATTGTATCCCCTCCAAAAGATATTGAAGTCTTAACCCCTAGGACCTCAGATGTTACCTTATTCGTAAATCAGGCCATTGCAGATTATGTAACTGGTTGAGATGAGGTCCTACTGGATTAGGGTGAGTCCTTAATCCAATATGACTGATGTCCTTATAAGAAAAGGGAAAGAGACATAGAGATAGAGATGTCAGGGGAAATGGCCTGTGATGACAGAGGCAGAAATCGGAGTGGTACGGCTGCAAGCCAAGGAATGCCCAGGCGTGGTGGCCACCACCAGCAGCGAAGAGAGAGGTACAGAGCAGATGCTCCCCTCTGAGTTTCAGAGGTAGCATGGTTCTGCTGACACATTGGTTTCAGACTCGGTTTCCAGAGCTATGAGACAATACATTTCTTTTGTTTTAAGCTACGCAGTTCATGATGCTTTGTTATGGCAGTCCTAGGAAACTAAAAAACGTCTCCATGACACGAGGATAGGAGTCAAAGAGTAAAATGCTCAGAATCACAAAATTATAAAATATGAGAGTTAGAAGAGGCTTCACAAATTACCTCAGTCAACGTTTTTCGACATAGATTCAGCACTACTCTAATTCTCCAAGAAGCATGCAAAACATATATTCCATAGTCAGACAAATTTGGAAAATACTCCATACTATTATCATCTTAGAAAACAAAAAGTGACTTAAGTACAGTCAAGGCACTGACAAGTCCTGCAGCCAGGAAACCTTTTCCCAAATATCTTTGATGATGGAACACTTTTGGACAAAATGCCTGTTCACTTCTCGTGAAACTAGTCTTCCATGAGTAATTCTTTGGGACATCTGTGATGGTTAATTTTATGCGTCAGTTTAATTGGACTGAAAAATGCCCAGATGACTAGTAGAACATTATTTCTGGGTGTGTCTGTGAGAGTGTTTCTGGAAGAGATTATCATTTGAATTGGTGAACCGAGTAAACCAGATGGCTTTCCCCAATGTGGGTGGGCACCATTCAATCTGTGGAGGTACCAAGAGGAATGAACAGATAGAGGAAGGGAGAATTTTCCTTCTCTCCCTGCTGGGGCTGAGACATCCATCCTCTCCTGCCCTTGGACATGGATTCTCCTGGTTCTTGGACCTTTGGACTCAGACCGAGATGTATACCATTGGCTCCTCAATTCTCAGGCCTTTGAACTCGGACTAAATGACACCACCAGCTTTCCTGGTTCTCCATCTTGCAGAAGGCAGATTATGGGACTTCTTGGCCTCCACAATCTCATAAGCCGATCCTTATAATAAATCTCCTGTTATATATGTATGTATGTATGTATATATGTATGGTACGTATGTACCTATCTATCATGTATCTATCTATCTATCTATCTATCTATCATCTATCTAACTATCATTCATCCTATTGGTCTGTTTCTCTAGAGAACACTGGCTAATACACATCAAAACTTTTCATTTTATAGGTGAACTGAGAATTGGAGAAAGGAACTTATCTAAAGTCCTACATAGCCTGATTTCTAATTGTCCTCCGGCAAAGATGGCGGCCATGGACCATGGGCCTCCTTGGCTGGCTGGAGAATGCCCCATTCAACCAGCCAGCTCTGCCCCTCATTGGCTTTGTGACCTAAGGAGAGTCATGCCTCCCATTTTGCTTCAGTTCCCTCTGTTGGAAAGTCAGAAGCCTGAATAGACCATGGTTATATGTCCCCTCAGATTCATATATGGAAGCTCAAACCCTCAAAGCAGTGGTATTCGGAAGTGATTCAGTTTAGATGAGGTCATGGGGGTGGGACTCCCATGATGGGATTAGTGTCTTTGTGGGAAGAGAAAGAGGCTGGACTCCCCTCCTCTCCCCTGTCTGTGCCATGTGAGGACACAGCGAGAATGTTGCCGTCTGCAACAGGAAGACAGGAAGAGGGCCCTCCGCAGATACAGACCTTGCTGGCCCCCTGATTGCAGACCTTCATCCTCCAGAACTGTATGAAATAAATGTCCGTAGTTTAAGCCTCCCATCTATGGTATTTTGTTATGGCAGCCGAAGCAGACTGAGACAGTCATCTCTGAGATCTCTTCCAGTATGAAGATTATATGACTATTGATCTTGCCTGTATGTGGCTGAAAGATGTGATTTATCCTTGGATGGAAACCTCTAGCCAAAGAGCCAAATTATTATTTTGGTCAATGATGTATTACGCTTTCCTTGTCCATTTCTCGTCTTGGCCCTGTCAGCGAATTCAGTGCTGATGAGTTAATGTATATGAAAGTGCTTTGTAAACGGCAAGGCATTGCCCAAATAAAAGAACATATTTTTGTGCTATTTTGGTTGAGAATGTTGCAGCTGGGCTGAAGTCGAAGTGTGTCTGATATCATGTGTTGGCAGGGAGCTCATAGGTATATGATACTTGTGTAAATGCACAATGAGTGGAGTACATATGTGTTTCAGTTCCGTTTAAGCGAAAATTTAAGAAACAACAGAGCAGTATGTTTGTAAGCATGTTATCTTGTGAAGACAGATGAAAGCCATAACCCCCCTCTACTACTTAACATCTGTGTGGTCTTGGATGAGTAAATGATCCTCTCTATGAGTTGATTTCATCTTCTGAAAAATGGGTGTAACATTAATTCTTACTTCGTAGGGTCGCTGGGAAGATTAAACAAGATAATATGTGTGAAGCACAGAGCTATGTCTACCAGCTACATAAATGCACATCTATGTTTATGTGTGTTTTATGTATGAAACATGTGCACACGTCATGTGCCTGTGTTGTCTTTTCTTCTATATTTTGCAAGTTGCTTTGTTCCCTGTGGTTTGGTTTATGTTCCCTGAGTAACTCATTAGAAACAAGAACTAGTAGATGACATCTTGGAAGCATAGCATTGGACAACCCAGGCCCTGGGAGACACTTGAGGGGTTATTGTTCCCAACCTTCCAAGGCTTGCATTCTCCTCTTTGACATCTTGTAATCACATGCTTGAGATAAACACTTGGAGCTTTAAAGTATTATCCACAATGACCTGGATTGCACATTTCAGCCAGTGCCCCCAAAGAGTGGCCTTGCTTTGAGGAGGGTTAAGCTTTCGTCTGTGGTGTCAGAAAATTAAGGATGTGAAGAAACAGTTGCATTGCAGGGCACTCTATCCTCTGTCTCGGGCTCTGTCCTTGGTGCGTTCTTGGGGTATTTGCTAGAGAAGGGAAACATTTGAGTCCATTATTTTAAAAGCAGCAGAAAATAGATGCTGGGGAAAAAAAATTACATTGGCCACAGGAACTTAATGGGCAATTTTGATCTCTGCCTTCTGCCTGGCCGAGGGTGTCAGGAGCCATGCTCTCAGTTTGCAAAAAAATGTCATAATGAAGTGTTCAAGTAATGGAGAGTTAATGGAACTGGGAGCCGGAGTTATAACAAAAGGGCCTTAAAAGAGGGGTGGAGTATAATTTATTAACAGCAATATATGGAGCCGGGAGCCTGCAACATTTATGAGAAAAGAAAATGGTACCTTTTACAAGATCCAAGGCTTTTGCTCCCCACAGGATCAAGCAACACTCATTGGAGAGACCCAGACACCCCCCTTTCTCTGTTAACGCCCCAACCCCTCTTCATTGGAGAAGAGTGTGGCACTCCGCTAACTGAATATTGAGGACAAAAGTAGCCCACTCTGCCTCTCCTGCGAATAGAGAAGTTTCTGTTTAAGACGAGGATGCTGAGATCCTTAACAGTGGAACATGGTTCTGGTGGCTTCAGATGCAGGGGGGCATTTTCTTTGTAACTTAGTTGATTCGTCAGGGCTCTGTTGAGTGTGAGATGCAGAAACACGGTTCACACTGGCCTAAGACTCAAAAAACAAATGAGATGTGAGCCTTATTTTGGACTCCCCCCAGAGTAGATCTTGAGACCAGGAGATGAATACAAATAGTTTATCTGGGAGATGGCCAGATAATATTAGGTAGTGGAAAATGAGGCAGAGAAGAGAAGGAAGACAATATAGGATGTTCATTATCAAGCTGATTATAGTGTGGGCAAATGGAGATTACCCTGTTTGCTCCAAACTCTAGGTGGGGACTCTGGGTGATGTTGTAAGACATCTTTCTTAACTTATTACGTTTGAGGAGACAAGGGACCATGGGGAACTTGTTCGTTCAATGCCAGAGAGTTCTACTGCTGGGGATTTAACTTTGGCATTCCTGGCATTTTTTCCCCATGATCCCAAATGTACTCCTGTGGTCAAGGGGTGGGGGAGGGACTTTCAGGTAGAGAGTCACAGCTGTTTTCTGTAAAGAACTGTCAACATGTAGAGGTGACTGCCCAGAAATTCTGGATGCACTATCCACAGCATCTGCCAAGGAGGGTAAGTATTAATTGACTCAACCGATTAAGAGTTCAAGTTTGGGCTAGCTTCAGGTATGCTAAAGGAGTGTTATTAACACTTGGTTGGTAACACTTCATTATTGGTTTTTCTTTGCTCAACCTTAGCTCTCTTCTTATGAAGGGCCGCCCATGTGATGGGGCGTTGACTGCCAGTAGCTACAAGTTTTTATCCAATTCAGCAACCCCAGTGAGCATGAACACCCCGCCTTCCCATTCAAACAATTTCCATAGAAAAATTTCTATTATTCTTATTGGCTTAGCTTGGTCCATTAATTGTAAGATATTTAATAATTTAATCTACCTTTGCCCCCTGAGTCTTCATCTGCACAAGGATGCTATGACACTGTCTTCAACTAGAAACATTTGGTTCTAAGTGACGCCATTCTATCCCTTTCAAGGAATCCTCTTTAGCTTCATGGCACATGTGTGAAAGCATCATTTCAAGTGTTATCCTTTGACTCGGTCAGTTCTTCTTTCTATATATGCTTTTCCTGAGAAACTCCTCCATGCCTGCCCTTAGTTTTCCCATTTGGGTAGATGGCCTTCAACATTGACCTCTTGAAGCTACTCCATCAGGACTGTTTTGATAACAAGTGAGAGAAAATCCAATCAAAATTGTGTTAATATTCATATACCTACATGTATATGTTCGAATAACTGAAAAGCCAAGGGCTAGCTGTGGTTTCTGTCTTGGTTGATGCCAGTTTTCCACAAGATCATCCACCCATTTTACTTTGCCTTCCTCTGGTTTTCTCTGTTCTCTGACATCATATCTCCTCATGATGACAAGATCCTCCGTAGCTCCAGCCCCACCTTCTCTCACTTTTATTCAGAAAAAAGAGAGTCTGTTTTGCCAAAAGCTCAAACAAAAGTGCCTGAATTCAACCTCACCTGCTCTGTTTGGGCTGACATGGGTCACATGACCATTCCTGAACCAATCATTGGTCTTGAAAGAACCTGATGTTCCGACTGGCCAGCCTTGGATCACATAGCCTCTCTTATTCAGACATGGTCTTAGTTCGACCAGAATCAGACTGAAAATAGAGTTTTTGCTAGAAACAGGAAAACCAATATCCCCCTCACTTCTGTTTTGCAGCATTAATTCTATTTTCACTATATTTTTCTATATAGAATTGGCACTAAATCAGTGTCTAACACACATTCACCTCACTAGATTTATTGTCTCGGATCAGCTCTCTGATAATATTACTTAACATTTTCTATTGCAGGATTTCTCCCATCATTTCCACCTTTGACTTTCACATTAACCTGTGAGTTATACACCTGTTTTTACTTTTAACTTTTTATATCTCCAGCACCTAACATATACTGGGCATGGCATATACTGGGCATGCAAGAAATCTCGGAGAGACAAAAAAAGTGAGAGACAAAGGAAGAAAGAAAGATTTTGAATTTAAAGTCTCAAATTCCCTTCCAAGCTAGAAATTTGGACTTGGATATCACACCGGTAATATAGCAACACCTTAATGCTATACTTTCAACTTAATGCCCCAAACTGAACTTACCTTTTTATTTGCCAAACCACACTCAGCCCACCACATCCCCCACTTTGCTCTCTCTGACCTCAGGACATCTTACCAAGGGTTCAGTCGGTAGATGCAGACTTCGTGTTTCAGAAGCCCATGGACCCTCTGAAATCACATGGAACTTCTATGCATATGTCTCCCTAAATTGACTTGACATGTGCGGTCCAGAGTTTTCATCAGACTGACCTAGTATCTAAAACCCAAAACAGTTAAGAACCACTTACTGGGGCTCTAAAATATGAATCAGTTCAGTTTCAAGTAATCCAGCATTTGAGAAGACGGAATATAGGCATCTTTGCCTTTTCCAGCAGCCATCCAAAGGGAAAGTCAAATTTCAATGCCTAATTTCATTTTCCTATTGACTCTTCATTTGTCACAGAGCTTAGTCACATTTATCAGAGAAAAGGAGTAATGGCTACCTCTTGTTCCTATGCACGGCTTCCTCTTAACTCCCTTTCAAGTCTGAGAGATCCTTCATGTCGATTCATTATACCTGCTTAATAATTTCTAGCTATGAGAGCTTTTTCCCACACATTGTTCAACTTTTTCTTCTCACAGAATTTCAGCTTGAAAGGAAAGATCTACCCCAAGTAAGCACTCTTTCAGCTTTTTAATGGTCTTCGGGTTGCTGTCTCCCTGAGGTCTGATTTTTGACTCTGTCCATTAAGAAAACATTCAGTTGTGAGTAAAAGAGACCCTCACATGTGGCTTAAACACATATTATTTCTTACATCACAGAAAGTGAGTGGGTAGCTTTTGTTTATGTTGGTTCAGCTGCTTGGTGATGCTGTTGTAGGTAAGGCCCTTTCTTTGTTTATCTTTCTTTGTTTCATGGGTTGACTTTTAGGCCAATGCTTGTTGCCTCATGTCACAAGATGGATGCTGAAGCGCCAGACATATGCCCAGTTGGAGGAAAAGACAGGGGGTGGAAAAAAGGCAGTGTCAACTGTGTCTATCCCTTATTATCAGGAAAGCAAACATTTCCCCAGAGATCACCTCCCTCAGCAGACTTATGTTTATGTCTTATTTGTCTTTACTTGGTCATCTTTTAGCCTCTGATAGCTTCAACAAAGATAGGAAAAGTGGAGGAGAAGCTTGTCATGTTTGGTTTTAGTTTTAATAATGTCCATCTGGCTTGGGGCATAATCATATCATGTCACTCGTCTAAAATGTCAGACCATGTCGCTCCATGTCACTTAGTGTAAAAAGCTAAAATCTTTATGGTAGTCTGCAAATCTTACAACATCTGGGTCCTGTGGCACTTCCGACGTCACTCCATATTGCTCTCCTGGGTCCCACTCCAGCCTCTTTGCACTGGCTGTTCCCTCTGAAGAGAAGGCTCTCCCCTGATACCTGCACGCTCACCTCACCTCCTTCAGGTCTTTGTTTAAATATTATCTTCTCAATGGGACCAACTCATAACACCTCTCCCATTCCTCACCAGTGTTCATTAACTTCCTGTGGCGGCTGTAACAAAGTACCACGAACTCAGTGGCTTAAAACAGCAGAACTTTCCTGTCTTACCGTGCTGGAGGTGAGAAGCCTAGAATCAAGGTGTTGGCAGAGATGCTTCCTTCTGGAGGCTGTGAGAGACAACCTGTTCCATGCCTCTTCCTAGCTTCTGGTGGTTTCCGACAATCCTTGGTGTTCCTAGGTGCATCGCTCTCACCTCTGCCTCTATCTTCACGCGACCTTTTCCCTGTGTCTCTGTGTGCCTGTCCAAATCTCCCTCTTCTTATAAGGACACCAGTCATTAGATTAGGGCCCACCCTAATCTGGTATGACCTCATTTTAGCTTAGTTCTATCTGTAGAGATGCTTTTTGCCTTCTGAGATTCTGGGTGGGTGTGAGTTTGGGGGAAACTATTCAAGCCAGCTTGACTTTTTCCTTCTAAAACCACTACGTACCTTCTAATTTTCTATAAATCTATTCAACAATTGCTTATTGTCTGTCTCTTCCCACCACCCCCCTTCCCCCACGAGGGCCAACAGCATTTATTTCTACTTCAGTGGTTTACCTTTGACATAGGAGGTGCTGGTTAAATATGCATTGAGTGAATAAATTGCCACTCAGAACAAAATCAGGATTCTGGTAGCAAGAAAAAGAGCAAAATGGATAATTGAACAGATGACTGTCAGTGTCTGTTGTTATCCTTCCAGTTCTTGGGTTTCCATGGGCGGGGGGGGGGGGGTCCTGTCTCACTGCCATATGTGTCTGTTACAGGTTGAACCATAAGCTCCCCACCCCCTGAATTCATACATTGGAGTCCTAACCCCTAGTACCTCTGAATGTGACCCTTTGGGGGAGGTAGTGTCTTTGTATCTGTAATTGAGTTAAAATCAGGTCATTAGCATGGGTTGTAATCCAGTATAACTGGTGTCCATATAAAAAGGAGAAAATTGGACATCACCACACACACAGGGAGGATGCCATGTGAAAGTGAAGCAGAGATCAGGGTGATGCTGCTATGAGGATGGAGGAACAGGAAGGAGAAAAGAGGTGTGTGCATGGAAGAAGTGCGTGGCCTTCCCTGGGCTATCTCCGGACAAGGGGTTAAAGTGGAAAGAGTAATGAAAGGAGAATGGTAGAACCACCCACCCATCCATCCATCCACTCATCCATCCATCCACTCACCCATCTGTCTATCCATCCATCCATCCATCCACTCACCCATCTATCTATCCATCCACTCACTCATCTGCCTATCCATCCACCCACCCACCCATCTGTCCATCCACTTACCCATCCATCCACCCATCCACCCATCCACCCATCCACCCATCCATCCATCCATCCACTCACCCATCTGTCTATCTATCCACCCCCCCACCCATCTATCCATCCACTTACCCATCCATCCACCCATCCACCCATCCACTCATCCATCCATTCATCCACTCACCCATTCATCATCCGTCCATCCATCCATCCATCCACCCATCCATCCATCCACTCACCCATCTGTCTATCCATCCATCCATCCACCCACCCACCCATCCATCCATCCACTTACCCACCCATCCATCCACTTACCCATCCATCCATCCATCCATCCATCCATCCATCCATCCATCCATCCACTTATCCATCCATCCATCCACTCATCCATCCACCCATCCATCCATCCATCCATCCATCCACTTATCCATCCATCTACTCACCCATCTATCATCCATCCATCCATCCACCCACCCACCCATCCATCAGCTCATCCATCTATCCATCCACTCACCCATTCATCATCCATCCCTCCATCCATCCATCCATTTATTCATTCATTCATTGACATATTGAATATTAGCTTAAGTATTTGGAATCCAATGGCAAATTAAAGAATGCCAAAGATGGCCAGCAGAGCACCAGAAGCTAGGAGAAAGGCATGGAGCAGATTCTCCCTTGCAGTTCTCAGAGGGAACCAACCCTGCTGACTCCTCGATCTGGGACTTCCAGCCTGCCGCGCTGGAAGAAAACCATTCCTGTTGTTTTAGGCACTCAATCTGTGGCGCTTTGCTATGGCAGTCTTAGCAGATGAATACAGTATCCATACGAAATGCACTCATCTTTCGGGAAGACCAAGGAAATTGCTTACTCTCCCGTCTCCTAAGCTGAGTCGCACACTAAAAAGGGGCTTGAAGGTGGGAGGGAGGATGGAGCCAAGGCTCCCAGCTGCCGGACCATCTCGTCCACGCGTCATGAGAACCAGGCATCGGCTTTTCTCCCGTGCCTGCATCCAGGGAGCCCTTATCTTGTGCTCCCCACCCCCACAGAAAGCCAGGCTCAGGAATTCATATGTTTGTTGTTGCTTGTGTTATTGAATATCCATGAAATGCAAAATGGCACCGTGACCTAATGAGGTATTAACCCTGCCTCATTACTACACATCAACCGTGAAAGCAGGCCCTTTTTGGCCAGGACTATTTCAAGGAGATTTAGGAAATATTTGAGGCTCCGGAAAGATGGCTGGAAATCAGGTGACTCTTCAGCGGACCCCTCTGAGAGCCCAGAGCAGGGGACGTGGACCAGAGGCCCTCTGATGCCCTTACCCCACCCCTCTAAGACTCACCCACTGTTGGAAGGAACAAGAAGTCTCCAGATCTGGGTTCGAATCCCAGCTCAACCACCACAAGACGACTTATCCCTTCCGAGCCTCAGTTTCCACTTCTGTAAAATGGAAATAATTATTGTAAATGCCTCAGTGTTATAATGATACATATATATGGCATATATATAGTACCTGGCTCATAGTGGACACTTGCTAATTGGGGCTACTCTTATCTCTGTTGCTTTTCTTATTGTGATTTTTGGTAAAATTGAAAGAAAACCTGGGTGGAGGAAGCTAATAATAATTCAGCTTGATCTGATTGAGCTCTTTGCTCCTCGGAGGGTGGATAATTCAAATAAGCACTGTTTATTGCCTGCCCTTTATTAAGCACTTTATATGTCTTCTCTCAATACTTCTGGCAACAGCCCTCTGAGGTTGGCATTATTAGCCTCACTGAGGAAACGGAGGGTCAGAGAAATTAAAAAATTTTGAAATGTTCAACTCAGTTACAGAAAAGTGGCAAGTCCAGGATTTGAGCCTTGTTCACATGACAGGAGAGGTCATGTTGGTTCCATGACACGAGCCCCGGACCCCCTGTTCTCTGTGTACCTTAGTCTTTATCAGTCCTGGGGGTGAAAGGTCAGGGGTCCTGACGCCCTAATCCAGTCCTTGCTCTGGTTTTCCCATGAGAGCTTTGATCGCCTTGTGTGTCCACCATGTCCCAGCACCAGTTGCTGGGAGGTCACCGTCCCCCACTACCTGGGGACTCCAGGGGCCAGGAGCTGTGTGGGCTGTGCCTGTAAAGCAGTTTGATGATGTGTTAAGTGTCACTGCTTAATGAGCTGCAGGACCAAACACTCAGGGTAGGGACGAGGGAGGCCGACGCAGCCCCCAGACACATGCTCCTGCCCAAGTTCAATCGTAAACGTCACAACCAAGGGCGGGTCTGGAGCCGCCCGTTCTGAGAACCCTGACTTCCGTTGCCCCATTGGCCTCCGACTAATCCACTCCCCACTCAACAGCTCGCCTGGACTTCCTCCCCAGCCCCTGCCCCCCAGCCCATCCTCAGGGCTGTCGCCACGGGAGGTCTCTGTGCACAACAGGGCAAAGCAATTAAGGCCAGACGGGGCGAATTAAACCAGAAAGAATGAGTTTCCTCCAGCACCAGAGAAATATTTGGGGCCTTGCATGGGAAGAGAAATCTGTAGGAGAGGGCAGTTGCGTGGTGAAGATGGAGACCCATGGGTGAGGATGGAGGAGCAGGACGGAGAAAAGAGATGTGTGCATGTGCATGGAAGAAGTGTGTGGCCTTCCCTGGGCTATGTCTAGAAAAGAGGTTAAAGTGGAAAGGGTAAATGGAAGGAGAATGGTAGAGCCACCCATTCATTCATTCGTCCACTCCATTCATTCATTCATTCACTTACTCATTCATCGATATGTTGAATATCAGCTTGGGTGTTTGGAATCCAATGGCAAATTAAAGGTGAATTGGTTAGGGGCTGGGACTTTAGAATGAAGTAAATAAAACTGATGCTGTCATTCATTAGTGGGGTAACCCTGGGCAAGTGACTAACCCTTCAAACCTCAGTTTCCTCATCTATAAAATAGGGATAAAAAGCACTTGTCTTTCTAGGAGAATTAAGTGATAGAATTTATATAAAGTAAATATTGCTCTGCACATTGTAGATATTCAAGAAAATTAATGTATCATGTACAGAGTACTCTGTGTATGTTCTTTGAATGAATAATTATCTACTTGCCCTTATTTTTCTAAGCGTTTTATGTACATTAGTTTACTTAGTTCTCAGAAATCCATGAGGAAGTCATCAAGACCATGAAATGGAAACTGAAGCACCTACAGGTTAAGTTACCTTCCAAAGTCACGCAGCTTATTAAGTAGGAGAGGTGGGATTTGAACCCAGGGAGGTGAACTTCAGAAACTATATATCTACAGGCCAAAATACACTCTTTTCTGATAATGCTGGAGAAAGAAGAGGGAATTAATGCCTGATGTGTCTAAGAACTGGGCATTGGGCCAGAGGGTCCTTGGAGGTCTCTTAAAAGAATTCTACTCAAGGACTCCTGTGCCTGTGCTGCATATGGACACATACACAATCGCACGGATGCACACTTGTGTGTGCATGCTTTGGCCTCTGCTGACCTCCAGCTGCTACCCTCTGCATGCCCTGTAGCGGTGGCTATTTCCTGGGAAGGGTAGATGGAGGGGCCGTGTGGATGCCTAACGCCAAGGCTGCTGACCCCTGTAACCCAATTCCATCTCACACGGCCCTCCTCCCCACTTCCCCCCTTCCTTCCCTCCCTCCAGGGCCTGGTGCAAACACGGCTTCCAATTTGTTACCTACACAGGAAGGTCAGGGCCCTGCTGGCCCCTGCACTTTTCTCAGCGTGGGTCACTTGGCTGTGGCTCGCTTGTTTTTCTCTCTGTTCTTTGAAAGCATGAATGGGAGATGAGGAGGGAACTGGGACCAGACGGTGACCTCTAACTATAAGAAATTCATTGGAAAGGGTGCTTTTCTGGAGTTCGGAAGCGGTCTCAAAGTTGTCTAGGCAAGGCTGTGGTGGGAGGAATTTGATGGAGAACTTGGGGTCTACCATAGACTGCAGGGCAGACAAATTGCACTTCTTAAGCTAATTTAGGTTTGCAGACAAAGCACAATGAGATGTGTGTGTGTGTGTGTGTGTGTGTGTGTGTGTGTGTGTGTGTGTGTGAATGCGCCCACACATGTATGTTCATACAGGCATTTTTCTGGCCAGAGGGTTCATAGCTGTCATTAGAATTTGAAATGGATTTGAGTCCCCATAGGGTTAAGATCCATGGACTTGAAGTCAGAGAGAGTTGGTGGAAGAGATTCTGAAGTCATTTGGCAAACTGAGGCACCAAAGAAAAATGTCATGGATTCACACACTGCACTGTACTATTTGGTCCAGGGTCCCCAATTCAAATATCTGCAGTGACTGAAGGTGACTATAAATGAATGAATCCGGCCAAGTGTAAGAAAAATCTTGGTGTCTGGGAGAGAACATAGAGTCAGTGAGACTCTAGTCAACAGGGTAGCAAGAGCAACATGAGTCCCCAACAAGGGGACACATCGCAGCCGCATCCATGGTTGTCATATTGGAAGGTTGTCCCAACTTTGCTGCAACTTCCAGATTTTTTTTTTTGAGCAAAATCAGAAATCTGGATTTCTCTCTGAAACATTCAAAATTTTAAAATTTAAATGTATTTCAAATTAAAAATAGAATACCATGACCAGCTCCATCCCTTCTCTTCCAGTATTCATTATTCCCTTCTAAGTCTTGAGCTTCTGTAACTTTAGTTTCTGTCATTTACTTATACCCTCCCTTTGCAACTTCTTCTGTCACTTACCACAACACCCCTTGTATTTATAGGATACTGATGAGCTAGTAGAGACAATGACTTGTCCAAGGTCTTGAAGGTAACATAAGTCCACGTTAAAGCCGAACCTTTATTCTTTGACTCCTAGAGCACTTTTTTTTTTGTCTTTCGAATTCTTGGGCTACCCTGTATATATGGGGAAATACTGGCATATGAGCAAATATAACTGGTTTATATGCAGTGTAAATTTTTTGAAAGCGATGATCCATAATATTCTGTAAGAAGACTGTATTCAATAATGCAAAGTGTATGAGGCCCTGTGGGCTTGGCCATACTGCAGTAACTAACCGCCAAATCTCAGTAGCTCAGCACAACTAGAGTTTATTTCCTTCTCGTGCTACATGTGAAAGTGCATGGGGGTTGGGGGTGGGGTTGGGGGTGGGGGACAGTTCTGCTCCTCGAAATCTTTCAAAGATTCAGGCCGATATGGAGTTTATCTTGACATGTGTTTCCAAGATCACCACAGCATTGGGAAATGAACGGGGCGAATTGCTTCTCATGACACTTAAAGTTTCTGCCTCAAAATGACACACGTCCCTTCTGTGCATACGTTATTGGCCTAAGGGAGTCACATAGCCATGCCTAACTTCAAAATGAGTGGAGGAGCACAAGACTTCCAGGAGGCAGAGAATTAGAAATATTTCATGAGTAGCATTATTGGCTACCGTGCCAAGAGAATTTAGCAATTTATGAGAATCTTTGGATAAAAATATAAGCTAGGATATACTAATGGCCTGACACTGACCAGGCACAATGCTTACATTATCTTACCTAATATGCACCCTGCAAGATAGATATGATTATGCCCATTTCACAGAGAGGAAAACCAAAGATTGGAAAGATCGTACAAATGTTCAAGGTCACCTGGCTAGTAAGTGATGATTTTAACTTTGAACCTGGCTCTCTTTCTCTCTTTCCAATGTCCATATTCTTAACCATATATATATATATATATATATATATATATATATATATATATATTCAACACTTTCTTTCAGAAGCACCAAGAAGAGTAAAGCAGTATTGGGCACAAAGACTTCTCTTAGGAAATTCACTGTCTGGCCATTAAAATACACATGATCTGTCTTTCATTGGATGAGGATTTCCATATCAGGCTTTCCTTAAAGCAGGGGCATCAGAAACAAAACCAGTGAGCCAGTATTAATACAATACGTGATTTAACTTTCTCAGGGATTAAATGTGGAACACAGAAGCTTATCCACTTTCCCTAGCAAGAGCCTAGTATAATCTGGCTGTCAAAAAAGCCCTCTATTTATCCTAACCCTCACTGGAGAGTTTCTTTAGAATTTTAAAAACCATTTTTTTTATAGTGTACCTTATTGTTCAACAAATATTTTCCACTCCCACTGTGGGATATTTTCCCCATGCTGTTGAGCTTGGGCTTGGTCACATGACAACCTTTGGTCAAGACAGTGTTAGGGGACATGATATAAACAGAGTTCTTAAACATGCTTGCATGTTTTGGCTTGACTCTTGAGCTCTCTTAATCCATCATGAGAAAAGAATGACTCAGGTAGTCATTGCACTTTTATTCAGCACTCTAGAATAAACACATGTGGAAAAGACATGTAGAATGCAGCCAAGCCAAGCCTACGTCAGCTGAACCATAGTTAACTGTGGATCCCTGAATGTAAGAATAAATGCCATTGCTATATGCCACTGGATTGAGGAGTGGTTTGTTATGCAGCATTACTATGGCAAGAGCTGACGAATATACCATTTATTTTACATGCTGGTGGGGGATGAAAATTAGCCTGGCTAGTAAGTGATGGTTTTAACATTTCAAGGGTCATTTATTTAGGTCTCTTTAGTGCGGAAAGGTGGAGTGGACCTCCAGAGACAGCAAGGAGAATGATGAACTCTTGTCTTGGAAGAACGTAAAACTGGGAATTAGCACACCTGAGTTCTAATCTCAGCTATATCTCACACGTGGTATTTGAAGGTTGATAGGTCATTTCTTCCCTCTGCCCTTTTATTTTATGTAAAGGAGCTGCTCTAGATCAGAATGGCAAATGTGTCTAAGTGGCCCACTGAAATATATTAATGATGATTGTCTTGAGTGCTCTCACAAATTTGGAGGATGGGTCCTGGCCTGGAATAAGTGTTCTGTGATTGATTGTTGATGTCTGCCATGGGCGTGGAATTTTTGTTTTTTTGGTCCATTCTTTGCCTGCTAAATACATTTGGGACTCTAGGAGTCTAAGAAGCCAGTCTGTTGTCCTTGAGCCCTGACAAAGATTGAGTCAGAGAGAAATCCGATCTCCTGTGAAAGAACAGGAGGGACTGGAGTTCACAGACTCTGTGAGGTTAGGGTGACTATTTTGTAAAATTCCTCGCATTTCCTCAGCAGAAGGAACTCTCAGTGGAGAGCTGCAGCTGTGATGGTGAAGTTGGCAGGCCACTGGGAGCACACTCCCCTTTGCCCACCAAATGGTGGGGAAGCTAAGCTGACAAAATCCAGGGCTTTAAGAATTAAAGCTGATCAGGAGCATTCAAAAGAAGTGAGCGGAGCTGGCAGCTTTGGTTCCTTGAAGAGCAGGTGCAAGTCCTCATAACGGGGTGATGGGTACCATTTGGTCAAGGAAACAAAATCGTCCAACCCTCGGCCAAGAGTTGAGTAAGAATCAAAGTGAAGGCATCCAGCCCTCCATTTGTCCATGCATTGTTCATAGAGAAGTTTAATTGGCTGCCCCCAAGGGCTAGTTTTGAAAGTATGCCATCTCCTTTTTAAAATATGCTCACACCTGGCATCAGAGCTCTTTCTGCAGCCTTTGGATTAATCATCGAGCTTCATATTTTGGAGCAGCTTAGAGAACATAGATTCAAAGATTAGTCCGCACAAGAGTGGCTGTTGAAAAAGCGAGGGCATCTTCTTGCAAGGATGAAAAAAAGATTAGCCAGAGTTTGCCTGAGGTAGGAACCCTTGTTGGTCCCATTCCTTTAGAGCCTAGTTTAGCCGTCTTCTTGTTCAGTGTCCTTAGTGTTCTGGCCACACTGTCTGCCAGGTCAGTGGCCATCACTGGGCAAGCACTGAGTCATCTTGCTCTCTCTTGCAGGTCTCGACCTCTCATGATGCCTAGCCGATGGGATCCATGCCTGTGAAAGCACATGTGCACACACTAGTACACATCAGGGAATAGCATTAAGCAGAAGGGGAAGAAAAGCTCACTATGCAAACTTTGAGACTGAGATGTGGCTTTCAATTTGATAAATATTCCATGCAGTTAAGGTTTTCTGAGCACTCAACTGTGCGCCTGATGCTGTCCTAAGCCCTCCACATGGATGATCCCCTTTAATGCTCACATCGAAGCCTGTGAGTTAGGTACTATTGCCATGCACCCTTGGCAGATACATCTGTTAACCTATCAAGATATCAGAAAGTGAAGTAGTATGCCCGAGGTAACATAGCTTGTAAGTGCGAGAGCCGGGATCCGAACCTGGAGACCAGACTCTAAACCTCACTCTTAACCACTGTATTATCTAGAGTAGTAGTTCCTAGAATCACTTGGAGGGCTGGTTAGAACACAGATTGCTAGACCCCACCTCGAGAGTTTCTGATTTAGTCCAGTTGGAATAGATCCCAAGAATTTGCATTTCTTACAAATTCCCAGGTGATGCTGATGCTGCTGGTCTGGGGATCACACTTTTGGACCTTTGATTTGGGGTAAGGCTGAGTATCGGTGGCTTAACACGACATAAGTTTGTATTTTGCTCACACAACAGATGTGAACATCCCTGCTGGGTGGGTGATTTTTCTTCAAATAGTGATTCGGGATTTCAAATTTCTTCCATCTTGCGATTTTGCGTCTCCCTAACCAGTCTGCTGACCTGTCTGCCAGCTCAGTGGCTGTCAACAGGCAGAAGTGAAATCACAACAAGGAGAAGTGACCTGGTTCAGAAGTGACATACATCATGTCTGCCCATCTTTTGTTGGTAAGAACTAGTCACATGACCACCATTGGGAAGAGGTTTTCTAGGAAACGTAGTCTTCATCCAGGGAGTGACTTCCTGACCACACCTTTATACTGTGGCAGAGGGAGCATTGATCCCGATGGCTAGCTAGCAGCTCCTGCCAGAGACAATCTCCTGCTTCTGTGTCTAAATATACCGACACCAGCTAGCGCGAGTTCAGACCATCGTTTTCCCAGCTCAGAGAAGTGGTCTGTTTTGCTTATGTGGACAACAAACAAACAAACAAACAAAAACAATAGGCTAAATGAATATTTCTCCTTTGTTCTTTGGCTACAAGAATGTCACAAAGATAAGACATGGATGAATGACTGATGCAGAGATTTGTAATAATCTGAACGATACGTGTGAGTTTTGAGAGTATATCTATTTTTTTCTGGGGAGAGGCTCCATAGACTCCATCAGATTTTAAAAGGAGGTGATGGAAATCCAATAAATGTTGAGAACCACAGCTCTAAGGATACATGAACTTTTTGCTTGCCACTCAATCACATCATCTCGTCACCATCTACTACACCCATGGTGGAGGTGGGTAGTGGTGAAGTGTAGGTGGCTGGTAAGAATGAAGATATGGGATTGGGATATTTGGGGTATGCCTGGTGGCTTTTCCCATCATGCAGTGCATGTATAACATGCCTATTTATTTTCAAATTGTCACTGATGGGAAAATTCAAGTAGGTTATCATCATTGCAGAAGTAATTCAGCAAGAGAAGCCCCAAGTCTAGAGAACAATAAAGTATTACTCAGCTCTGTTTCCAACTCATCGCATCAAGTAGAGGGACAATAACAATATGCAATGACTGATCAATAGATATTGAGTACCTTCTATGTGCCAGGCACTGTTGCAGCCCAAGATTCTACAAGTGATAAGTTAGAGTCCCTGACCTCAAGAACTTTACATTCTTTAGTGGAAAACAATAAAAATCATTTGTTGATACTTTCATACATAAGCATTCTACTAAACACTTTCCTAGCATTATCTGGTTTAGTATTCCTAACAGTTCTATGACATCATGCTGATATCCTTTCCATTTAACAGACTGTAAAACTGAGGCTCACAGAGGCTCAATAACTTGGCTAAGGTCACTCAAACATGGGTTTGGACAAGTCCTAAGCCTCTTGTATTAACCATTACGTCGTGCTATCTCGGTTTGCTTGTTTATTCAATGGGTATGGCAGGACCGAATTTCTTCATTGAATTACAGAGGATGTGTCAGTTAGCTATTGCTTTGTAACAATCACTAAATCTCAATGGCATAAACACTAAGCATTCATTTCCCTCATGTCTGAGGTTCCTTGGGGCATCTCTATTGATCTTTACTGGGCTAGCTCATTTGCATCAGCAGGTTGTCTGTGGGTAGGCTGATCTAGGCTGACTCCGCTGAGTGGCTTTTGCTTTAAGTTTTAAGTCCTTGAGCCAGATGGGTAACTCTATTTCATGTATCTCTCATTTTTTTTTAAGACAAGGAATTTATGTAGGGTGATATCTTCCTATGGAGATGGTGGAGGCAGAAGAGGACAAGCTATACTATGTAAGCACATCTCAAACCCCCATTTGTATCACATGCATTGATATCCTACTGGTTGAAATAAGTCATATGGTTGAACTTAAAGCTGGTGGATGTGGAAGTCCAGTTAGCTTTGTGTTCATCTAATTACAGCATTAGATGACAAAGGGCATGGATAAAGAAAAAGACGAAGAATTTGGGCTGATATTCAACCAACTATTTACAGGGTAGTGAATAATTTTTAGTATAAGGATGCTGCAGGAATTAGTCAAATACAACATGTATCAAGTGTCTTAAAATGTTTGACCCATGAAGTTTACTTATAGGACTTAAATTTAAGGAACCAATTAGAGAAGTGGAAGTGATTTAGAGCATAAACGTGTCCATCATAGCTTTATTCACACTGGCAAACAATTGGAAATGACCTATGTGTCCAAATAAATAAGAACAATTAAGTTAATTATGATGTATTTACAAGATAAGTTGTTTGTTGCCATTGAAAGTTTCATGTTTTAGAAAATTATTTGACAGTAGGAAATGCATGTGGTATAAATTGAATGGAAAATGCAGAATATATAAGTGCAAAAGTTGTATAATCTTAACTAGTGAACATATAACAAAAACACATGCAAAACAGATACGCACATACGGATCAGGATAAAATAGACAAAAATGATAGTAGTAAAAGATACAATTAGGGTTGATTTAAATTTTTTTCTTTAGTCTATTCTTTTTGTTTTTTTTTTTAATAGGTGAGGCAACCCTTTGTCGATCTCACAGATTGCAAGGACCTTGTCATCTTACAATCCCTTATTTTTATTTTATTTTTTTATTCCTACAGCACCTGGTCTTCCTAGGTGGTCTCCCATCCAAGTACTAAACAGGACCGACCCTGCTTAGCTCCCGAGATCAAATGGGATCAGGCTTGTTCAGGGTGGTATGACCATATACTAGTGTATTCTTTTAAATGCCAAATTTTCTGCAATAAGCAAACAATACAGTTTGTGAACATACCAAAGAAGAGGTGTTATTTTAAAATAATCTGTGTAAATACTAATTTTGAGTTGTCTGAAAGGTATTTTCTATGGCGAAAGGTAAAGTTAACAGCAAGGACTTATGAAATAGGAAGAAAAAAAATGACAATGTATGGTGATATAAATCAGGCATTCAAGATAACCAAGTATCTTGTGATACATATAAATAATTCTGATTTATAATTTTATAAATGTCTGGACATAGACATACATAAATAATTTTGATTACATGGCACAATTATAAATGCAGATTTTGGAAGACTGAAATTGATCAACATTATCTGGATTGACAATAAGACCATAATGTAGCATAATGGATTTTTAAAATGCAGCATAAATCTGCTTTAAAAAATATCTAGGCAGCTCAACATCAAGACACATTAAAAACTGCCACCAGTTCCTGGACTGTGACTTCCATGCCAGCACCTTGCATACTCAGCAAACAGAGGAACTTACACAGCAAATGCCTCGTTGTGGTGCAGGAGACAGACTCACTGGGTCTTGCGAAAAGACACTTCTGTTCAAGTTGAGTGAGTAGGACGTTTTTCTCTTTTTAAACAAGAAAGGATATGAAAATGTCCAGCCAGACTCCTTCTCCAAAAATGTAGAAGCTTTTTATAGGAAAAGTACAAAAAGTACGAGTTCAAGTAGGTCCCTTTTGCAGCAAAGGCAGACATACAGAGATGCTAACGGACAGACAGACTTCGGACTCATCTATTAGCCAGAGCTATTCATTCTAAAAGTTCTAAACCTTTGTCCCTATGGAAAGTGGGGCTGCTTTGTGAGGCCAAAGCAAACAAATTGGAAAAACAGAAATAGATACAGGAACAAAAAAGTAATTTTGAATCCTTCATTCATTTCTTTACTGAATGTACATGCCACACGTGTTTTCTGTTTCAGGCCCAGAGAGAGGAAACTCGACTTATACTTAATGTGCTATTTAGTTTTAAAATTGTCAAGATTCCACTAGAGATGTGACCCATAAGAAATACCAAGAATAGATAAAACAAAAACAGAAGAAAAATATCTACAGAACTGCTTAAAGATGTTTTTATTGATGTATTTAGCATATTCAGTTCAGTTCAGTTCAGTTAAATTCATTGAATTAAAATTGGGAGAATCCTTAAAGTTAACCAAGGCCAATCTTTAGTAAGTATTCGTCAAGGAGTCCTACCATATAAATGTTTGACTCTGTAATTGCTTTTAGAGGAGGTTAGGAACAGGATAGAATCTTTGGTAAATATTTTCTGAACTGAGTGAATGGATGAAAGAATAACTCAAGGAATAAACACTGTTGATAAAGCCCAATCTCCTTAGCAAAGCATCCAGACTCATGATCACCTGTGATGTGGAAATGATCTAGTAACAACAAAAAACAAACATTTAATGAGTGTTTAGTTTACGCTAAGTATTGCTCTAAGTGCTTTACAAGAGCTAATTTATTTCATTCCCATCTAATAAATCTATGAAGTATGCATTATTATTATCATAACTCCATTTATTGTTGAAGAAAGCGACACACAGAAGGATGAAGTAGATTTCCTAAAGCCACAAAGTTGAATGCAGCAGTCAAAATTCCAAGCCATGCAGGCTGTTGCCACAGTCTCCAATCTTATCTGCTATGCTTCACTTTAACTATTTAAGTTTATTCTTACAATAATCATGTGAAGTAGGATTCTACAGAGCAGAAAGCTAAGGCACAGAGACAGGATAACATTGGGATTCAAACTCAGGATTAAATCAAGTCTTACATCTCTCTTTAATAAGTTTAGCTTCATACTCAAGGTCATCATACCTTATGGAACTTTTGGCAGCCAATGTAAAATTGTCCCTTTAGAAGAACTTTGTGCAAGAAATCACTGTCACCCTGGGTACACTTTGCATTCCTCACTAAGAAATCTACGACACACCTGAATTCATCTAGAACCATGGACAGCACCCAGATTGTAGGACTGTCTTCTCCAAGCTTCAGGGGTGAGGTGATGGACATTCTTTACATCGTAATCCATACCAAAGACTACATATGAGGCTTTGTTGGTGAGAAAACACGTTGGCCCATCTGGAGGTTTGTGCTGAAGTAACCACTTTATGTCACTAACCATGGAATCCTTCCACATCGACTTGGCTTTGTGAGCCTTATCCCTAGACATCATCCAGAAAATCATTATCTACTTCCAGGGAGCTGGTTGTTTTAGTTTGCTAGAATCACACTGAACTAAGCTAAGTATATAATTCTAGTCTTTCAAATAGTTCTTTCATTAATGCCCTAAGTCCTCTACCAGGAGGAAACTTAGTCTAGGAAACCTTTCAAAATACATACGTGCCTGGGGGAATTATTGTATTTAACCTGTTCCTTATACCTTAGTGTTTCATCATGAGAGGAGAGGTAGGTCAACATGAACACTCTTCACATGGATAAAGGGGATACAAAAGGGGTGCCCACATATTCTGCTTTATAACTTAACCTAGGGACAGTCCTGAATAGGCTCTTCGTATTTTTGCTCCCAGAAATTATTTTGACATTCATACTGATAATTTATTGGACATCAATGAGATGTCTCTGAAAATTGCTTTTCTTTATTTTTACAATATTATACATGTCCTTCATATAAACTGCCTTATGACTTCTCATTGTTATATGCCCCTCTTCCCTTTTTGAGTGTGAGCTCTTTGGTTACAGACACTGTGTAGGTTTTTTCATTTTTCAAGCATGTATCACTTTGGAGCAAATACAAGATAATCCACAAAACAATTTAAGTTCTGTTGGAAGAGTCAAATTATTAGTGATTGTGCTTGGTATTCCTTCACTTATTCACACATTCCGTGTGTCTTTCTGTCTTTCTGCCCATCAATTTATCAAAGTATGCTTTCACCCATCTGCCTGTTTGTGCATCTGTCCATCCATCCATCCATCCATTCATCCATCTACCCACCCACCCATCCATCCCCTGATCTCACCCCATTCTTCCCATTCTTCCCCTAATCTCACCCCATTAACATTTCAGACAAAGCAGTCAGACAAATTCACCAGAGGATGAGACAACTTATAAGGATTTCTCATACATCCTTTCTTTTATCCTGTCCTAATTTTCCTTTATCTACCCTCTCTCCCCTGTGATATCCCACATCGCTTCCTCTTCCCTCGGGAGAGTTAAGGGAATGAAAATGAGATGGCTCCTGGAGGCTGGAGAGGGGAGTAAATTGCTTGGTGACAGCTTGTGTCCAGGGACAGAAGAAAACCTTAGCCTCAAGCA
This sequence comes from Eidolon dupreanum, assembly GCA_028627145.1. Taxonomy (NCBI): domain Eukaryota; kingdom Metazoa; phylum Chordata; class Mammalia; order Chiroptera; family Pteropodidae; genus Eidolon; species Eidolon dupreanum. Next base: position 101,183,168 of record CM053510.1, on the reverse strand, counting down.
AAGTTCAGAGAAGCTCAAAGAGCGAGCTGATGGACAGTCTGACTTGTCGAGGGTGAAATCAATTAAAGTACATCAAATCCAGAATTCATGCTTTCTCAGAGTGACAAATCTACGCTGGAAACTGAGAAAGACGAAGGGAGAAAAATGTCTTTGACCTCTTGAAGACCGGCTGTTCTTTCTGTCAGGGGAGCCAGGCCTAGAGTGAGATGCGTTCATGATGAATTATAACAGCCAGCCAGCCACCTTAAAAAAGAACGGGGTGAAAAGGTTACCAAAGAGACCCAAAATGTGAGGAATTCAACCAAACATCAAGATAAATCAACTCGGGGCCAGGAGTATCTGTGCCACGCTTGTTTGAAACTGCTACGGAGAAGCTCAGTTTGTCATCCCATCTCTTTCGGGCATGATACACACCACATTGATAATCACACAGGCATTGTTTACCGAGAGATGGGAGGGTAATCAGATGAGAAGAGCCACGAATTTATCCACCTCACGTCGGAAACCTGGCGTAACGTGTCTGGGTGATGCTGTGTCCAGGGAAATTTCTACAGTGCTGGAAATGGCCCATAACTGAACTGTCCAATGTGGTAAACATGGCTAGTGCAACCGAAGAGTTAAATTTTCATTTTTAACAGTTTTATTATTTTTAAGTGTAGTAGTAATCAGATGTGGCTAGGAGCTACCATATTAGATGGTAAAGCTCCAGGATAAAGGATGTTTCTGCTTGCAAATGGCATTTGATGACAGATTGCAATGCCTACTGGTCAAGGTGTTCCGAAGATGTGAAGCACACCAAGGTTTGTGGTCTCCGTAGAATAATGATGATATCTTAGTGTTCTCATATACCATCACCGTCCATAACATCTGGCACACAGTGGTTGTCTGTACATGTTGACTAAACAAATGATTACAGCTAACTTAATGAAAATTTATTATGTGTCAGATACTGTACTAAAATTTTATATGCATTTTCTCTTTGAATCAGCCTACTAGGACCACTGGCTAGGCAATAGCAGAAATAATTATAGTAACATTGCTCACTATATGACAGGCTCTCTTCTGAAAAGTATGCGAGTATTAATGCATTTATTACAGCAGTTCTAGAAAGTAAACACTATTGGTACCCATATTTTTTAGATGAAGATACTGAGGCATAAGGGGGCCTGAGCAACACATAAGTTAGTTACATAGGGAGTGTCTTGGCTTAAATTTCAACCCAGGCATCCTGAGTACAGAACCCATCACTGCACCATACTGAGTTCCCATGCATTTCCCAAGCTACGAAAGAAGAAACTGAAGCTGGGAAAGATTAAGTAAGTAGCAAATTAGTAAGTAGTAAGCAATTAGTAAGTAGCAAAACCAGGACCCAGACTCAGACCTACCTGACTGAAGAACTCACTAAGTTATTTCCTAACTGCTTGGGATTTTGCAAAGTTCTGGACAGAAATGCAATGCATTCACTTGCAATACTTGATGGAATATTTTATTTTCCCCTTAGAAGATAAAGGTTGAAACTTGATTTGAAATTGCCTCTCTGACATCAGTTTCCTCATCGGTTAAACGAGCTTACTTTCAACTTTTTGAGAGGGCTCACTGATATGGTATGGGCAATGTGTCTAACTCAGTGCTCAAAGGCATGTGACGAGCACTCAAAAAAAGGAGGCTGTGGTCAATAGTATTAGTATTATTAATTATATATTATAATTATGTAATTCCATAACATATTATAATGCATAATTATATGTTAATTATGTTAATAATACTATTTTGATTAAAAAATAAGTAGGTGCTGAAAATACCCCCTGTGATTCTGCCAGTTTTTGCTTGCTTTTCAACGTTTTTGTAGAGTGACAGGTCCTTGGAGTTACCTGCTCCATCATTTTCATTGATATCACTCCCAAGACTTGCTATGTATTGTGTGCCAAGGGGCCCTTTGGGACCTCAGCTGCTGTGTGATGTTGAAACGAACTCCAGGATGCCCACAATCCATATACGTAAGGCTGCGTCTCTTATGCTCTGTGGCCCTGGACAGTTCAGCTTTGGATGCCTTTGTGAGGGATTTTTGGAATTCACGCTCTTTTGTTGTTGTTGTTAAGAGCCACCTTTGACAGCAGTACATACAGGCAGACTCTATAGCTCTATCGTTCTCCCACTAGGATGACCAGCTGTTGGGGTGTGCTGGAGTTGGAGGGATTTCGTGAGACGTGGGATTTTCATTGCTAAAATCAGATAGTCTCAGGCTAACCAGGATGATTAGTCATCAGATCTCCCATCCTTCAAATACACACACACACATGCATGCACACACACCAACAAATGTATTGCTTTTGCTCTCAGTAGTTCGTCAAGCTGATTAAGTTTTTGAATAAACATAAGACAGTTGGGCTCGGGGTGAAGTTCAAGTGAAGACATTCAGTGCCTGGTCTTCAACTCTGTTCTTTCGACTGCATGAAAGTAGGTTAGCCTACCTTAGGCTCCTGGTTGTGTTTCAGACATTCGTGTGGGTTGGCTCAGTGGCCTTTAAACATTACTCTAGTGAGAAGGATGTGATATCATGAATAACGATTTGCATATGTCTTTCGTGGAAATACAGAAACGAGAGTTTTATTTTCCTGTTAGAATTTGATTTTGTTTTCTTTCCCTAAAGCTCATCTATTTACCTATTCCCATTCTCATTATTGACTGGAGAACACTCTAGATAAATGAATTGTGACGCTATAAAAGTGATTTCCAACGGGAGGAGGGCAACGCTGGCATCGAGTGGGTGAAGGCCGGGGATGCTGCTCTACATCCTACAGTGCCTAGGACAGTCCCCGACACAAGGAACCACCTGGCCCAAATGTCACCAGTGCCGAGATTGAGACACTCTGCTTCAGAGGAGTGTGTTGGAACCTGTGACAGAGGTGAAGTCAGCAAGACAGTTAGAACAAACTTTTAAAAATGCCTAAGGAAATATTTTCCCTTAATTTTTTTTTTTAAACTGGTTTAATACAAGGCAACCACTTTACTCAAATATGCTCTGGCTTGCAATAAAAGCTACTTTTCTGAGCTCTGGACTCTCAAGTCCAGATACGGAGAATCCAAAACCCCTTGCCACTTCTACTCTCCTGTCTTTGCCAGGACTTTTTGGTGTAACGGGAGAGCAGGGGACATACGCCGTATGTTTTCCATTCACTTATGCCGAAATTGTCTAAACGTTCCTTTCTTAATGAGCTACGTGATGTCCAAAAAGCCTTTTGAATTATGTTTATAACCCTTTAAAAAGCGTATTCCTCTTCGAAACAGGAAGCCGCTTGGTGAACTGAGTAAACACAGCCAAACCTCGGAAGATGGGAGAAGGGAAGTATTTCCCTTTGAGAGCCTCTGGCTCAGGCGAAAGCCTTTATTGTCCACAAGGGAAGCTGCTCGTGGCCATGCTGGTTAGAGAGGTTGACATGACCACATCAGGAGGCAGGGACCATCAAAGCTCCCTGGCTTTCCTGGGTGGCCAGATGGAACAGCTCTAAATGGGCCAGCACCTGTGATTGGTGATTCTTTTTGTGATTCAGTCACAGTATAGCAAAAAAGATGCCTGCCTCATTCTGGACCCATCTCTCTGTATTTCCTTAAGGGCTTACCCTCTGTGCCTCTCCTCGCAGGTCACATGAAGGGGATGGGCCAGGCGATCTCCAGTGGGCCTTTTTAGCTCTGCTTCTCTATACTTCTCAGATGCCTGCTTCAGACACTGCACTTGGAGCACTTGATGTCGCTCTCCCATTTATCACCCATGACAGGCGTCACTAGCTGATAATGACTGCCCTTTCCACTAACCTCAGGTATGAATTCAGAATCCTTTTCGATGGAGTTCTCTAAAGCAGCCACCTCTAATTGTTTAGTGTTGGCACACACACAAGAAAGTGGACCAGTAAATCAATTCTGTCCTAGGTAATAACAGAAAGTGTGACAATCCCTCTATAACCAAGGGCTTTTACCAAGACCCAACTACAGAAGCAGGAATAGAGGAAAAATAAAATAAAAGATAATGTAAAATAAAATCAAGTGAAGGGAAGCAAAGCAAAACAAAACAAAACGAAAATTAAATAAAGTCATAAAATAAAATAAAAACTAGAGCCGAGGGTCACTTGCTGTGTGACCTAAGGCAGATGACTGACTTCTCAGGGTTTTTGTTTCATGACCCATCAAAGAGCATGATAAGGCATACTTTCTCATTTTACTTTCTTCATTCTCTTTGTTTTTTTTATAGTTGATAAAGTCCATTCACATTTGTTGTGATAATAATAATATTCTCTATCCAGAATGCTGAGGCATATGACTTTTCATAATCTATTGTTTCTGCAACCAAGATGTGTCTTATAATCAATGTTCACAGTTATGGCGACAAATCTCCTATTTTCCTGAATGAAACAAAAGTCATTTTTAAATCCATGAAGTTTTAGAATAAAAACCAAGAGTGGGAAACGTTTTCATTTATTTAGTACTTAATACATTCCTGACAGGGTCCTAAGTAGTCACAATGGCCTATTAATGCCAGGTGTTAGTAACATCATACATATTGACATCTAGATATTTGCCTCATTGAGATGAGTAAATGGAGACTGGGAAAATGTTCTCTTGCTCAAGGCGACAAGGTCGATCAGGGTCAGAGTTGGGATTTGAACTGTGGTCCTCTGATACCAGGCTTATGCGCTTAGCCAACTTCCCCATTTCAGCCTTGCATAACCCTATGAAGGAGACAGGGCAGGTGTGTTCCACTTTTTCCTTCCAGGTGTGAAAATGGAGACCATGACCACGAAATGACTTTGTTTTGGGGTCACGTCCAGAAAACATGAGGGAGCCTGGGGCTCTAAGCTAATAGGAAAGAGAATCACAGTGTCCTGTAACTTTTGGATGTTAACCCTCCATCGATTGTTGGCTCTGGGACAGAGACTAGCCTGAGGACTGCTGCATCCTTTCGAAGTTTTAAGAGGCCCCGGGGAGTCAGGAGGAAAGCCGCTTCAACTCGGCAGAAAGTTGAAAAAGATGTATGTTCCCAGGGAGACTTCAGCAGATGGTCTGGGACATTTGTTCATTCATTCAGTGGGTAGTTACTGAAAGTCCTCTGTGTCTGCTCAGGTCAAGACACTTGGGTGAATCCTGGGTTGGTGGGTGGGGGTGGCGGGTGGACAGCATGTGAACTTACAAAGCACAAGTCACTTGAGAGGCAGTGATGCAAATTGAAAGGGCACCAGCTTAGAAATCGGCCTCAACTTGGGTTAAAAGCCAGTTCTGCCATTCTCTAGCTGTGTGATCATGGGCACGTGACTTCACCTCTCTAAGATCTAATTTCCTTATTTATGAAACAGGGAAAAGTGGGGTGGTTGTGGAGTTTACTTAACACCATGTGTGTAAGATGCTTATCATATTGTCTGACACATCATAAACCTTCAATAAATGAAAGCTGAAGCCATTTATTTATTCAGCAAATATTTATTGAGCACCTACTGTATACCACACACAGTTCTGAGCACTGGCTTTGATTATCAATTGTATTATTGTCTCATAATGACGTGCAGACCTAATCTCCTTGGATTTCACACAGGTATCCTGAGACTTGAGTTGGTCTCAGTCCAGGTGTGTGAGTTGAAGTTTCTTAGCAGAGGCATCTGGTACTCTTGAATTTTCTCAGAGTGGAGGAGGCAGCTCCCCTGCGGACTGAGTGGGTAAATGGATCTTGTGGATCTCTACACAGGAGACAAGAGACAAGGCACATCTCGCCCTATGTCTAGGGCTATTCAGCTCACTTGTTCCTCTTGGTTTTCCCTCCCTGGGTCATTTTTTGATTAAAGTACAAAGAAGTGATTGCAGATTGTGTGGAAAAGGGGCATGGCCAGGGGGAGGGGCTCCTTCAATCCAGCTCTGGCTTCGCCTCTTCCATCTTTCATATCTGTACCTGGTGCCATCTTGATGAAGTATATTCGTATTTTGAACCTAGACTAACGTCCTCCTGAACCGACGATGACGACGACGACGATGATGGTGATGATGTTGTTGGATGTAGGTATTATCGTAGACGATGACGATGGTGATGATGATGATGATGTCACTGATGTTGTTTAGAAGATGATGGCAATGATGGTGATGATCAATCACCACGCGCTGGGCACCTATCAATGCAATTTTACATACATTTTCTCCAACTCTTGCAATAACCTTGCAAATTAGGCCATTATTGCAAGTGATAATGCAGGAATATGAGGCTAAGAAAGGAGATAGGACTGTCCCAAGACCACACCAGAGACAGAGCTGGTCACTAGTTGCAAACTTAAGACACCAACTCCCGACCATTCATTTACCAGTAAAATTATAATAATATTGACTGCACAGTATTTGTCAGATGCTCTTTTGAAAACTTTATATGTATGATCTCATGGAACCCCTACTACCCTGTGAGGTAGATACTAACTTCATTTCTATATTATAGACTCAGAAAGAGAGGCACACAATTTGGCCACGGCCAGACAGTTGGTTGGCTGTAGATCTGAGGTACATGCCTAAACAATCTGACTACAGAGCCTGCTCTCTTATTTTTATTTAAAAATTATCATCATACTTTTATTTTTTATGGAGGTATAATGTATTCACAGCAAAGTACACATGAATTAATGAGTTGCGATGAATTTTTATGCCTATATACACCACCGCCAAATAAGCCTGAGCTATTAACTCACTCGGCCATGCTGATCTAATCCCTAGTTTGATGTCAGAATTACCCGATGCCACTTCACACTTCCAGATTTATCTTCCACCCATATTCGCGGTGTTGCTACTAAGTGCAAACCCATGTGATATTTATTATGGTCCAGACACTGTTTTAAGCACCTCGCATGTATTAACTCACGTTAGCCCTGTGAGGTTGGTTCTACTCTTATGATTATTCCCATTTCTCAGATGTGGCATCTGAGGCACAGAGAAGCTATGTGACTCCTCTTAGGTTCCACAGCTGGTGAGTCACAGTGCTGCAGATTAAACCTGGACAGTCTGGCTCTACGGTCCTTCACATGCTCCATTTTCTTAAATGCACACACGATCCTTACAAAGAAAGCACAGTGATCAATCTCAGTTTGCAGATAAGGAAACTAGGCCCAGAAAGGTTAAAATAGCTCTCTTAAACATTTCTACTGATTTTTAAAAACATGTATTTCATCACTGTCCTATGAGAAGTCAGCCCATCGTCACCTGGGTTGGAATAACTGATGTACCTGTTTACTTCCTTCCAGGAAGCTCAAGTTTAAGGCTAGCACATGCTCTGTCTGCTTGGTCTTTTGTTATCTGTAGTCCCTAGTCCAGCACCCCACACTCCAGTGGAGGCTGTGAGAGGAGGAAGGCTCTGGAAGAAACATGCTTGCTCTCAGCCATGACAGAGACCCAGGCTCCAGCTTGGTGAGGCTGTGAGCATATAAATGCTTGTCTCTCTAACTCACCTCTGTGGCCCCTCAAGGTCTTGGGTCCACGTCTTCCTAGTTCTTCCTAGGGGGATAGTAAATCTTGACTTTCTCATTTTCCCCCCCGGCTCGAAAGGATATGAATTCTGTAAATCTTGGCCTGGGTGACCATCGGGATGCATGAAATATGACAGGAAAGAGGCCAGGGAGGCAGAGTTTACACAGAGCGCAGCATCCAGTGGGCAGACTGGAGGGACCTTGGGGACCCTTTGGGCTGCACAGAGGCCTTGGCAGTCTCCGGCTGTAATAGATGGTCACGGTCACTGCCATGCCAAGGTCCTAAGAGCACTGCCACTGCATGGGGCAGAAGTGACAAGCTGCCCCAAATCGACGGGTCCCTGTCCTGTTCCTCGCTCTGGGCCTTTGACGCCAAACAGGTGGGGAGGGAAAGGAGACCCATCCATTAGGGCTGACAGGGCAGCAGGAAGGACTTAGCTGCGACGAGAGGAAGAACTTCCTGCAAGGAAAGGCTATTAAGCCCTGGAATGAGTTATTGGGAGAGGTGGTGGAAGTGACTTCCTGACTTTGAGACCAAGATGGATAGTTATTGGTCTGCAAGAGTCCGGCCCAGTCTGTCTGCGTGGACCCTTGACCCCTTTGGGGAGACCGTGCATCGGCTGCGTCGGCCTCCGAGGTCATTTGCGAAGGCTCAGCCATGATAAAATGATAAAACTCCCCTTGGGCAGCAGGTTTCATGGTTTCTTTTTTTCTCGTGCTGTAGAATTATTACATGTTCATTGTAAATTTTTAAAAATCCAAATAACCTAGATGAGAATAAGGTCATAAAGAAAACTTCCCTCCCGTATCTCTGTGTAAATCCCACTCCCCTTTCTGTGGATAACTACTGTTAACATTTAAGTAAATGGCAACAGACTTTTTTGAATGCATACTCGCACACACACACACACACATTCACACACAGCGGTCCTTGTATGATTTTTGTTTTTCAACACAGCTGGGCACATACTACATTCATTGTTCTGATGTTTGCGTTTTTCCCTTGTTAACATCATAGGCGTCTTTCCATGTCATTTTCCATATTTCATTCTCATATTTTAGACAGTTACTTCATCTTCTATAATATGGAGATACCATAATTCATTGAACCAATCCTCATTTGATTTACTTTTAGGTTGTTTTCCAAAGACTGTCAATGAAAAAATGCTGCAGTACACCACCAGTATTTATGTCCTTCTGTTCATATATAAGGGTATTTCTTTAGAACAGATTTCTAGACGTGAAACTACTGAGCAAAAGAGAACTTTGTTGTCCGGTAGAGTGTAACTGCTCTCTGAATGGATGTAAAGCACTTTATTTCTAATGTTGTAGAAAAAATCATCCAACCTTCATTAACAATGGTTAGAAACCCTTTAAAATGTTTGTCAACAGCCTATCCCATTTAAATTAACTTTTTAAAAATACTGAGATTAAGCATCTGTTCATATTTTTCCTGACTATTCATATCTTTTATCCATCTTTTTTTTCTATTAGCTTTTTGTCTTTTTAAATTGATTTGTAAACCTCTTTACAGATTATGGGTATTGTCCTTTTGATCATTTTACATGATGCAAATATTTTACCCAACTTAATCTTTAATTTTTCTCTGTATCTCTTTTATTAGCCATTTCTTCTACTTTATAACTATGTTATGTTTTGTTGTAGTATATTAACTAAAGCAATTTTTTTTCACTGTAGAAGAATATAGACAATAATGAAAAAAGGACAAAAGACGTGAGTGTACTTAACACTATTGAACTGTACACTGAAAAATGGTTAAGATGGTAAATTTTATGTTATGTATATTTTATCACAATTTTAAAGAGGAAAAAAAAGGAAAAAAATCATAATTGCATCTCCCAGAGAAACGAACTCTTTCCTCTGGTGATGTGTTTTTTCTGCATGAATATACAAAGTTCCCTGATTTCTAATCTACTTTTCCACTTAACATGTCAAGAATAATTTTTAGCGTAAATAAGTCAACGTGACTGTTGATGGCTATGCGGTATTGTGTGCTAGCAATAAAATTAATAATAGCAGCATGTCACTGAGGGTTTACTATATGCCAGGCTCTCAGCTAGCTCTTTTCATATATATTCTCATTCAATCCTTCCAACAATGTGATGAGAGGGTTACTATTACTATGCCACTTTCTCAGATGAGGAGACAGACTCCCAGAGGTAAAGTCAGTTGTCCAAAGCCTCATAGTTGCTTCGAGGTGGGAGCTGAACTTGAATTCAGCACCCAGATGCTTTATTCTACTCATTATATTGTCATTAGTATCGTAGACCATGGAGTACCTAATCCCTTCTCAATTCTCAGATATTTAGGCTTCTTCAGTGCTCCATCCATCCTGCCAATTGTAAATCATCCCGTAATTCTATTCCTTCTCAATAAAATTTCTTTGGTTCTGTACTTCTTGACCAGCCCCTTTTTCCTACCTTTCCAAATACTCACAGACACCTAGAGAGGCAGCATGGTGTGGGTGAATTTAAATCTAAAGCCAGACTCTCTAGGTCTGAGGCCTGGGTTCACCCTTTTCTAGCCGTGTGGCATGAAGCCAAATATCTAAACTCTTTTCTTCCTCATATTCCTATCTGCATAGTGGAATTAAGAATAATAGTCTCCATTATAAGAATGTGTGCAAATACACACAGACACACACACATATTTATACATACGTATACAGTGTATTAGTTTCTTATTGTTGTTGTAACAAATTGCCTTGAATTTAGTGGCTTAAAACATTAGAAATTTATTCTCTTAGAGTTCTGGAGGCCAGAAGTCTAAAATGACTTATAGGGGCCTAAAATCAAGGTGTCAGCAAGACTGGTTCCAGGGAAGAATCCATTCCTTACCTTGTACAACTTCTGGGGGCTGCCAGCATTCCTTGGCTTATGGCTGCTTCACTCCAACCTCTGCTTCAGTTACCAAACCACTTTCTCCTCTTCTGTAGGCAAATCTCCCTCTGACTCTTCCTTATAAAGACACTTGTGATTCCATTCAGGGCCCACCTAGACCATCCAGTATAATACCTCTACCTCAAGACCCTTAATTTAATCACATCAGCAAAGGCTCTTTTGGCGTATCAAGTGACATTTACAGGTTCTAGGGATTAGGATGTGGATATGTTTGGGGCCTTTATTCAGTCTAAGATATACACATCTTTTTAAAAATAAGCGATTGCTATTATTAGGGGGTAGGCATTGTTTCTGATTCTTCTTAGCAACCTCAGTGTCTATGATAAGAAAGACCTCAGTGTGCTTCTATTTATATATTTAAATCAAAAGAAAGTTACAGCTTTTGAAATAGAGACCATTTAATTCTGTAAAGTTCTTTCAAAATCAGTTCTTAGAGGACTGAAAAATAAGGTTACTCATTGGTAGAAACTGATGATGATTTTTCCAAAAACTCGTGAGATTGTAGTTGCCCGCTCTCCCCTCCCCCCATGCTGAGCCTCATTCTGCCGTCACCTTCCTCTGCTCCAAGGTCCCTCTTGCCTCTCCTCTGGCTCTCAGAGGCCACTCTGCATCTTGCTTCAGGGAGGAAATGAAAGCCATGACTTCTTTGTTCAACTTCTTTTTCTTTTCTACTTTGATCCTCCCATCAACTGCGACTAAAATTCTAATACTTCCTCCTTTCCTTCTGCCAAAATTCAAGAGGTGTCCCTTTTCCAGTCCCAAGTGACTCCCTTTAATTGAGCATCTGTGCGTATCATCCCCTCTCAACTTCTTTTAAGGAACTTGCAGCATCGTTTACACCAAATTGTCTCAAATTGTGTTCTGTTAGATACTAATGGCTTGAACATGTCATAGGAGGCTTTGGGGAGGGGTGGGGGGGAATCTCTCTTTCTCTGTCTCTCTCTCATCTATCTATGTTTGTCTTCCATCCATCCATCCATCCATCCATCCATCCATCCATCCATCTGTACATTCATCCACCTATCATCTGTCTGTCATCATCTATCAATCAATTGATCGATCCATCCATCCATCTATCCCTCCAACCATTTATCCATCCACTCACCCACTTATCTATCACCTATCTCTCTCTATCATCGTCTGTGATCAAATATGGTGGGAGCGTAACTGCTTCCCCATCCTCCGCACACCCTCATAGATCCCATCACCCTGGCCACTGGGGAAATCCACAGAGTGGATTAGCATAGTAAAGATCCTGGGAAGAATTGCAGTGAAATAAAACTAACCAAAGCCCGTTTATTTTCATCTCACCAAGTTTTCCAAAACTGAACTGGAGAGAGACTCTCTTTTTCATGTATTTTTCCTTCACCGAATACCTTCGGAAAGCAGTGTCCATTGGACCACATTTTGGGAAGTGCCGAGTTGCACACTTCCTGACTGGACTCCCTAATGTGACCGTCACCTGTTTCCTACACTGCCTTGCTGAGCTCTTGAAACCTCAGCTGTCACCACAAACTGAGCAAATCTTATGTGTCAGCCACGTTATGCTCACAATTACCCTAGATGTAACAACTTCATGTGATTCCCAATTATACAGATGAAAAGGGGAGGCGTGGAGATTAAGTCATTTGCCTCTGGTTAAATCAACAGTGAGTGGCAGAGTTGAGGTTTGAACTAAAATCTTCATGAATCCAGAGTTCATGGTCCAAAGCACTCTATTTCCCTGTTAGAAGCATCAAAGCTAAAGGCTACACTTTCATCTTTCACTAAAGAGACCTCACGTCCCAGTTAATTTCTTCAGAGAATGCCAGTTTCCAAAAATCCTACCTGTCTGACTTCCTGAAGAAGCCGAAAGTGTGTTTCAAATCCAAAAGGAAAGACCAACAGCTTCTCTCCTTTGGTGGTGCGTTTATAACAGACACAAGACAGGAAATAGGTACCGTCCACCTCTGCCCCAGGATGTCTGCGGACAGAACAAAGAGCGGGGTTCCATGCCCGGCCAGCACGCAGAGCCTGTAACATGATTGCTGCCTGATGGTGCGAAATGGATTCAAGGCCCAGGTCCATCTGGTTTGTGTATCGTGAACGAGCTGTTAAAGTGTCAGGACTTAACTTTTCTGGATTCAAGGAAGTCTCTTGAGGTTTTATTGAGCAGTTAAGATGGGTGTGAACCTCACTGGTGGGACCCACTTCTCCCGTATGATCTAAGAGACATGCACAGTTCACAGGATAGAGAAACGCAAGGTTAGAAAGACGAGGGTGGACCCCCCCCAAAATTAAGGTGCTGGGGACTTGGAATCCAGGCTCCACTGATTATGTACCATCACCACCGTTCGGTCTCTCTTGAAGCTTCTGTACCTCCTCTGGGATGTGGAGAAAATTACCTCACCCAACTCACAGAGCTGCTTGGATGTGACAGATTATGAAAGTTGTGAAGGTGTATAGTAATGGGAAGGGATAGTCAGTAGCTTCTTTTCAATTCCTCTCTTGAAAGGAGCTAGAAAGAACTACAGGGACCTCGTCTCTTGTTTCCGTTCCTCTTCTCTCCTGGTTGGAACTGGGCAGTATTTCTACGCATATTCCTAAAAGATTCTGACTTGCAGCTGCTCTGGGTTCTGTGGTATTGGCTGCTTCTGAAGGTCCACCAGCCTTGGAAAGAAGATAAGAACATGGTCTCAAGCGGAGGAAGGGGCAACGGGAGGTGTAGCAGTTTTAAAACATGTTTGCAAATTCCTTCACACGCCTCTCATCAAAAGATGGAGTTTAATTCCCCTCTAGTGAATAGAATGTGATGGAGGTGATGCTCTGTGACTTTTGAGGTTAGGCTAGGAAGGCGCTACAGTGTCCATCTGGCTCTCCTGCTTGGAGTGTCCACCCTTGGACCTCTGGGACCTGAAGCATCACTCTGTCTCCCCTCCATCACATCTTGGTTCTCCTGCCCTCTTGTAAAATGACCTCATTGGACTATAAATGGGGGAGACAAAGGTCAAATAATGATTACTTGAAAAGATAATTATAGACATGCTAGCTGCTGACATAGATATCTACTCTTTCTGTTGTTCAGTATCTTTCTCTTCTTCAGTCCAAAGCACTCCCACTTTCTTTGAGAACCATGCGGTTCTGCTAGGCCTACTTACTGATTATATGTGGCATCCTTATATCCTTACATGTCCCAAGAATAGACATGTGATTCAGGCTGGCCAATCATAGCTGTTCATCCCTCTGGCTGCAATGATTGGCTATGGGATGGGCACAGGACCCAAACAGAGCCAACTGGAGTTTCTTCCTGGAAATTTATATGGAAAAAAGGAAATGGAAAGGATGTGAGTATAAATGATGCTCGCACATACTTTCCTTAGCTCCAGTCGCATGAAGAAGAACCATTTTTCAGGAGAAAAAAAAAAAGGGTCAACATAGAAGAAGGCAGACACCAAGATTTGAGCAGAGAGAGAGAAAAAGATACTTTACGTTCCAGAGGACTCTGAGTAGCCCCATTTCTGGGCCTTAGCTGTCACATGAGCTAATAAAGCATCGTTTTTGAATGGCCTGGTGTGACCTGGGTTTCTGTTATTGCAAAATAAAAGCAAGTATTTTGCAGGAATCACACATAGAGCTACAAGAGGGTATAAGAAGAAGAACTGATAACAGCCACACAGGTGGAGAAGTCTCCTTGGTGGAAGTGAGTCTTGGATGAAATGAAGAAGATGAGAAGGAGCTGATAAGACTAAGGGTAGGGTCAGGTGTTGAGAAGAGTGTTTTCCAGGTCGAGAGTGTGACACCTGCTATGGGCCTGAGTCAGGAGAGAGGTGAGGCTCATTCAAGGAAGCAGAAGAAGGGGAGTGTTGCTGGAAGGGAGAGAGCAGAGGCTTTCAGTATTGTAGGACTTTACAGCCTGAAATAGGAAACAACTTCAAGTTCAGTAGCCAACGTGCCTGTTTGTAAACATTCATCTATCACGTGCTGCCCAGAAATATCTCTTGAACTCTGTCTCTCCACTCTCTCCTGCATCCAGCCATGTCCTCCAGCCTCTTCTTTCCAACCCCTTCTCTCTTCTCCCCCTTTCAAGTCATTCTTGGTACCTCACCTCCCCTTTCTGGTCTACCTGCAGAAGCTAAAAGCCCCGTCATTTATTCTGCAGCTCGGGGGTTCTTAAACTTGAACGTGTACCAGAATCGAGTCCCCTGGAGAGCCTGTGAAAACACAGATGGCTGGGCCCCAGCCCCAGAGAGAGATCTTGCTTCAGCAGGTCTGGGGCTGGGCCTGAGAAGCTGTATTTCTAACAAGTTCCCAGATGATGCTGAGGCTGCTGGTCCCAGGACCACACTTGGGGAACCACCGATGCAGAGTGTCTTCCGCCATCCATCCCTCACGTTATGGCCTCCCCATTTTCAACCAAAAGGGTCATTCCAGGCCATCACAAATGCATGAGGCATCTCTTTGCCTCAGTTTATTGATTTGTAAAATGCCGATAATAATGGTACTTCACTGATAGAATCGATTTACATAAAGTGGTTTGAAAAGCGATCGGCATTATTTTGGTATTAGTTATGATTGTTTGGGCATTTTGTATGTTCCAAAGATGGCCACAACAGTACTGCTCATCCTATGTGGCTGTCTTAAAATGTGACCTCGATGCTCTTCCCATTGAATATGTGGACTACATCTCCTTGAACTTGGGGGAACTTTTTTGATTGCTTTGACCGATAGTGTAGAAGAGATGAAGCTATGTGACCTCCAAGGCTACTTCATAAAAATGCCACGTGCTTCCCCCTTGCTCTCTTGGATGGCTCACTCATGGAGCTCAGCCACCATGCTGTGAGGAAGCCCAAACCAGCTCACATGGAGACACCTCAGGTCGATGTTCTGGCCAACAGCCCAGTTGTGGTCCCGGCCAACAGCCAGCATCAGCTGCCAGACGTGGGAGTGAAGACAGCTCACAATGATTCCAGCCCTTAGCCGCTGGGTCACCCCCAGCTGTCAGGTCTTCCGGATGAGGTCCCAGATGTCACAGGCAGAGATAAGCTATTCCCACTCTGCCCTGTCCAAACTCCTGACCCACAGAATGAGTGAGAATGAATACATGATAGTTTACATGTATACATGATTCATTATACATCATTAGCAACTGGAACATTTATCATTAATTATTATTAATTGCCGTAATGCTTTACATATCCCAAGAGACTAATTGTCAGGTGACATCACTCCCCAAGTAAGCAGAAAGAGCTATAGTTAGTTTTTTATTTTAAGAGATCTTTACCACTTTTTTTCTATCCTATTTTGTTCCCTATGTTACCTTAGGTAAGTCATACAACCTCTCTGTCCCTAGGATCCTAATGTGTAAAAGAACAATAAAACTTGACCTTAGGAAAGAAAGGACCATTTCGAGACCAGAGCTAGGAGGATGCTTTGTAAAGTGGGGTAGGGCATGTGGATTTCTGTCTGCCTGACTTAGCTGTCTTTACTGCAACAGGAAGCTGCTGTCCTCAGCAGAGGACACACAGATGGCAGTACAGGGCCAGACTGCTCGGCTTGCAGTGTCATTTTGCTTCTAACTCTCTATGTGGCCTTGGACAAAGTTCTTACCTCTCTATTTCTCATCCGTATAATGGGATAATATTAGCTCTACCTCATAGCGTGAGCTCTGTTAATACGTGCAAAGCACTGAGAACCGAATCTGGCTCACAAAAAGAGCTCCGAGTTTGCTATTTATTGTTGTTGTTGTTGTTGTTGTTGTTGTTATCATTATTATCACTTTGCTAGCCTGTTCTGTCTCCCTCCTACTGCTCTGTCCAGATGCCTGCACAAAACTAGCCCTTGTCCTGCTCATTACAGTAAGACCCTGCCTGGGTCTAACTCATTCCCACTCCTCTGGATTCCGGGACTTCCTACACAGGAGCTCAGCCCTGGACGGTGACAGTGACCCATGGAGAATGCATCATGCCTGTCAGGGTCCTGTTGCATCAGTGGCCAGGGAGGTGATGTCCTGCTGGGAGAGAGAACTTTCCGTGAAGATGGATGGCCCTTCACTCCTTGACAGCGCTCCAGCTGAGCGAGATCAGCGACCTGCTGAGGGCGGGAAGGGGCAGTGTGTATTAAGTGGCCACTGGGCCCAGTAGGGGAGGACAGGAGGCAGAGGGCTGAGTTCTCTCTGTTTTACCGACACTCAGCCTTGCAGACTGACAAGCCCTCTCTCATCAATGAGGTAACTGCTCAGCTGCCCAAGCATTTTTTTTTTGCACACTGGTGAAACCCAAGCATCATGAGCATGCATTTTGGGGTCAAGTGGCTTGAGAATGAGTCCTGGCTATGCCATTACCTTGATCGCTAAACCTGGACCTATTTATTGCTTCACTTCCCTTAGGTCTCAGTTTCTTCACCCACAGAATGGTAATAATAACACACACTTCGTTAAATTATTCTTCTAATTCTAAGAGATATACAAGTGAGGCCTCGAGAGAGGGCTGCAGAGTGAGACTGTCAACTGTGTTTGGTAAAGGGCCAGATAGGACATATTTGGAGCTTTATCATCTCTGTTGTAGCCACTCAACTCCATTGTTGCAGCAGGAAAGCAGCCGTAGACGATATTTAAATGAAAGGGAGTGTTTCAATAAAACTTTATTTGCAAAAGCAGGCGTCAGTGGGATTTGGCCCACGGGCTATAGTTTGAGAGCCCTGGTCTAGAGTACAGTCCTCCAGAGTAGATGCTCTGGATCTTGGCTTGCCTGGGTTTAAATCCCAGCTCTGACACTTAATAACTGTGGGACTTTCTTCAGCTAATGGCAGTCGTAGGAATTTCTGCATTCATAGGCAAAACAGTTGTAATGGTGTCTTACAAATATTAATCACGATATATAAGTGATCAGTCTTACTTTTGTTATTACAAAGATGAGTAAAACATGACTCTACCCTTAGGGATAAACAAGTCTGGGGATGAGGGGAATAAAGTAGCCTGCAGCAAACCACAATACCAGCAGACTGTGAGAAGACTTGAGGTTAAGCTTTTAGGGGGTACTATGGAGAAGATGGCTCATTGTTTTCCCTGGATTGCTGGCAAGTTCACATTTAGAGAAGATCACATTTGAGTTGGGTCTTGAAGCATGAATAGGAGTTCACCAGGTAGCAAACAGGAAAGAAAAATATCAAGAAGGTTAAACAGAATAGACAAATCCACAGAGAATGGAAGGACCACAGGACATTCTAAGTGAAGATGGAGGTTTGGGGGAAGTGGAAGATGACATGACTGGAAATTTAAGAGGGTGTCAAGTTATGCCAAGCCTTGGATACCTTGAAAGAGATTCAATACCCTGCCATAGCTTCCTGATATTGTGTAAGGTCAGACCTCTTCCCTTTTCTCCAAACTCTTTCCACTTCTTGGAGCTTTCATTTAATATCCTGATTGATTTTCCTAAAATGGTGATTCATTCTTATCTTTCTAAGTTGAGGTTCCCCAGAAGCAGACCCTGAGATAAAGTTTGAGTTCAGGTGATTTATCCAGGAAGTACTCCCAGGTGAGTGGGAAAAGCAGGGAAAGGGAGGGGAAGAAGCCAGGCCAGAGTGTGAAGTCCAGCCTGAGACAGCCTCGTCCTTGTGCCCTGCGGACGCTCTGCGGTGGGAGGTGCAGCTCAGAGTTGCATCCCAGCTGACACAGGACTTTCATCGAACTTTCATCGTCTTGTACCAGCTAATCCTGGGTTGACCAAGGGCTCTGCCTGAGGGACAAAGCTCCCAGAGGAGTCCTGCTCTCGCCCCTGTGTAGACATACAGGTTCCAAAGACAGGAGGGTCAGTCTGGCTAAGAGGGTCAAAAGTGCAGTCCTTAGAAACAGACGTGCACAGAAGCTTGGACAAAGGCACCTATAACCCACAGACCAGATTGGAGAGGCTCTGAACTCAGTGCTGGCAGTGTTCACTGCTCCACCTGTGACAGACGAGAGCCTGATGCTCTCTCACGCTTGGCATCACACCACTCTGTGACAACATAACACTCCCAACCTTCTAAATGAAAATCATATGATCACATTCCCCTTGTTCAAATCCACCAAGGTTTTCAGAACTAAATCAAAAGCCCTGAGGTGAGCACTCAAGCCCAGCTACAAATTGGCCCCCACCCAGCATCCTATCTTCCTTGATGCTTCTCCGAACCTTCTACTTAATTCTTTGTTACCCAAAATACCATGTACGATGAGTCCCTCTACACCCCAGTTCCTTCCCAGAATGATGCTCTCCCTCTCCTGTCTAATGTCCCGTGATGCACTGGTCTCAATTCTGACTTCAAAACTAATCTCTAGCCATGAGGACTTTCCTCCTTGGCCCCCAGTCTTCAGTAACCCGGTAGGCTCAATGACTGTGTTTTGAGTGAGTTAATGAGAGCATGACTTTTGAAATGTTCTCCTGGAGCAGAGATTTCTGGAAGCTAGGGAAGAAAAGAGAAAGACTGAGAAGCACCCCACAGCACCCACTACTGTTTTATCCACACCTGATAATGTTGTCCCCATTTATAAGTAAAGATACTGAAGTGCAGGGAAGTATTCTAAATGGCCCAAGATCTCTCAGCAAGCAACAGTGCTGGGGTTCAAATCCAAGACTCTAAATCAACTGTGTTCTTGTTACACTCAGAAATCACTATCCATCCATGGATGTGGATGAAAATTCAGAGATGGATAGTAGGGAATTCTTGATACTGAGTGCTTTTAGCATCTAATTCCGCACTCAGACACTTTCACATACCTGCTAGTGTTTTTCCCTTGAGAGTTCCTTCTGCAAGTCTATCATCTGACATTCTTCTATCTGGTTAAAAAAAGGAAAAAAACAAAAAAAGCAGGTGAAACTTAATAATTCAGAGAGGTGCCCTGTAGTCTGGACAACCTGGATTCAAATCCAGCTCTGCTTTTTGTTTTTAGCTGTGACTTTGGTTGCTTAGCTTCTTCGAGCATCTTCTTTTTCAATTCTAAAAACATGTTAACAATGTCATAGATTGTTGAGAGGATTGTATGAGATGGTATCTTAAAGGGCTTACTCAATAAATGATAGAGATGATGAGCTAAGGATGACCTCAGTGATAGTGATGTTGATGGTGATGATGATGGTGATGATGATGATGATGGCAATGATGATGGCAATGATGATGGTGATGATGGTAATGATGTTGATGGTGATGGTGATGATGATGGTGATGATGATGGTGATGGTGATGGTGATGTTGATGATGATGATGGTGACGGTGATAATGATGGTGATATGTGCTAACACAGAAAGAAGACATCTCACGCTTAACTAAATTTATCCTCAGTCACCCGTCATCAATTGTCATTGATGAAGACCTAGGTCGATGCATCATTTTTGGCACAGCCATCCCCAGTAGGACATGGGTGGAACTTCACTGGGTGCCCTAACCCAGGTAGAGGTTGAGGACCTCACATAAGCAGAACGGATTGGGAATGAGAGGACCTGGTTCCCTGTTTTGTACAATCAGCACAGAGTCCTGAGTGTCTCTGGACAAGTCAAGTCCTGCCACTTGTCTGAGCCTCTACTTTCTTCTTCCTAAGCTGAATAAGTTAGACAAGATAGAAAGGAACTCAGATTCAAAGAATCCTACATCTGATGTCTGTTAGTGTAGGGTCTCACTGAGGAGACCATGACTATTTTTGCCCATTTGTCACCCTTTCAATAACTTTCAATCTTTTACATTTTGCCTTTTATCCTTTGTGTGCCCATGACACAGAAGGAGGCTATTATATGTGTTTTCCAACATAAATAATAATAGCTAACGATGCATTAGGACTTACTTTAAGGGCTTCTGTCACAAGTCAGATTCCCGAGGAAGCAGACTCTGAGATGGAGATCAGCAAGCAGGACGTTGACAAGGAGGCTTTCTGAATCAGTGACAGGAAGGATGCAGGAGCGAGCAGAGGACGAGGTCAAGTTCACACAGTCTGAACAAAGACCTCAGTCGACCCTACAGAGAACCTTGAAGCCAGGATAACTCTTCATACCTTCATACCTCACTGTGGTGAGAGGCACAGCTGCCCTGGGAAGGTGGGGCACCCTTGGGTGATATTGCTCTTTTTACAACCGAGGCACCCCCAAAGAGATTGACAGCTGAGATCTAGCAAATGGCGACACTCTTAGCAGCCAGGGGGATGGTCTTTCATTCCTGAAGGGGGAGCTGGGCAGCACATCCCATCATCCAGTACAGATATCGTTATTTCTATTAAAAAATATAAATTTCTCAAGATCTGATAATTTGTAAGGAAAAGCACTGGGATTTAAACCCAAGTCTGTTGGATTCCAAGTTAACTTTACTCTTGCTACACTCAGAACTTGCCAGAGGACACGCTTGAGAAGGCATATTTGCCCACTCTATTGGACCATGGGGCAGCAAGGGAGGTAGCTCAGAGAGCCATGCAGGGGAGAGGAAACAGATGAAGCAACACATCAGACCAGAGGAGACGTTTTAGTAAATAATAGTTGTCTCTGCCATAAAAATAATTAGCTGGTTAGCAAAGATTATCCCCCCAGAGGAGTGATAATGCCTTCGATTAGTTCTTTCTCAGGAAGAGCCACCCTTCATTCCATTCAAAGAGTAAACTCAGAGTGAGAAGTGGTGAAGAACATTAGCTCTGGAGGTCAAAAGACCTGGCTAGGATGCTTGGTGTCTTCCTTTTCTAGCTGTGTGACAATGGGCAGGTTACTTACCCTCTCTGAGCTTCCATCTCTTCACCAGGAGATGGAAAGGAGAGTAATAACAGTATCTAACTATGGACGATGTTGGGACTAACGAATAAAAATCTTCGAAGTATCTGACACATAGAGATGCTAAATAAAGTTCTAAAGAAAAAAAGAACAGCCCATATGTCACAAATATTACACTCAAATGCAGAAACAAGAAATGGTGGGGAACGTGCATATTATGCATATCACCTCTCCTTATTGTGTTGTCAGACTTTACTTACACAACACCGAGATGAAATTGTTAAGAATTTTAAGGTGGCAGCATGAACACATTAAACCAAGGATAACGTGACTGAGGCGCACAGCCTCCTGGATAGATTGGCAGGGAGATGCTTCCTGGCTTCCAACTGCTTTTCCTCTTCCTTGGAATCAACCTCTGACTTCACAGATGCAGGAGATGATGCCCTTTTTGATCTCCAACTCCTGGCAAGCTTCATACCCAGCACCTACAATCATTACACCATCATAAGCTCCCTGTGAGTTACAATTATTATCCCCAGTTTACAGGGGGTGAACGTGAGGAAGAAAGAGATGACAGGACCTGCCTTAAATCAAGCAGATACTGAGTGTTCACACCAGGATTCGAACCTGGGGCTCTTTGGTTCCAACCTCTGGGCAACTCCCCCGATTTCACTTGGGCATAGATACTTCCAGACCCACACAGACCTGCACACACCTACACACGTCCAGTCCCCATGTCCCCTGCTGCCCCTCTAACCTAGCTTTGGACTTTTCAAAGACAATAAGCTCAAACATCAACATTCAGTCAGTTCCAAAAATAAAATGGAAGCCCATGGATACATCTGTGATTGACATAACGCGTCGGCTGGTTTCGCTGTTAATTAATGCAGAGAGGAATCATTAAATCAGATCAAATTCATTTTAAAAATGTTCAGCTCTGCTCTCCTCTCCTCCCCATTGTGAGGGCTGTATGGAGGGCTGGGGGGGAGGGGGAAGGGAACAGATAACACGATTTAATTTTTCAAGTAACACTGTTCAAATAAAAATACATTTGTTCGAATGAGATTGCCCTGAAACAGCGTTTGCATCGATGGCTCTGAGAGTAATTCTATTAAAGCCGGAGCATATTTTTCATCGGGAGGCAGGAAAAGAGAGGGAGGGAGGGAGGGAGGGAGGAAGGGGAAGAGGGACTCAAAGCCGAATGTAACCTTATGGAGCTGCAAAAATTGGATATTTTAACCCATTTTAGCTTGGGTTTCTCCGCTAAAGTTGGTAATCATTCTATCTCCTGCTGTGGGGTTCAGAGGGTTTGCCTTATCTGAGATGACTGCGCTCTGAGGCTCAGCCAGGTGGGCTGATGACCGACCATGCTCTGAGGCTCAGCTAGTCGGGGGCCGCAGCAGCCACGGGAATGTATTTAGCCATTACTCCTGGAGAGAATGGCAGCTCGAGAAAGCACGTGGTGTGTGTGTCCATGCATGAATACACACACATGCGCACATGTATACACACACACAGCACACATGCGCATACACATGCACCTGCATATATGCTGTACACATACACATAATTACATGTGTAGATGTGCATACAGTGAACATACATCTATTCATGTATATATTGCCTTTGGAGGAGACTATAGGTATATATGCACCCATATGCCCACACATATGCAGCATACACACATACAACATGCACACACATACATATATACACGACATGCATATACACACATGTATATACACACGTGTGTGTACACATAATTTTTGAATGAGACTACATGCATATGCATATATAATACATAGTCATACATACATATATATAATATGTAAACATATTTAGATGAGACTATCTGTATACACACACACACACACACACACACACACATACATCTTCACATGTACACTTGTCAGAATCTGAACCAGGCATTGAACCTGAAAAATAAATCCAGCTGTCATTTGTGGAAGGTTTGCCACATATAGGACACGGTGCCAAGTACCACACAAACCTGAGCTCATCCGATCCCCACACTAACCTGCAAGGTATGGACATGTGAGGTCTTGTTACCTCCGCGATGCAGATGGGGAAACTGAGGCTCACAGAGGGGAAGTGATTTTCCCAGAGCTACGGCTAGTAAGCGGTAGAGCAGTGATGGAGCCTAGAATCCAGGTCCTTCATGTACTTTATGTTTCTGAATCAGCCGACAAACCCTCAAGGGGTCTTTGATGAAATAGTGATTCGCCCAGTTTCTCAGCTTTCCCATCTGTTCAGTGGAAGGAGGGACCCCTGCCCCATCTCTAAACCAGGAAGCCGAGGGGGATCGGTTAGGGACCTAGGATAATCTCATGTGCCACTCTCCCCCCTCTGCACAGGGCAGTGCCCTTTCTCTGTGCTCCATATTAATTTTCTAGGGCTATGCTAACAAATTGCCACAAACTCAGTGGCTTAAAACAACAAAACTTTATTCTCCTACAGTTCTGCCGGGCACAAGTCTGATATGACAGCATCGGAGGGACCACACTCCCTCTGAAGGCTCCGAGGAGAATCCTTCCAGCTCCTGGAGACTCCAGATGGTCCTTGACTTGTGGCCACATCACTCCAACCTCTGCCCTCGTTTTCACATGGCCTTCTTCCCTCTGTATCATCTCCCCGTCTCTTCTCCTCGAAGGACACGAGTTACTGGTTTTAGGGTCAACTCGAATAACCTAGGATGCTCTCATCATGAGAACCTTCACTTAATTGTGTCTGCAAGGGCCTTTCTAAATAAGTTCACATTCACAGGTGCTGGTTGGATGTATCTTTTGAGGGGCTACCATTTAAAACAACGATATTTACAGAGAATGTTTTATTCTCTTTTGTTTTCCAATCTTCCTTTCCCCATCATACTTATCACCTTCTAACAGATATGTTTTATCTATTTATTTTTCTTATTGAATGTTCATTGCTCTCTGATAAACTATAATCTCTTGGAGGACAAAGAAGTTTGTTTTGCTCACTGAGATGTCTCAAGATCATAGAACAGTGCCGGCCCACAGTAGACCTTCAATAAATGCCAGTTGACCTCTATTATTATTTTCTTTTTATGCATCTATCTCCTTGACTACATCATGAGGAGGGCAAAGCCAAGGTCTTTTTCTTCTTCCTCATCGTACCTCTCAGATCTACCTGGTGTTTGACATACAGGAAGCGTTCAATTAAAATGTGTTAACCAATAACAATAATCATCACTGTCTTCATGGAGATTCAACTATGTACCAGACTTTATTCTAAGCACTTTGCGTGTGGCAAATAATTTAATCATTACAACAGCACTATGCGAGAAATGTCATCAATACACCCATTTTACAGATGAAGAAACTGAGGTTCAGAGAGGCTAAGTAACCTGCCCAGGTCTATAGAGAAGGCCATAAATGTAGATCCTGGATGAGTCGCTATAATATTGTTTGAGCACCTCCACGAAGTTTAATTTCTACTCTTTAAAAAAGTCTGTGAGATGAGATAAATAAAGTAGGACGTCAACACCTGTCTCTTTGGTGGACCATCTGGATCATATGCAACACTCGCTCTCACGAATGTCATGATCATTTTTTCCAGTCTGCCACTAAGGACTTTTGTCCAGTCACCCACTGAATGCCGTGAGGTGTGATTTAGCTCCCTATGACAGGGCCATAATGGCACTGTGACATCCAGAGTAGGAATTGGAGGCTCTTGATGCCATAGGTGACTTTTGAAGTCTGTAGCCTCTTTGGGATATTGTCAAAAAAATGGTGCCGATGGGGGATCATACAGAATTATGGAGAAGACTAGTCTTTGTAGATGAAAGAGAAACTGGACCCCATGGATAACTCATCAGTAGACGTCCCCAAGACTCTGTTGGAAATCTCTTTATTTTAGATGGCTTGGAGACAGCTGCTCAATGTCATGACCCACGTATGTCCGTTAAGGCAGGCACAGGGGAGGTTTCAAAACAACAGACGCCAGAGAGAAGAAAGGAAAATGCTCAGTCTTCATGAAGCCCCTACTGTGCGCCAGCCCTGGGGAGAGCACACCAATTGTTTAATATCATTCAATCTGGTGAGTTTTGCCCTACCTGCACATAAGAACCACCTAAGGGTATTTTTAAAAGATACAGGATGCCCAAAACCCAGCCCCAGGTTCTAAATCAATTGGCTTTGGCTGAGCCTAGACAAAGGCGTGTTGCAGAAGCACCTCAGGTGATTCTAATCTGAAGCCAGAGTGAAGGATCCACTGGTTTGATCTTTGCAACAAGATTAACGTTATTAACGTCCAACGTTGGCATTATTCACGTTTGCATTTGAGAGATGATGAAACCGAGGCTCAGAATGGCTTAAGGCCACACACAGCTAGCACATGTGCTGGGATTCATACCCAGGGGTGTCGACTGCCAAAGTGGCCAGAGTGAGCTGGCTCCCTGGACACCTTCCATCTCACTCACGATGACCCTCAGTCACGTAGACCTGGTAGTGATCGATCAAAACAAGTGGCCGCTATCAAAACACTCCTCCCCAGAAGAACAAGCTCTGCGGACTCTACCTTGTGCAACTCAGTGTGGAGTCCTAAAGATTAAAATGATGATGGAGGTGGAGTCGGATCAAGAGCAGTGAACGAACCCAGTGTCTGGAATTTGTCCTTGTCTCTCTTCCGTGGAGAGGGCTCGCTACGACCTTTTTCAATATCATCTTAAACCGTACCCCAGGGGCAAAGGGAGCACAGGTTCCTACCAGGTGTCTCAAGCCTCTCAGGGGGGAAAGAGGCCACCGAGGCCTCCTGTCTCTTTATTGCTTTAATTAGCTGTTTGGTGACCTGACGGTCTCTTTGATACACATCCAACGTCGCCCTGTGAAATATGGGGAATGTCAGCCTATCGAACGAGGGTCAGCCAGACTGTCAATACCGCTGTCCATCAGGCTGATCCAGGCTGGGGGTTGACCTGCAGTGAAATGATTGAGCCATCTGGCCCCTCCCCCTGGCCAAAGTGTTGGTGGCGTGTGGAGCACAGCTGGTGGCTGGAGGAAAGGTGACAGTGTCGAGGCCACCGGGTGGCTGACTTCAAACCAGAAGAGGCCCAGGAGAGCAAACAAGAGGGAGAAAACAGAGAAAGCACAGTCCAAGTTAAACAAACTACAGCAAAGCCCGAGGAAGACAAAAAAATCAACAAGGCGGGACAAGAGGAGGATCCTGGGGA
This sequence comes from Eidolon dupreanum, assembly GCA_028627145.1. Lineage (NCBI taxonomy): Eukaryota > Metazoa > Chordata > Mammalia > Chiroptera > Pteropodidae > Eidolon > Eidolon dupreanum. The sequence goes on along the minus strand of CM053510.1, from coordinate 101,156,866 downwards.
CACCCGGTGGGTGGGAAGGCCTAGGGTTAACCCTGTCTGCACTGTTGGGTTCTGGGCGCACAGAAAATTTCCCTGAGCAATTACCATGGTACGTAACACACACAGAGAAACAAAAACCATAAGGTTTGTGACAACTGAAACATCAGCGTGCGCTAATAGTATGACATGGCTAAAAAAAAAAAAAAATCAAAGTAATCCATAGATGCATTAATAGAGGTATACTGACTGCACTAAAGGAGGTGATGCATTCATTTCCCAAGTATTGATTGAGCATCTATTGTGCGCCATGGATTATTAGAGTGGCTGAAGCTATTACAATAAACAAAACAGACACAAATCCTTGCTCTCATGGAGCTTTCGAGGTATTGGAAACAGATATTAAAAAAATAATAATGATTAGGTTTTATCGTATGTTAACATGTGCGATAAAAAAGACGCGAGAGAAAGGAAGGAGCTGGGAGGCAGTTTGCCGTTTTAAATGGGGTTATAAGAGATGTCTGTGGGGAGGGGACATTGAGGAAGGTCCCAGAAGAGATGAGAGAGCAAGAGAGAGAGAGTCCCACAGATATGTGTGCACGGTCTTCTAGGCAGAGGGAGCAGCCAGTGAAAAGGTCCTGAGGTGGGAGTGTGCGTGCACTGTTTGAGGAGTTATAACGGGGCTATTAAAAGTGGAGAGGAGTGAAGGAGAGGCCAGCGAGAGATGAGGTTAGAGAAACAGAGCAGGCCCGATTTCTAGGGCTCCGTGGACTGTGGACCGGATGTAAGCTTCCATTCTGAATAAGACGGAGAGCTGTGGGAGGATTTTGCTCAGCGGGGTGACATGATCTGACGTAGGTTTAAAAGGGTCCCTCTGGCTACTTTTGGGAGAAGAGACTGTAGAAGGCAAAGGCAGAAGCTGGGAGACCAGTTAGCAGGTTTCTAGCTGCCCGTCCCTGAACCAAGGTGGCTTGAAGCGTCTATCTCCATCTTTAATTTTCTCTTTATGCAAATACTATATATATATGTCAATACTATAGATAAGTAGATATAGATAGATAGATAGATAGATAGATGATAGATAGATGATAGATAGATAGATAGACTTTACATATAGACAGAAGTATATAGTGTTTACTTGAAGATCTACTTAAATATATATCACATCTATTTATCCATCACCTATCGCCTATCATCTATCATGCATCTATCTAGATCTATATATGACGAAGAAGAGAAACAGAAATTCCAACATGTGAGGAGATAAGATAGAAGAAAAGTGAGTCTCTGGGGAAGCATTGGGGGGCAGGGGGACAGGCAGGGAGGGAAGTAGAGATCATGCCAGGACCACACATTGATGAGCTTCAGTTGATCTGTGGCACAGAAGAGCCATGGAAGGTGTTAGAGCAGGGGATATCATGATCAGACTGATTTTGGAATGCTCCTTCTGGATGCAAAGCAGAGAAGACGTTTGTGGGGACCATAGAGATGGCTTGGGCCGATGCCCGCGTGGGAGTCCTCGATGGCTTGGTTTAGAGGGTGGCGCTGAGGATGCAGAGAAGAGCAGATCTGAGTTAGGGCCAGAATGTAAAGGTGAGGGGAGGCGATAAGGTGATGATGGTGGTGGTCTGAAATTATTGTGGTAGAAATTTACGATGTAGTCAAAGGTACTCTTTGTAACAGCAGACCTTCGTCACCCTCATCCTGACCCCCTCTCCAGTCACATGATTCGATTGCCTCCACCTAAGATGGCCTTCCCTGTCCCCTGTCCCCTTTTCTTTTCCTCTGCCCCCGACCTCCTTTTAAGACTCAGCTCCCATTTCCTCCTCCACGAAGCGCCACCCGGCACCTCTACACTGGTTTCCTGCCTGATGTCATTTGCCCGCCTCAGATCTCTCTTGTACACTCTAGTTATCGGCTCGCACGGCTGCCATAAGAGGTTGTGAAGGCTGAGCACTGCACAAATGGCCTGGCCGAAGTGGCAGGTGGGATGTGAGAGCCACTGATTTGTCACACCTCGGCTTCTCAGATACATCATCTCTGATTTGCAGAAAGCATGGTGTGGGCTAACCCACACGGCTCTCCGACTTCTGAACTGTAATTATCTGCTTACTTGTCCACCTCTCTCATTAGTCTTAGTTCATTTCTCCACCCCTAGCACTTAGTAGAGTTCTGAATGTCTATTGAATGAATAGACGAGTGGATGGATATACAGAAAAATGGATAGAAGGAAGGTTGTTATTCTTCCCAGCATGATCAATCAATCGACACAGAAAAATAACAATTAACTGATGTTGAATGGCTCATTAGCATCCCTTCTGAGGCATCTCATCAAGATACCACCATTCCTCCACACGACTTTTTCTTAAAGGGCTAGAGAATATTCAGCTCTGCTGTTGTATAAGAAAGCAGCCATAGATAATGGATAAATGAGTGGGTGTGGCTGTGTTCCAATAAAACTTTATTTATAAAACAAGCGGTAGATAGTTTACCCACCCCTGGTTTTGATATCTGTCTCACCGAGAAACTCTGCCCTTGATCGATTTATTCCAAAGGGCTTCCTCTCTCTGTGTCCAGTTTGTAGTGCTACGTGGTGATGGTGATAATGACAGTAATGGTTATTGCTTACATTTATTGCGTGTTTGCTCTGAGTCAGACTCTGGCCTAAGCCCTTTCCAAGTATTATCTCACCTAATTCCCAGAACTACTGTACAAGCTCCTAAAGCTATCCCACAGCGCACTGAAGAAGCTGAGGCACAAAGAAATAAAACAACCCAAGGTCACATAATTTTAACTGGCAAAGCAGACCCTCTGACCACTGGGTCGGTCTGGGAGATGAACTCGTCTCCAGAGGTCAGTCTAGTGATGCTAATAGGGAAAACGGCAAGAGCAGCATCCGCTGAAGGCTCACTGTGTTCCAGGCACATGTTAAGTGCTTTACAGTGATTTCTCTGAATTTTCTCAGGCACATGGTAAGGTTAGCAACTTGCTGTCACAACCACCCAGGGTCACACAGCAACAAGGTTGAATTTATACATACTGTCTGCTCCATGCCCTGGATGCTGGGAACTTTCTAGAAAATGGACTGTTTGACTCAGTGGCTTTACTCCTCTGATGCTACGCTCGGTCCCGAGTTTCTTTCGTCCTGCATAGGCTGTGCCTGTGGACCCCACGGGTGCCTTTTATCTTATCGTGCCACCCCCTGCCCCCACACTTTGCTAGCTGTCCCATTTGTTATTCTAGGATAAACTTTTGGCAGATGTAGCACATACTTTGGGGTCAATGCCCTGTGTTATCCTAAAGATAGTTCAAATATTTGTGGCCTTGTCAACCTCCATCTCACTGGACGTGTGTCGTGGCAGCACGGGAGGGGCATTTTATTCCTGGAGACAGGTGTGAGCAGCATGTGGTAAGAGGATTTCATGGGCGGCCACGGAAGGCAGGTGGTGAATACAGCAGCTCTTGGCCCCAGGCTGTATGAGGGTGATTGTCAAGAAGAAAGAGGGAGGCTAGGGTTGATTGAACATCTCCTACATGCCCGGTGCTTTCACACACGTTGCGATATGTGATCTTCACAAATGTACTAAGAGAAGAGATTTTTAATGACCATTTCATTGACAAGAAAACCAAGGCTGAGAGAGTTTAATGAAACTACAGGGGTTCTTAGTAATGTGTGTGTGTGTGTGTGTGTGTGTGTGTGTGCACATTCCATAGACTCTTTGGCACTATGCTGAAGCTAGGAACCCCTTCCCAGAATTGTGCTTTAAGATCCGTAAAATACAATACGTGGGATTACCAAGGAAACCAACGACAAATAGAAAAAAATAATGTCATAGTGATATTTGTGCTTCATTATCCACTCTTGAAATGACAAGTCATAGCAGTGGTTCTAATTAATCGCCACCACGAGGGCAGAGGCGCCATGAGACTAAGGGATGCTAAATTCGGTGAGACACCTGTAACCTGACATGCCAGTATCTGCGATTTCTATTGATGATGAATGCAGGGACAGCTGATCCTGCTACGTGTCTGCTGCCCACAATCACAATGGAAAAGAAATGGACAATTTCAGTTCGAGGCGAGTGATGGCAAAGATGTGATGCGTTTTCTCCTCGATCGAGTTCACGGGTGACCTGAATTCCACACGCACGAAGCACTTGGGGTCTGGGGCCCCAGAGTGAGGGCCCCTGAGCTGGTGGCAGGGGGCGGGGGGCAGGGAGAAACGCAGCCAGATATGCCAGGCTCCAGAGTCACGCTCTTCACTGCCGTGAGAACAAGTTCCTCGCATCGCACTCGCTAGATTTGTCCCAAGTGAACCAGTTAGCCGTGACCGGTGCTGGGGGGAGGAGAGCAGGACAGAGAGCCCACCTTTGAAGCCTTGGCTTCCTTTGATGTGCAGACGCTATCAAGGTCTTTCCTGAATTGGGCAAATTTCAATTGTCCCCCTCAGACCCTCTCCTCATGAACCTTCTCTGAACCGTCCACAGCCCTCTCTCACTCGCTGTTTTTGTTTGTTTGTTTATTTTCATTTTGGGGGGGGTAGGGTAAACTGGTGTCCTGGTGGTGGGCTGGACATGGACTTTCAGTCAGAACTTTAGCATTTGAAGATGTCATGTTCAGATAGTCCTCATTCCGGGTGAAATTCAAGAAACGTGGCAGCCTTACTTAAGGAAAATAGAAATAGGATCAGGATGGAGCTGCGTCACGCTTATGCAATCGGAGCTCTTGGCTGCAGGCTTGGGTGGAAATTCCTGACTGGGCTGGCGACTTCGGGGGAGTCCCTTAAGCTTTCTGAACCTCTCTTGACAGGTGGGGAAACTGAGGCAGGCTTGGAGAAGCTCGGGAGCTTGCTCAAGGGCACGTGGCTATAAGGGGATTCCAGGGTTAGAAGGCAGGTCGATCTGAGGAAACGAGGGGGCTGAGGACAGAAGGGAGGCACCTTCTTCACACCTGCCACAGCAACGACTGCAGTGACAGTCACCAGAGACAGCCACAGCCCCTTAGGAAGCGTGGGCTCCGTGCCAGGCACCATACCAGGCATTTAAAAGTGTTTTCTTGAATCTTCCCAACAGCCCTGCAAAGTCATGATTCCCCGCTTCTACCCACAGGAAGCCTAAGATCAGAGAGGTGAGGTAACTCCCCCAAAGCCACACAGCATGGATGGGAGAACTTGGGTCTGGCCATAAACATGCCTGGAAGCCAAGCCCCTGAGATCTCTCTGGGAGTCAGGGGCCTGGCGGTGGCGTTGGTCCCCTAAGATAGAAAAATCAACACTAGCTACTCTAAAGATACGACATGAGGGAAGGGACCCCGAATTTTGGAATAGACTGGAGGAGGAAGAGGAAGCTCAGAGCCTGCGGTCCCTTGGATGAAGAAGGCTTTCGGGAACCCAGCAGGCTCTCCGGGGCTGGTTCGAGCTGCAGAGGTGACATGAGGCTGCGGCTTGTGTCTGAGCTGACCTGAAGGCCGCAGGATGAGATAGCTGTCGCCTGAGATGTTCTCTGACAGACATTTACCAACGTCATGGGAGCTTGCCAGTATCTCCAGCACTACCTTCTCTCCAAAACTCTGTAAACTGAAGTTAGGGAGAGCCGTGGGACCTGTGGCTTTGATAGCATCGTGGGACATGAGCTTGGGGCTTGACATCCCAGGCAAGGGGATTGGTCCTGCCTATTCCCCCAGCCTCCCTTGCAACCCAGAGCTCACATCTGCAGCTCATCTGGCTGGGCTGAGGAGCCCAGTGCGTGGTCAGGGAAAAGGCAGTCTCTCTGTGGGTATTTCAGGCCTGGCCTGGACAGCCTAACCTTCCTCCAAGGCCAAGATTAGTGGAGAAACTCAGCCCAATGGGCTGCTTGTCAGAGAGGCTTCTGGCCTTGACTTTCAGATCCCTGAGTCATCTCTCCTTGGGCCCATCCTCTGTTTGACTTCCTTGCAGGGACCTTTGATGAACAGTTGAGATAACGGACTTGCTTGGAAAAAGATAAAACACTGAACAAAAGGTTGCGCTGGCCACGGCAATGGGTGCGATGGATTGGTTAAACCTTGAACTTCCTTCCTGTCCAAGGGCAGAGATGCCTCCCGGTCCGTGCATCTCTAGGACAGCCAGTTTGTGTAGTGACCCTTCTCCACCGCCCCCTTAGAGAGTGATGCAACTCGCCGGCCGTTGGAGCCAGTGGAATCGCCCACATGGTCATGATAGAGGTATGAATTTGCCTATTTTGCAGACAAGGAAACTGAGGCATAGAGAAATTCAAGAGCAGGCTGAAGATGATGCAGCTACTGGGTACCGATCCAGGAGTTGGCCCCAGGCCTCCCCTTTCTAAACGCTGGCAAAACATGGCATTTAGTTAAGATGCCTTCAGCTTAGTATAAAATATGACACAATAGTAAAAACAAGAAACATGTGTTTTTACAAAATTGTCCCTGATAGCTCCTCCAAACTTGCAGAAAGATGACTTTTCCTCCCGATTGCAGCTGGGGCTCTTGGCGTGAGCTGTATCAAGTGGAGGTCCCACTGCGGGAGGTGAGAGATTGCAGGACAGCACGGTTGGAAGGAACCTCAATGGCTAGCGCCCCTTAAGGTAGCCGTGCCAAGAGGTTGTCCAGCTGATGCTTGGACACTTGCAGAGACGAGGGACTCAGTCTTGCAAAGTGGCCTAATCTAGTCCCAGACAGCTCACGGTTACCTAATGTTCCTTTGGGCAAATTGACAGAATTTGTTAAAATTGAAAATGTGCTCTTTCTACAAACTCGAGCGTGAGGAAGTGTTTTCAGGAGTGGTCACAGCTACACTGTAATAGCAAAAAAATTGAACAAATCTATTTTTTTCTCCAGTAGGGAATTGTATGCATAAAATGTAGTATGGTCCTTCAATGGAACATTATATAGCCATGAAAAAGGAAACACTAAGTCTGTACATATCCCTGTGTATAAATGCCAGAAACAATGGTGAATGAAAGTGCTTCTTGCTGAACATTTCATACAGTTTAGTACTAGGCATGTTTAAAATAAATCAACACCAAACTCATATACACATTTTTTATGGTAAATACATGTGTGCAAAGGTATTTGAAAAAGTCTACATAGGATATTAACAAACTGACAACAGAGGTTATCTCTGGGAGATGATTCGGGGGGAGAAGAAGACTCTGAAGTCACCTGTAGTGTTAAATAATATTATTAAGGGTGGTATATTACTGTATAGTTTAGGTAATTAATGTTTATTTGACATTCTAATAAGTTCTTATTAGATTGTGCTAAAATCTGCCCTTTCTCAAGCTTCCTAAGTGTGCTCTATTTTTTTCCCCTGAAAATATGGGAAGATAGGGTTTGCTTTCTTCTGGGTCAAAAATCTCTGTTCCTACAACCTCGCTCTTTTGCCTGTTTTCAGACTTCTTACGTTCACACCTTCTCCCCTCCATATGTTCCTGTTTCTCTTCCCTCTCTCCCAGTCCCTCCCTCTCTCATTCGCCTTCCTTTGTGCTCTGAAATCAAAGAACTAACAGAAGAAGGGGAAGGAGGAGGAGGAAGAGGAGGAAGAGGAGGAGGAGGGTTAGAAAAAAATAAGACTCACCGTATTTCTACCATCCACAATTAGCCATTATGAATGTGTTGGCATGTTTTCTAACCATCTCCATTTTATATTTATACATTTTAAAATTAGTAAGACACAAATTCGTACTTCTTAAACGTGATTGGAGCATCTCAGGAAAGTTAAATTCCCCTCATGTCCAGTCGCAGTTGCAATTCTACCTGCCCCCATCTCTACCCCGACACGTACTCTCACGAGCTCAGAAGACATGCTCCCATTTTAATATGATTTTTACGGACTTATATATGAATCCTTAAACTTCTGGGGGGCCTCTTGGTTGTTTCCAATATCTTAAGTGGGACCTGAATCACTTTGTGACCAGGATTGTCCCTCTGTATTATGTTTTGAAAACCCTCCCGGCGATGTATGTATCTCTCATTCACCTGCTTTGATTGCAGCCTTAAAACGCATGCGTGCATGATGTCACACGTACCCAATCCACCACTGGTGGACATCTAAATCGAATACAATTTTTTTAAAATACAAATAATTTTGTAATGGACATACTCATATATCTCCTTGTGCAGGAGTGTAAGAATTTCTCCAGTAACATCCCTGTCCCCAAGAAGTGACAGGCATGTCTTTCCCCTGATAAGCAAGGGCATCCAGCATTGACTCTAATCTTCAAAACATGGTCTCATCAGACTAGCCAGACAATGAGCATTTGTCGGAGAACCTGCTAGGCACCACTGTTCCAGGTAGCGAGGCTACAAGGCAAGTGTGAGTCTATAACCTCATGTAGGAGACCAACGGTAAGCAAATACTCCAGGCTGTTAAGTAAACATAAGTGTGCGACGTTCTTTGAAGAAGAATGAGGACCCCAAGAACAGTGACGGGACCAAGCCTGGCCTAGGTTTGGAGAAGACTTCCTGGAAGAGGAGACACTTAACTGTGTTCCAAAGGATGGATGAGTGGAAAACAGGGTGGTGGGTAAACATCTCAGTGGAGGAGACCTAGAAATGAATGAGAACCAGATGAGTGTGTTCCTGCCTCAGGGCCTTTGCACGCGCTGTGCTTTCTGGCTGAAATGCTTTCCACCCAGTTCCTTTGTAACTTTGTAACTGCCCTGTGTTTGTCTTGTCTTGTATGTGACCCTGGCTGCCTCCTATAATCTGACTGACCAATGTCACCCCTTGGTTTCTGTAAGAGCAGAGGATGGGAGGGTGCCCTGGACTGACAGGTGGACCTGGCCAAGAGAATCCCTGTTATAGCACAGGAGCATCGTACCCTCAGGCACGGACTTTGGAGTCGGGAGGCTTGGGTTCGAATCCCAGGTCTTCTGCTTTCCAGCGGTGTGACCTCAGGCAAAGAATTTCCACTCTGAGTGGGCTGTAAAACAGGGATAAAATTATACCGTCTAAGACTCAGCATGATAGTGAGGATTCAGTGAGGAACTGTCCATAAAATGCTTAGCGCAGGGCCCAGAATGTGGTGAGCGCTCGGTCAATGGTGACGAAAACAACAACAGTAATAACTACTGGAAAGAGCAAAAGGAAGCAGACGCTCTCCCTGGAAATGAGAATGTGGAAAGTCTCATGCCGGAGCTCTAGACTACCCCCGGAGACGAGGTGGTCAGTTACTGAGTGACTGATGGCCTTGAACCCAAGGGTGTCTCTTCAGCTGGACCGTGGGTGTGGGGCTGAGCAAATACTCTACCATTGATCTGCCACTGGGGTCCATATGCTTCCCCAGAGGCCCCGGGTGTGGGTGAGCGAGAGCCCCCCCCACCCTCCGCCGACTCTTGTCAGCTGTGCCCGCAGAAGAGCCGGGAGAGGAGAGTAAGGGTGCCACACATCTCAGCCCTGGTCCTTGGGCTCCTCTGGCTTCTTTTGTCAGAAAATGGCCCTTCAAAACACCTGACAGCTGCTACGGTAGGTCCTTGGGACCTGCAAGTCCACAATAACGAAACTTCTGCCTTGGACAAAACTTTACTGTTTATTGTGCTTTTAATAAACACGAATGCACCATATTGATCTTATATTTTCTTGTTCAAAACCTGCTGCAACTCTATGATAGAGGTGCTGTTTTATCCTCGTTGTCTAGAGTGTGGAACCTGAGGCTCCGAGAGGTGAAGGCACTTGTCCAAGGCCAGTTTCGTCAGCTGCACACCCAGACTCTTATCAATCAGGCGGTTTTCACAGTCCTCTTTCCTCCACACTCTGCCACTTAACGGCTGGGACCTTGGACAGGGAACTTAACCCCTCTGTGCCCTGGTTTCTAGGACTGTGCTGTGATATAGAGAAAATATTTCCTAGGGTCATTAAAAGGACTAAAACCAGTTAGTGGATGTCCAAGGCTCACGGCAGTATCTGGCTTATCACAACAATGCAGTCGTGGATTATTTGAATGATGATCACATTTTTCCCCTCGGTGTTTGTTGGTTATTTGCATTTCTTCATTTTGTAAGTGGCCTCTTCGTGGACTTCTTCCGCTAGATTTTTATTTTGATGCAGGGGGGAGGGGGAGGGGGGCGGGGTTCTTTCTTGAAGACGAGAGAAACTGCGCACTTCCCCTGAAGGACAGGGGACTTACTGGCGCTCAGGACTGTGGCCCTCAGCATTGTGAGGGTGGGGTGGACATCGATCCCAGGGGCTGAGTCAGCGAGTCTGGCCTTTAACTTCGTGCAGGCCTCAAGGGCAAGTGGAGCTACAGAGTGGCACCCTTCGGAGGTCAGTGTTGTGGCCTCTGAGCTGGGAGACCGGCAGAAGGACTCCAGGGGGGACAGAAAACCGAGAGCTCACACAAGAGTTAAACAAGATCCCCGTCCCAGTGGACCACCCAGAAACACGCCAGCCTTGCTGAAAAGATCCAAGGTCTTTGAGGAGACGATCTATCTTCTCTTCTGCAACGGAAGGGAATCAAACTCCCAAGGGGCCTCTTTCAGGGCTGACTTCCTGTCGGGGACCTCTCCAAACCTTCTCGCCTTAACCCCTGGCTGACAAGCTCTCCCTTTCCAATATCCATTCCCTCTGTTCCCCCCTGCCCTTGGCCCTGCCCCGGATCCTGGCAACATCCTGTTCTTCCCCTGAACTGAACTCCCCCTCCAGCTTCCCAGTGTGATAGGAATCTTAAATAAATGCTTCCTGTCTCTTGACCACCTTATCTCCCATTCCTCCCGAATGGCTGACGTTCAAGAACCACAGGCAGCACTGCACTCCCTTCTAATTTTAAACCGGCCCTCTGAGACTCTCTTCTCTTCCTTCTTAAGGTTCCGGGAAAGGCCAGGAGGTGTCAGAGGTCCCCGTTGAGCCGCTGAGTCAGCAGAGGCTGAAGACATCCTTCTTGCGTTCCCAGGGAGGGAGTCTGGAGCTAGGGATCCTGGGAGACGCCCCTCTGCAGGGCCTGCCTCAGCGAGAACTCCGTTCTGCAGGGAGCTGATGCTTAGTGTCTCTTTTCTGAATCCACCAATGAGTAAAAAGAATGAATGGGGTTGAAATACACACAAACACACTTAGGAAGTAAGGAGCCAGGAAAAATTTCCACACGTACACACCAAATTGCCCTTTGTAGAGGGCGCAGACTCTGTGCCCAGCCATGAGTCTCCTGTTACTGGAACCTTGATCGTTCCTGGAAGTGCCAGACCTTGCCCACTCTCATCCTTGGGAGATTGGGTTCTGGGAATGTCACGTGACCCAGGTAGGTCCAGCCAATCACAGCATTGCTGGCCAGCGATTGGTTCCGGGTGAGCACGTGCCTCTAGCCGGACCTTTTGGAATAGATGGAGACTCTGTGCTCCTGGGAGAGAGAGGTGTGCCCTCCCAGGGGCATGATGCTAAGAGGTGATGAGTCAGTCCAAAGCTGCAAGGACTATTTCGATACTTCCCTCAAAATGGAGCCTACAAAAGAGAAGCTGAGCTGGGATAGAGAGAGAACAAGTAAAAGATCCCACCTGAATCCCTGAATCCAGCTCTCTCTGAAGTCAATTCTTTTGGAATTTTCAGCCACCCGAGCCTGTAAAATCCCTTTGTCTTTATGTTTTCTGTCCTTTGTAACCACCCACACATTCTCTCTCTCTCTCTCTCTCTCTCTCTCTCTCTCTCACACACACACACACACAAACACACACCCTCATACAAACACATAATGCAGTAGGAAGAAAAGGAAAAATGTCACTTTACTACAGTGTTCTGAGCTGAAGATCATTAGTCCTATTTGATGGATTGTAATACTGAAGCTCAGGGAGGCCAAGAGGCTTACCTAAAGTCACACAGCTAGGAAGTTGTAGAAATAAGATTTACATCCAGGTCTGACTAAGGCAAAGTCCTTGCTCTTTGCAAAACTGAGCTGTCTTTAAAAGAAGCTCAGGGGGGCTTTCCAGTCTAGGTTAGGGAAGAGACCTCAGCCACCGAGGTCCTGAGGTCTCCCATGTGCCACATCCCATTTCAGGCACCTCATTCGGGCCCCTCATCCCCTTCTTGATCACACCATCATTTTTTGAATCCGTCAGATCCCTTTTTCTCCTCCTCCTTTTCGATCACTTCTCTTCCTCTGCTCACCTCATACTCGGTATGAGTATGTCCCAGAATTCACCCTTATTTCCCCCCTTGGCTTTTAACGTCCCTCTTCCATAAGCCTCAGACCCATAAACACCCATATGTGTCTTCTCACATCTGCTCCCGGATGTCCCCCAGGCACCTTAAGCTTGGAATGTCCAAGATGGAGCTTATCACCTTCCCCCCGAACCTGCACTTGCACCTCGGTTCCCCAGTTCATCCGTGGCGTGATCAGCCATCCACTCAATCAAACTGGAAAAATCGTGGTGTCCTGTTCAACTTCATCTCATTCCACACTTGCCCCACCTAATCAATCATCCAGTCCTGTGACTTTTACTTCCCATCTAATCCCCAAGGTCATCTTTCCTCTCCATTCCCATGAGCACCGCACGTGCGAGTGGATGAGTGAATAAATGTCGGTGTGTGTCCAGCTTTCGGAAAGCAGACCTGGGCTGTGCCTCGCTTGTCTCTTCTGTGTCTGTGTGCAAACCGAGACCCAACACATAACGCCACGTGGTGGTGTTCATGTCCCGTCCACTAGTGCTGGTGGTATCGTACCATCAAAATTATTACAGGCTCGTGGATATTACACTTTCTCAAATATAAAGACTTTCTTGATCGGACCACGTTGTGTGCATGTGTGTGTCTCTGCACACGTATCTCTGTACACATGTGTTTGCAGGTTTCCCTCCAATCCTTATTTCTATCACACACATACACACACACCCTGCCCCATATACAGAATCCACAAGATATGGAGAATTCCACAAATGTTTCTTTTCCCCAGACCTCAAAGCTGCTTCTTTAACAAGTCATGCCAAGTGTCATTTTCATGGTCAGTCACTCATTTTCTGTAAGACTAGTGACCTCATCCAAAAGTTGAATACAACGCAAGTCAAACGCAGCAACTGACTGTAGAGGATTGTTGAGAGGACTAAATAAGTATATTCCTGCACAGCATTTAGCTCGTACCTGGCACATAGAAGCATCTAGTATATTCTAGTGTTGTCGTTATCATTATTACGACTATTCTAAGGAAAAGAGACATTTCTTTTATTATCATGTTCTTTCTAGGTCATGTCCTTAAAACTTCGCTTCTTGATAAATTATTACAGACAGCTAAGACAGAGCAGTTTCCTTTGAATCCTAAAAATGAGCAGCACCTCCTTAATTAGCAGCCACTGGGAAAATCAGAGTGCCTGTCCTCTCACTGTTTATATTAACAGCTTTCATTAATCACACATAAGATAATAGACATCACCATGTCACCACAGCATGTGTCAAAAAAAAGAAAAAAAAAAACAACCAAAAACCCACACAAGTCAATTGTGTCTGAATAGATGTCCGTACCCTCAGAGAAAATGTTCAGAATGGAAACTATTTTAGCATTACTTTCTTTACACTCTCTTTTAGTTGAAAAGGGACTCGTTGAAAAAAAAAAAAACGTTTAAGAGAAGGGAACAAATTTTAATTGTGTTTCTATTATGGGACAGCGTCTTAACTAATGCTTTAAACAGGCGCAGTAGTCCTGTTTTGCCCCAGTTTCACCAGTTTGGAAATAAAGGCTCAGGGAGGCTAAGCCATCTGCCCCAGTTATCAGTGGTTGTAGGTGGAGATTAAATAAAATAGCACAGATAAAATGCTTAAAACAGAATCGATCGCACATGCTGGTCATAGTGCTTTGCAAATTCAACCAGTTGTGGACATTTTCACAAGTCATTCTTAACAACGATATGAAATTCTAAGGCAGGGCTCAGGAAATTATTGGCTAAATTACTGGCTAAATCCAGCTCCCTGACTGTTTCTGTAAATAAAGTTTTATTAGTACATGTACACATCTTCTGGGCTGTTTTCACAGTACAGGAAGAGTTGAGTAACTGCAGGGGCTACAGACAAGCTGCATGTCCCCCAAAGCCTAAAATATTTACTTCCTGGTCCTTGACAAATATTCTGCTGGCCTCTGTTCTAAAGAACAATAGCACTTATGGACAGACAATCAGATTGAGTCCAGTGTTTTTGCTGTTACGCCACATCCCTGTGGGATAAATTTTAGGTGCTGGATTGCTGAGACCACTAAAAAAGTAGAAAGTTCTGGAAAGCAAGGGGTAGCAGCTATTGAAATGTGAAACTTCTTCTAGAACAAGGCACCTGACCTGCTTTGTTTGGAAAAGAGAGCTAGCTGTGAGTCATACTCGGAGCTTTTAAAGTTTTTCCCTCAAAGCTGCAATGATTCAAACGCAAAATCAGAGTAACTCAGAATCCCTCTGACCATATTTCCATCAAAGTTTTATGCAACGGACATTTTTCACGTGTCTGAGCTGGGCCAGGTGCTGTGCCAGGCAACGGAGATATAAAAACTCAAGAGACTTTAATTTTTAGTGCAATGAACTTTAAATGTGTTTATGTCTTGAAGTTCTTTGAAAAGTCACAAAAGCTACAGAGGACTTATCCTTTAAGTTGCACATTTACAAAAAAATTTTGCAGAGTTGCAAGGACTGCCCTTGAAGCCTTTCCACTGCTTTTTTCAACTCTTGGGCTAAGGATCCTTTGTCTTAAGGGACAGACTGATCCCTAAATAGTATCAAGTATTATAAATGCTGAATGCTGTAATTAAAGTACATATGAAATAGAGTGTGTGTACGAGGCAAGAGATAATCAACATCGCTTCGTGAGAGATCAGGGAAAGGTCCTCATCAGAACTGGAACTTGAAGGATGTATAAGAGTTCTTTGAACTATCTAGAAAGAGGGAAGGTGACTTCTACAAGGAAAAATCAATTGGAGTGCGGGGAACTCTGAGGAGATTCTAACGTCGATGCCCAGAAATCTGGACTATTTCTGGTTTATCCATAGACTCTGGAAAACAAGGGTAAATGCCTTGACCTGAGTCCTCCCTCCCTCCTCTCCAGTCTCGTGGCCACATCAAATGTGAACCAGAACGGCACTCGCTCCCTTTTTAAAGATGTCTGGAATCCAGAGATAAAAGGCTCCATGTTAATAAAATATCATCATGAATGCTAAAGAGGTCCAATTCTCTGGTTTCACATCGCATGGCTGAGATGATTCTGCCTCCCGCCGCCCCAACCCCCACGGCCAGCTAGATCAGAGTTGAAGTCACAAGTCGAATGTCTTTGCCTTTTTGTTCTTTTCTTGAGCATTAGTAATCATATTAGGGAATCGCTAGGAGGGCTTCGTGGTCATTCTACCTCTCTGAAGTGCGTGTGTGTCTGGTTCTGTGTATGCACACGTGTGTGTGTGTGTGTGTGTGTGTGTGTGTGTGTGTGTCTGTGTACGCATGTGCACTTTTTTTGAAAACTGCAGTACTCTGGGTCACTGAATTTGGGAATGTGAAGACATTGAATTAAGACACAGGAAAGTACAGAGTTGGTTCTGTGACTCGTAGGTTACTGGCTGACCCTTGTGTTCAACTCTTACTTCAGCCACCATGTTAGTTTCTGAGGACTTCCACAAAAAATTACCCCAAATTGGGGCATTTAGTACAACAGAAATCACATTTTCAACTTCACATTTTAGAAGTGCAGAAGTCTGAAATTAAGGTATTGGCCGGGTTGCCTCCTTCTGGAGGCCCCGAGGAAGAATCGGTCCCTTGCTTCTCTCCTGGCTTCGACTGGTTGCTAGCAATCTCTGGCATTCCTCAACCTATGGACACATCACTCCAATTTCTGCCTCCATCTTTACTTGGCATTCCCCTCTGTGTGTCTGTGCCTCAGATCTCCCTCTATTTCTTCATAAGGACACCAGGCCAAGCCCATCTCCATATCCCTAAGCACACCCACAAAGGCCCTATTTAAATGAGGTCACGTTCACAGTTTCTGGGTGGACCTATCTTTTGGGGGCCACCATTCAACTCGGTACAGCCACCTCCCACCCGAGTGGCCTTGGATCTGTTCCTTGCCCACTGCCGAGCCTCTGGACATCATGGCTGCTAAGAGAACCTCACTTCAAGGATAAGATAAAACACGTAAAACCCTCTGCACCAAGCCATGGTGCATTCTTAACGTGCACGCGCGCGCGCGCACGCACACACACACACACACACACACACACACACAAGGGCGGTACTGTTATGCTTTGTAACAAGAAATGATAATCAGTGTCCCTGTTTCTCAGCCAGGAGCTCTGACACATGGAGGGTGGGGTAACATGACCTCAAACATCTGGATGACAAGACCACGGCGCTTTCCCAGCCCGGGGTGTTTGGCGTCCCGCAGACTTCAGAAGCAGATGACAGATTGTCGGGATGATTGACTGCCTTCTTCCCCCAGACTCTGTTTGGTGGGCTGACCGGGCCTAAATGGCCTGGATGTTTGACGCTGAAGACACACATGGTTGTTTTCCCAAAGTCAGTTGTACTTCGAGAGCTCAATAATATTTATCACTATTATTACCATTCTTCAAAATAGAATGTATAAAATGTTGGTTCGAATGACTTATATGGAAAGATAGTCGATTTGGGAGGTTTATCTTCCATCAACAACATATGCTCATCTTGAGATCATTAGACCTTTTCCAAGTAACATACGACCCCAGAGAAGTTGGAAGAAAGGTGAGAAGTTTCAGAAGAGACTAAGAAACCCTGAATTGACTATAATTGGCCTTGGTTAACAGACAAAGTTTTTGTGACCCCGTGGAATCAAAGCACTCCATACGAATTAAATTCTATCGTAGTTAAATAAAGAACCATAATGGTGTGAGATTCACACCATCCCTAAATATGATCTCCATATGTGAACAGAACACATAAAAGTGATATGTTTTACCTCAGTTTCATCTCATATTTTATGTTACTCTTCTCCCCCAGGAAGGGAGAACTGCTTTCTAGCCTATATTTGTGTTTTAGGGGAAATACACGTGAACAACACTTTTACGAAGAGACAGAAATCTCTAGGGCAGTGGTTTTCACTCGGGGGTGATTTTTGTCCTGGAAGAGGGGGACACTTGACAATGTGCGGAAACATTTTTTTCTTTTTTTGGTTGTCAAAACCAGGTAGCAGATGCCACTGGCATCTCGTGTGTAGGGACCAGGGATGCCGCTGAACAGCCCACAATGCACAAGGCGGCTCCCCATGACTCAGCTCATCTCGAAATGAGAAAGGTGCCGAAGCAAGGAGTCCCCCCGACATGCATATATCACGCTCTCCGTGCAGGCAGAATGTAGCACGTCATCACGCTTTTCCTGCAACACATCATCATGTTGTAGAAAGAGCACCAGGCTGTGAGATGTCAGGCTCAGGGACCTCTGACTAGCGGGAAGCCTCAGCTAGACCACTCCAACACCGAGAGAGATTCATTTTCCACATTGTAAAACGTGCTGCGTGAGCCCTTCCTTCCTTCCTGTCAGAGGCCGAAATGAGAGCTGCAAACTGTGAAATTCCTACATGTATCTTTATAATAGTTATCAATAGGGACAACGAGCTGACTGTTGAAACAACAGGGAAAATTCTCCAAATTCTTCTAGTCTAGCAGAAGCCCAATATCCCAGCCCAGACTGACTTTCTTCTAGATGTTTGTCACTCATGATAACACTAGCTGCTATAACAAGCAGCACCATATGTTAGTGTTTTGACACTGTGACAGTTTATATCTTGCTGATGCAACAACCCAGCTTGGTTGCGTGACTCTCCTAGATGACTCGCGATTGGCAATTCAGGGTCTTTTGTGCTTTCATACAAATCTGATGATTTTTTTGTTCTGTTTCTTTAAAAAATGCTGGTGGGACTTTGGCATCCTTATTATTAATTATCATCATTCTTAACACAAATATATGAAGAGTCAGGCTGGAGAGAGTATGGAGTCATGGGGATTTAGGAATTTACCTTCCGTAGGCAACATACGCTCCTCCTGAAGACACTGCACCTCCCCAAAGTCACATTATAAAGTGCATCAGCCCCAGAGCTTGTCTAGCCTGAGTTCAATTCTCTTCTTTCATTCAGCAAGGATTTATGGACTGCCTGCTGCATGCCAGGAGCCATGTCAGATGCTCTGGATATAGTGGTGAACAAACAGCACAGAATAAAAAACACCCCTGTCTTTATGACGCAACCATCCTAGCTGGGGGAGATGATGAATGAGCACGTTATAAACAAACAGCAGAACGTGTCCTCGAAGGCATTCAGCAGTGCAGATATTAGCCCACCTTCGTTTTAACAGGGCCAACCAGATTTTTCTCCCCTGGGAATGTGCAGTGGGGATTTAGAGATGCTAACTTTTTCACGCTGTTCTGGAGACTAGAAGTCCAAGATGAAGGTGTTGGCAGGTTTGGTGTCTTCTGAGGCTCCTCTCCTGGGCATGTGTATGGCCACTGTCTGGCTTCCTTTTTAAGTGGTCATCTCTCCATGCACATGCATCCACGGTGTGTGTCCCTTTCCCTTCTTATAAGGACACCAGTCATATTGGATTAGCATCCTACCTTAATAGCCTTGTTTACCTCTTTGAACTTCAATTATCTTCTTTAAAGATCTTATTTCCAAGTATTGTGGCATTCTGAGACATGGGAGGCCAAGACATCAACATCTGAATTTTGGAGGACACAAGTTTGCCCATAATACCGGGCTAGCATTTCCGTCTTCCTGTCTATGAAACACCCCACACACCGTGTTTTTTTTTTTTATACCAACTCTTCTCATTTTTAATTGAGCACATTTGCTTGCTATCTGTTTCTTCTGATTGCAAAATTCCTGCCTATTTCTTCCTTCTCCTGTGTCGTACTTAGCACTCCTTTATTCTGCAGCGAACATGACTGGTCATATACTTTGGGGCATACCAGGGACACAAAGATGAATGAGACTTGGTTGCTGTCCTCAGGGAGTTCACATTGCAGCTTTCTGTTGATTGCAGGCTGAGAATTTCAGGCAATAATGAGTCTTGATGGCTTAGGGAGGTATGGTCTGTGACCACATCACTGGCCAACTTGGTGAGGGTCTCCAGAAGGAGTGTTCTCTGGACTAAGGGACACATAACATGGCACAGGATGGGTCTATGGCTTGGTCATTAAGTAGGAGCCACATATACATAGAGTTTGAAAAGAGGCAACTTCATAAAGGAGATTTAAAGTTGCTATATCCTACCGCTCATATTAAATTCATGAGCTTTGCTCAGCTTAACATTTACCCTAATATGCATTAATACTTCTATATTAGGCGATCAGACTAGCTATGGAATTAGAGTTCAGACGAACGAATCAGACGTATGATGAAATATTCAACTTCCCCAGCAATAAAATGAAAACAACACAACAATGACTTATCGTGTTTCACCAAGCAAATTAGCAAATTTTGCTTCTTTGTTTTGAACAAATTAAAATATCCAGTTGGGGGCCAGGGTTTGAGGAAATGGACCAAATGGACCACATAAACTTGGATGGAAACAGAACGTCGCTTGACATTTATTCTTTTACCCAAAGAAGCGAGCATCTGCAAATTTGCTTCAATGCAGCAAATTTACTAGAAGACATTTTTGTAGGGGTATCATAGAACAACAAAAAAATCTAACTACAAAAATGTTCATTGCAATGGTATTTGCAATAGTAAAAATGGGAAAAGTCAGTGTCCAACAATAAGGAATTATGGCATACATTATGATGCCTCCAGAAAATGGAGTGTGCGACCATTATAAACTAATGTCATAAAAGACCATTTAATGACATGGAAAGGTGTTTGTGATGTTATTTTTCCATGGAGAAATGATGCCACAATGCATTATGGAGAGTATGATCCCATTAAAAAAACTGCATAGGAAAAACACACGAAAAACAAACATTAAAATAGAAATAGTGGCTATCTCCAGGTGGCAGGCATAAGATTGCTTTCCTTTCTTATTTTATCTTTTTTTTAAATTTTGATGAGATAATACGCAACGCTCAGCTGTGCTGGACATGAAGACATCACTAAATAGATTACTCTTGATATTGTTATTCGCCTCACCAGTCGATTGGAGTAAATATCACCCTTGTTGTTAGAAAGAACCCAGATCATGAAGGTTTTCAATAGAGAGTATTTTTGTATCTATACTCTTTTTTTTTGGGGGGGGGAAGAGAGGATTCTATACTATAGGGGTTGAGAATGTGGATTCTTTAGATTCAAAGACTTAGATTCAAATCCTGCTATTGGGCCATTTGCAAGCTGATCAAGAATGTAGGCAAATTAATTATGTCTTTTGAGCCTCAGTGTCTTCACTCGAGGTGAAGATGGCAATGGCTCTATCCTAAGATTATTGTGAGTATGAAAGATGATGTAATAAATCATGTGGCACTTGGGGGATTTAAATCTCAATCTATGTTTTCTACCAAATTGTGTGAAAAGAATACGTACGAGATTTATAAAACAAAAAGTACAATTTTGAATGTAAGAAATAAATAGATCTTAAAGCATGCCACCTTCTCCCTTCATCTCTCTGCTATTCAGTACAGCAGAAATGCATTTGGCATAGAGATGGGCCATCAGACCAGTTTTGGTAACGGAAACGGGTGTAGAGTGAGCTTACAAGAGCCAGAAGTTGACAGTAGAGGCGGAGGGAAGGAAAGAAGCTACTGTGAACCGAAAGGACCCCAGCTCAAAGCTCCTTCTGCATCAAGGCTTTCACCTGGAGGAGGCAAGGTGTTTGCTGGAAGCATGTGTCTTACCATGTTTATGAGGATCATCTGCTCCTGACAGCTCACAAATCCCCTGTGATTTTGAAAACCAGGCCAGCTCAATGAGCAAGCTGCCTCGTTGGGTTGGTAAAAAAGATATTTTGCAAGCAAAATGTGCAAATAGATATATTGTTAAAATGGGCCTCATATATTATGAATACACATATACATATTATCTCCAAACTGTCATTTCTCTTTTTTTTCTGTTTAATTGAGCTCTTTATTTTTTTTTCCAGCTTTATTGGGATACCTTTGGCATAATACATTGTGTGATGGCTTGATATGCGTAGATATTCAAAGTGATTACCCCAATAAGGTTAATTAACACATCCATCATCTCACATGGTTCATACTTTCTTTTCTGCAAAGAGAAGCTTTTTTTTTAAATTTTATTTTTATTTTTTAGGCAAGGCAACCCTTGGTTGACCTCACAGATTGCAAGGACCTTGTCAGCGTACAATCTCTTATTTTTTTATTTTTTATGCCTACAGCCCCTGGTCTTCCGAGGTGGTCTCCCATTCAAGTACTAACCAGGCCCACCCTGCTTAGCTTCTGAGATCAGACGGGATCGGGCTTGTTCAGGGTAGCATGACCATAGACAAGGAGAAGTATTAAGATTACTCTTAGTGGATTTCAAGTGTACAATACTATACCGTTAACTACAGTTCCCATGCTGTATATTAGATCCCGAGAACTTACTCAGCTAATGACTGGATGTTTGTACACTGCGACCACCTTCATCCATTTCTGCCACCTCCCTATCCCTGGCAATCTCTTCTTCTATAAGTCAGGATTGTTTAGATTCCAGATATAAATAATATCATACAGTATTTGTTTTTCTCTGTTTGATTTATTTCACTTAGCATAATTCCCTTAAGTTTTATCTATGTTGTCACAAATGGCAGGATTTCTTTATTTTTATGGCTGAATAATATTCCATTATATATACATATATACATAGAGAATATGTATACTCTGTGTGTGTGTGTGTGTGTGCATGTGTGTGTGTGTGTGTGTGTACCTGTATATATATCACATTTTCTTTATCCATTCATCCACTAAGGACAGTTTGGTCATTTTCATGTCTTGGCTGTTATAAATAATGTTGTCATTTTTGCACTATCCCTCAGGTTTGGGGGGAAGGGGGTGGGTGGTGAAGACAGAGACCCAAGGCAGCTGAGTTTGACCCAGACATGCCCAGGAAAGCCACCAGAGGAGGACAGACTTCCCAAAATGAGGACATTTATTATTTAAACATTGATTGTTCTGTTTAGATCATACAGATGGAAAAACCTTTCCATTTGTAAAAGTCATTTTTTAATGGCCGATCAAAGCATGCCGACATTTTGCTAGACTGTGAGTCCTTGTGGATGCGGAAGGGGTACGCGTCCGGAGTGGAGAAGAACCATCCAGAACAATGCTGAGCCTCACTCTCCCATCCGGCAAATCGGTAGAACAAGCTCCCTCAGCTCCCTGTATCAGTTAGTGACCTACTGGAACACAGAAACCATTCTAAGTGAGTCCACGAGTTCATGGAAAGAATGAATTACCCAGGTGACAGAAGAGAATAGAAGCCAGTCCATGGTGAAGCAGCTGAGATGAGCAATGGAAATGAGGCTCCAGCATCCTTAGGCTGCAGGAATGACGAGGGGGTCAATCCACGGCAAGGGCTGCTCTGAAAGAAATGGAACTGAGACGCTTAGGCCAGGGACGTCACAGAACAGCTCAAGTGCAACGGAAGGCAATATAGACTCCGTCTCGACACGTGGAGTGACATGTATATGTAAGAAGGATAGAGATCGATGGTGCCCATCTTTAGAAACTCTACCACAATACACATTCAAGATTGTTATGTCGTCTTGATGAACCAGTACGTTTTACCCCTTTACCATTATATTATGTTCCTCTTCGTCTCTAACAATAGTCTTTGCTTTGAATTCTATCTCATCTGATATTAATATAGCCAAATTAGGGATTTTCTTTTTAAGATTAGTACCTGCATCCTCTTTTCCATCTTCTTTGCTTTTAACCATCTGTCTCTTCACATTTATGGTACATCTCCTGTAAACACAATATCGTTGGGACTTGCGATTTTATCCAGTCAAACAATCTGTCTTATTTAGTATTTAGTCCATTTATATTCCATGTAAATATTCATATGGCTGCTATTGTTTACTATCTTTTTTTTTTCTATTTATTCTGGCTGTTTTCATCCCCCACGCCCCCATTTTCCTGCATTCTTTTGTATTAACTGGATATTTTTAGTATGTTTCTGTTGTGCTTTCCATTTTCGTTATAGGTTACATCCTCCTGACCTTTGTCTACCTACTAGTTTTTTAATTCTATTTCAAAAACTGTGGAGATTATATTGTTGAAAATATGAATTATTTTGTCTTCTTTTAAAGAGAATTGAGCTTTGTTCTGGCAAGTAGTTCATTTATCGGAGGTTCAAGTTGACCTTAGTAACTTGTTTAGGCTTCTTTAGGGGAGTGTGGGGAGTGGGTAAAGGTTAGCTCTCTCTCTCTAAGGCTAAAATAGTTCTCTTCCTAAGGCATGACCTTGCTGGGGGTATCAAATGAATGCTTAGGACATTCAACACACACTCTTCTGTCTCCTGGTCAGAGCCCCAACGTCTCCTTACCTTCTGTAACCTCTAGAATCACTTTTTAACTCACAGTACCCACTCCCTGCCCCTGACAGTGGCTATTTACTATTAAGTTTGAGTCTTGCCTTCCACACACGCCATTTAGTATTTGGCCCAGACCTCAGAGGACCTCCATGCTGATTTCTGGTGTTTTTTGTCTGTGTAGCTTCTTTTCTCTACCATCCTGTTTCACATATTCCAGTTGCCTCGGCAGCACCAAACTCCAATCTGGTTCTCTACCAATAACTTCACTGTTGTCTGTTGGGGCTCCACTTCTCTGTGCTGCAAGTGGAAATCCAGGGTGAATGCAGAGTTGGTTTCAAGTGTTCCTTTCTCTCAAAGATCACAGCTCTTCACTGTCAGCTGTCCCATGTCTGAAAATAGCTGCTTCATATATTTATTTATGAGAGGGTGAGTCTAGGACCAACGACTCCACCATGTCTGTGTCCAAAGGTCTCATAGAGCTTTGAGAATGAGATAATATGTGCTTATGAAGTCACAAGTATACAGTAAGTGATTAATAAATAGTAGCTAGTATTCTTTTAGTTTTTTTTAATGCATTTAACTCTCTCACTGGGCTATAGATTCTTCGAGTTAAAGATTGTGTCTTAATCACTTCTACATCTGCAGTACCGAGCACAAAGCCTGGCATACAGCGCCTGTCAACAAACATTTTTTCAGCTCAAGTACAAAACCCCTAATTCAGAACTGAGAAAGGGGGTTGATGAAACACCTCTTTAGGTGTAAAGACCAAGTTCAGGAAGTATAATTGTCAGTCAGCTCTTGGTGCTCGTTTTGAACCCGTTCTGGTGTGAAATCCAAAACAAGTACTTCAGTATTCCAGGAACCTTTCAGTTACTTATTTCCCCATTTTCAACATATTCAATAATATATATGCTCCTCCTCAGTGTCCAGCCCTTTGCCAGGGGCGGAGTGGTAAGATGAAATAAGATAGAAATTGTGATCCCGATGACCCTTACTACCTATATCAGAGATGATGCAAATATGTACCCAATACTCTACTGAAAAATCAACTTGGTTAAGTCTCTCGAATGATCAAAAAGACGTCAGGAATTCCAGAAGTGAAAAGTAATGCATGCAGTGGAAAGTGTGAAAGGATGGGTAAGGTGATAAGTCTGGATAAGTTGCTGATTGGATCAGATTGCATTGGGTCTATAATTTCACACTAGTCTGAAAACTCAAAAGTTTGGAATTTTAGGGAGATTTAATGAGGGGAGCCTTGCCCGCATGTTTGTGCAGCAAAGTGAGTGACTCTGACGGTCTCAGACATATTTATTACCTGAAGTTTCTTCCCCAAAAGTGTACAGAGGAGCGTGAGAAAGTTGGAGATAGAGAACCTAGAGAATGAAAGAGGCAAGCTCAGCGGGCATCGATGTGTATTAAAGATCCATATGAATCTGACAAAGCTTCAAATCTCTGATGGTCCTGTCTTACACTCATCTTTTTCTTTCCTGGGTGCCCGCCTCAAAACAGGACTGCGAAATTCAATAGGACAAGTTTGGTGTTTGGGAGTCATCAGAAGCCACTGCCCGATTGCCGATGGGTCCTGCATAGGGCCTTTACGTGGTCTTATTTGCTCTTCCAATGCACAAAGTCAAGATGAAGTTCCCCTCTCATAACCTATGGTCTGATTCCTGAGCAATTTTCCTTGAACATCGAGCCTTGATACGCTGTTAAGCTCTGTAACGTCTAAGCTGCTACGTGCTTTCTTGTTTAGACCTTACCTGGAACTCTTTCTGTCTCCTTATATAATGTCAGCCTTTCTGCCTCTCACTGGATCTCCCTTTGGAATTCTTCCTTTGAGTATAGCTTTGTATTCTAATCACAGCATAAACCCCCAGGTAATGGGTGTTGTATTTCCCTCTACCTGCTTCCCACTTCGTCCCAGACTTCTAAGTAGAATCCAGTTGACTGCCCTGGGGGAGGCGAGAGAGCACTTTGGTTACAATCACAGGTTTCAGCTTAGATCCGGATTTGAATCCTGACTCTGGAATTTTTAGAGATGAGCCATCTTGTCCAGCATGCCCTCCTTCTCATAGCTGCTAAACGTTTCTGTATTTAAAAGGTGTGAAATACGCCTTTATGGGGGTTCAGTGAGAAAATGAATACAAAACCCCTAATTCAGGATTAAGTCAACCTTGTCTTCTTCAAAAACCCTTCTTCTGTCAGCGTTAGGAGGAAAATGACATTAGCTGCATCTTTTTCTTCGCTAGGTTCTGGGGATTTTAAATGAATGATTCGATAATCTCGACATGGTATCAATACTGGTTTATCTATTGTCCAAATGAACGGCTTATTACTGAAATTTTCTCACTGAAGTTTCTTTTAAGATCTCACCCTTTCCCCTTAAGCTTCTGTCTTCAGTCGGTAGAAGTCAAAAGGAACCACAAAAACAACAAAACCCTTTCCCAGGATTGCTCAGTGACATCTGATTCTGCCCAGGGCCCCAGGCATCTTGATGGAGGCCACAGACATGCAACATTTCTCCACTGAGGGGTTTACAGGAACTCTCTGGGACCTTCGTGGCTTCTTTCACAAAACAGATTTCCCTAAACCCATTATCCTCTGGACGAACTGTCAGCCTTTCCCAAACCATCTCCTATAAGTGAGCTATACTAAGTAGGAAGGTAACAAGTGTCGAAGATCTATTTTCTGCCAGGTGTTGGACGAAGCCCCCTCAGGTAGATTATCTTTTCGGTTCTTCACTCTGGTCCTATGACATTTTCCTTAGCCTCATTTCACAGATGAGGAAACCAAAGCGCAGGAAATGTAGGTGATTCGCCCCAAGCCAATTGCTGGGAGGTGGGTGGAGTCAGATTCATCCCCAGTTCTGTTTACTTCAACCATCTGTCTGCGCTTCTTTGCTGAGACCTTCGACTTCCTGTCTCCATTGTATTGGGAATGCGCCTACCACTCTGTCATGTTTGTATTTTTAAAAGCAGTTCGTTTTCCTAGCCTCTTTCCCCTTTCCTACCTCCCCACCCCACCCCACACTCATTCTTTTATAGAATGTTCAATCCAGGCGGCCTTTGAAAGGAGAAACAAACTTGAAAGCTCCAGTGAAATGAAAATGCTAAGCTTCTTCAAAGTTAAGTAGCATTAGAAGCAATTACATTTGTGCAAATGTAGAAAGGCTTGTTGCTATTTCTGATTCCCCCACACCCCAAGGCAGTGAACTGGAAGGAAGTCTGTTAACCCTTTCAGGCACCAGAGACCTGTGATTTATTCTTTCACCCTATATTGTCAGTGTAGCCTGAGGATGCCACTCTTTTCAGAGCGAAACCGATGTCTGTTTACCCAAATCAATTGATGTTTTTATCTATCTAAAAATATACTTTCGTGGGAAGAGGATTAGGCGGCATTTCCGGTGCCGTTCTACGTGATTCATCCATTGAAAGAAAAGACACACTAATAAAACAGAACCTTAAATCTCTGTATTTAAAGACAGCTTTTCTTTCTTTTCTTTTCTTTCTTTTTCTTTTATGGCGGCATCGATTGACCTAAACCTGGTATTGTTTTCACAAATGCAAGGATATGGCTAAAAGGAGACTATGAGAGGATGGTAAAAAACGAGGCGATGTGAGACGCATTTAAAAATGTATGAAGACCTAGATAATGTCACTTGCGAAATGCAAAGATGTAAAACTTGCAAAGACATATGCCGTTCAGTCTGAAGACGAGAGAAAAAAAAATGCTGTCGGGCTGACTCCTTAGGAATACAATTGGCCCGCCATATCCTTGGGTTTTGCATCTGCGAATTCAACCAACCGGGAGTCGAAAATATTAAAAAAAAAAAAAAATGTTGTTGCTGACGATTATTATGTAGTCAGGCCAATGATGGTTGCATCTGTCTCGAAAATGGACAGACTTTTTTTCCCGTTTCATTATTCTCTAAACAATACAGTAGGACAACTCTCTGCATAGCATTTAGGTGGTATTAGGTATTATAAGTAATCTAGAGATGATTTAAAGCGTACGGGAGGATGTGCAAACACTACGTCACTTTATATAAGTGACTTCGAGCATCCACAGGGGTCTTGGAACCAATCTCCGGGGACAACTGTACTTTCTTTCAGTTACCCATTGCTGCATTACAAACCACCCTAAATTTGAGGAGCTAGCTGAAAAGGACAGTTTACTCTTTCTGACTCTTCTTCAGGCTGGGCTGGGCTCCTGTGTGGTTTTTCTGCTCCGCGTGGTGTCTACCGGGGCAGGAGTATCCAAGATCAATGTGGAAATTGCATGACCGGGGCTTCTGCTCTGGGGGGGAGGAGGAGGCTGCAAGAGCCAGGGCATCACGCTGTCTCCCTATACGGCCTTTCCCATGGATCCCTCGGGCTTTCTGGCAGCATGGTGAACTCAGGGTCATTGGGCTTATAATTGATGCTGGCTTCAGAGAAGCGGGGGTACCAGTGCCTAAGACGGCCTGGACTCAGAAGTCCAATGACTTCATTTCTTCCATATTCTATCAAGTCAAGTCAGAAGACCATCCCAGATTCAGGGGAGGGACACAGACTCCACCTTGGGAAGGGTGCCAAGCACGTACAGATGATATCAACTCTTTCAAATATAGGTTCTGATTAAGAGATGAAATGAACCACAGCTCCATGCAAAAGCATTGCTACATTTTCCAAAACAATCACAATGATAGGAAAAAAAGACATGAAATAATACGCACCGTACGGTGCATTTTATGATGTTTAGGAACAAGCGGAGTGAACTATCTTGTTCCATGATGCATCTGTAGTTTGCAGTATCATTAAGAAAGGCAGGAAATAATTATCATAAAAGTCAGATTCATTGTTCTAGGTAAAATGGAAATGGTTGAATCAGGACGTGACACACGAAGCTTCCAGGTGCTAGAAATAACGTTTTTTTCCTTGACATGAGTGATGGTCATATACGTGTTTGGTTTAATTGTTAGATTGGTCATCTATGCATATTTCCTGTTTGTATGTTAGAGTTCCAACTTTAAAAAAAACTGTGAAAAGTCAAATTTTGGCTAAATTTAACTTTGTCATATGTATGCTTCACGTGATTAGCGCCAAGCTCTGATGAGCATTAGTGGGGTGGACAGCTGTCCTGTCTGAAGTCTCAGGCTCATTCGTGGGAATGCTAGCTTGTGATTTTTGAATTGGAGATATGCCCCCGGGCCTCACACTAGGTGCTTTAATACATCATCATGCATAGTCCAGAGAAAACTCTTAGAAATATGTATCATGTCCATTTCCAATGGCTGGTTAAGTGCATCTCCAAGGTCACCCAACCTTTGAACCCACTCTGTCTGGCTCTGAAACTTCCTCCATAAAAATAAATAAATAAATAAAGGCTCCTGGCACAGCTGTCCATCAGCAAATTCCACCCATCTCCCGTGCTCTCACGGGTCAAATCCAGAATGAGTGGTACCCAAGTCACCACCCACCCAATAGCATAGTTGTTCTGGCCCTGTTCTCACCGGAGATTTTGCCTATGACAACCACCAGGGGCATCTGGCTAAGTGTCAGGCCCCGATGGCGGCCTCTCCCCTCGGCTGCTGGCTGTCGACAGGCTGAGTGGCTGCCTGGGCAGTGCCAGGTTGTCATGAAGCCACCGGGCACCCGGGATCGGCTGACGCAGGGAGGGCAAAGCAATGGGAAGACGCAGCCTCCGAATGCTGGGAATCACCCGATATGTCTTCTGAGGCCAGCCTCCTGTCACCCACCCAACTGCAGGCTGCTGCGCCTGAAAGGGTCGAGTCTGGAGAGAATTCAGATTAAATAATAATGAAATAGGGAGCCTGCCGTTTTGGTTTTTACAGATTATGCTATTTCAAAGGGACGAGAGACAAGTCTCCTTGGGCCCTCACTGGGTTCTGCCAAACCATGACCTAATTAAATCGACTGGAGAAACATCTCTTGTTGAAAAAAAGAGGGGCGTGTGTCTGCATGGTCCCTTTTGAGAAATTATTTAGCCTTACGATGGTGCTTGTTTTTATGGGTGTCAGGAAAACACAGACTGATTTGTATGTTGTCGTGAGGGACCTCGGGAGGTGGGGGACAGTGGTGTTCTCGGCAGTAATGATGCTGATGTGGTCAAGACTCCTTAGGATCCATCCTGGTCTTCCAAGTGCACGGCGAGGCGAGCTGGTCAGATATCGCTCGATTAATTTTAAAGGTGAAACTAAGAAGTAAAGAGTCTCTTTTGTCAAACGCCTGTTTAGAGAGCAGGTTATTTTCTCTCTTCTCTGCATTCGAAGCTGAGGAAGAACTTCTGAAGAATGATGACGAGGTTAAAAAAAAACCACAAATACCGCCAATATGAATATTAAGATGAAGGAGGAGAAGGAGAAGATTGGGAAAGGGAAGAAGAGAGAGAGGGGGAAGGAGGGAGGGGAGGGGAGGGGAAAGAAGGGAGGAGAATAGGTAGCAATGGCGTTTATCATGAGCACATACTCTGCACGATTTATTGGGTGAAGGAACCTGTCCTTTCACAGTCTCAGGAAGGACTGACATATCTTTACTAAGTGATCATATGTTGGACACCTGGTTCACATTGGGTCGACTCAATTCCTCTGTCCGGAGAACCTGGAGCAGGGGACCCTGAGACACTGGCTGGGCTCTGTTGAGGCTAAGACCGTGTGAAGCTAGACTAGGACTGCCACCTTTGGGGACGACCCATCTACAAAGAGAGAAAAGAAAGCGGGAGACGCCAGGAAAAGGGAGAGTGGTGAGCGGACATCCCTGGAGCACCTGGAGGAAAGGGCGGTGGGAAGCCAGGCCCCCGTGATGCCCGATTATGTTTCCTACTCCCATCGACATGAGGGCTTCCTGGACCCCGTCGATAAATCCCCTTTCGCCTCAGCGTTTCAGTACGCTGTTTCTCTTTCTTGCAACCAAATGATCCATGTATCATCTCCGAGCCTTTCGCCACCTTCGCCGGGCTTTACTGCTTGGTAGAAAAAGCGAGTGGAGCAGAGCGTGGGCACACGTCTGGCTCAGAGTCACAGCACCAGCACCAGCAGCTGTGAGAAGAACCCACACTCTCGTCCCTGGTAAAGGCGGCGGCTGAGGAAATTGATGGGTATTTGCTTACATCCCTATTATCTGGCCACTCAATTCATGATTCTTCTGGTTGCAAATGAAAAAAAAAATCCTAATCAAGGTCTTGTGAATTATTTTAAGGAATTATTTTCTCATAGAAACCAAGACGGCTACTCACAGGATATAATCAGCTTTAGCCACGACTGCATTCAGATGCTTAATCGATCCTTCTCCCTCCCTCCCTCAGCCCTATTTCCTCTCCGTGTGCTTTATTCCGAGACAGTTTCTTCACTTTGTGACAAAGGTGGCTCCAGGTCTGTACCTTTCCGGCTTATCAATTCCAACTGGACAAAGAAAGCCCTTATTTACTCACTCTTCCCACGAACCTCCTAGGAATCTCTCCTTGGGCGGATTTGAGTCATGCATGTCCATTCCTGAGCCCATCACTAGCCAGGAGGAAGAAATGCTTGGATTGGCCAGCACTGGGTCATGAGCCCATTCTTGGATCCAGCAGCCATCGTCAGCTCACATTTACCGTAGGGCCTGAAAATAGGAGATGGGTGACAATTCAGACAAAATGCTGGGTGTTGTTACACAAAGGAAGGAAAGCAGAGAGGGGGGTGCATAAGTGCCCCAGACGTCCAACACATACTTGTTCAATTAGCCCTGTCACGAATCCTATCACCGTACAACATTTTCTAGAATTCTCCTTTGGGCCAGCGGGCTTGGTGGGGGATTTTAGGAATTAGGCAACTGTAGATGTTTGGAAATTACTTAGCTCCTATTCCTGGCTTTACAGCTAAGAAGTGAAGTATTTTGCCCCAGGCACACATCTGTGGAGGAGTAGGCGGGCCTGTTTCTGATACCCAGGCTGGGGCACCAGGTCCGGGCCTCACCCCCTGGCATCTCCCTTCCCAGGGCTGCTTTGACTGAGCCAGCAGCCAAGCGTCTGGCCGGTTTGAGACTCTTCATCATTTCCCAGCAAGACTCCTAGCGTCACCTTGCCCAAAAGGGACATTCCAGGCGCTGTAATGAGATGATATCAAAAGCCCAAATGCAAAACAGGCATTCCCACATCCCCACCGGACACGGCGAGTGTGCATCACGGACCACTTTTCACATTTACCGCGTTTCATTGTTATCAACTAGTCCTCTAAGTTAAAAAAAAAAATGTATACATAAGGAAACGGACAGACATAGTATTGATGCAATTGCTCTTTTGGATGTAAGAGGAGGAGTGATCACCCGAATGTGTTCTCCCGTGAGATCTTGAACTTTTAAAGATAATAAAAAAAAAATTAAACTACTATTTGGTTTAAATGGTTGTTTGCAGGCTTCTATGGAGAGTGGTGTATTACTTGGAACCAGGTACAGCAAAGAGTGGCTCGTGCGGCAAAGCCAGCCCGCCATCTTTTTTCGTAAAGTTTCATGGGAAGAAAACACACTCATTCATAAATATTGTCTGTGGCTGCCTTCACACAACGTGGAGAGGGTCGAGAAGTTACAGCAGAGACCTGTGGCCTGCAAAACCTAAGGTGCTGGCTACCTGGCCCCTCGTAGGATGATTTGCTGACCCTTATTTATGATACTAGATTTTCAGAGCTAAAAGTTCATTTTCTTTAGAGGCCTCTAACGAGCGCTCCATGGGCAGAATCTAACACACAGACACTGGGCTTTTACGGGCTGACATAGTGCTTAACCTATTTCCTGTTTGCCCCAAGAATATTCACTGGCAGTGCTTGTGGCTGCAGGGTGTACCCCAAGATAACTTGCAGAGTACAGTCCTAACCTCACCCCCAAAGTTTTCCACGAGGTATCTCGCTTTCGTTATTATTTTCACATCGCTCTAGTATGCTGACAGTCTTTGGAAAAAAAAATGACATCGTTCCATTTATAGCATTCTGTTTTTAGTAGTGGTAGTTCTATTTACAAAATAGTCATTCGCAGTCACTGAAAATGTCAAATCCTAGAAATCGTAGCCCTCCTAGGTGTGACGTTAGCATCATTCCCAAACAGTTGTTAGCCAAAGAGTCATTTGATGAATCCGATGTATGGATGCATTTCTGCCACATTAGGATTAGAGACAAGTTCTGTTTGGAAATAACTCCAAGAACAGTTTTTATATTTTATTTTCACACCAAACACCAGTCAGATTTGCTTCAGCTTCGAAGAGCGTGTTCACGGAAAATGAAATTAACACTGGCAGTGAGTGGCACTTTTTTTTTTTTCTAAATGGGAAATGGGTTAATTTTCTTTTAGTTGAAACAGGGGATGTTTTAAACTTTGAATTGCTGGCTTCCCTCAGATAATTCTCAGCTCTGGGGACATGAAAACTCACCTGTTCAGCAGCCATTGGCAGGTATTGAGCGGGAGTGGGGGTTCTTCCTTCCTCTGATGAAAAACAGTTGATGCATTTTTTACAAGCTCTACCTCTCCCTCTCACCTCTTCACCATCGAGGCTAAGTCTCAGTTGTCGCTAACCATTGCATTCGAACTCTCAGAGTCCATAGAATTTCTTCAGGGTGACAGCCCCATACAAAGATAAAATCTTGCCTCAAATTGTTGCGTGTTCATGAAAAATGGTAGAGGGCATATCCCACAGTGGAATATAGTGAAGAATATTTTTCTGATGGGCTGCCATACAGCTCTTTTCATACACTACGTTTGAGAAATTTAATTTTGTGACCCAAAGATCAAGTTCAAAGTGAGATTTGTCCTGTTTCTGATTGAACATGTCACATCCCTGGCCCTTGATGTTAGTAGTCCTCCTCCCCCCATCACTGAGACAGTGGAAGAACATCCCCACAAATTTCTGACACTCTCCTTAAGGAGGCGATACTACTACCATTCAAAACCACCATTCTAGAACTTTCCCAGCTCCATTCTGGACCGTTTGGCTGAAACTGTGCAGCTGAAGAGATACCCCAAAGGACTATGAGATATTTCGAACCACTTGGACGCGATGCCTAATGACCCCGATTCCCAGGGATTTGCCCAGCCTGCTTTTTAATAGGGAGCATCCTGGAGTGATTACTTAGAAGTGGACTCGGAGGAAATGCTGCAAAGACCTGGGAATAATATTCCAAATGCCCACGTATGTACTCTCAAGCGAAAGCGATTCTCCTGAAGGAAAAACGGAAACCAGTAAGAGTGGGAAATGGAAGGCCAGCCCCGCAAAAGCTTTCAGTGTGGAGAGAAAAAGATGACCCCAGAGGGACATCAGGACCCAAGAAAGAGGGAAATAGAACAGACCAGGCTCAGGGATCAGGGAGAGAAAGCTGGGCCTGGGGCCATTGTCATGCAAATGAGATGCACACACACAAAAACCAGACTCTGAGCATTCCCTTGAACGGTGGCTCGAGAGTCCTCAAAGATGTTTTTACCACATGTGCAAGAAATTAAAATTAGGCCTCAGCTCATCTGAAGAGCCACTTCGACGTCGCCATATGGTGGGAGCAAAGCTGCTTTTTGGATTTAGCGAACATCTTAAACTATTTTTCAAATGATTTAGGTTCAGCAAGACCCAAAATGTGATTTTGTTTTTTCTCCAAGTACCTTTTCCCCCTCGCTTTAAACCCTAGGGTATTTCGAAGGGAATTCAAGCCACATGTTTCTGATTCATTTACACTTAACTCATCAACATGTTGTTTTGCAAGAGTCATTTGATGTCAAAAAAGGCTTTTTGAAATATATATTAAATGTACGTACACCACACATAGATATTTACACACACACACACACACACACACACACACACACTTAACAGCACACACACACATATAACAATTTCTTCTAAGGAACCAGGAGTTACATTTTGCTAAGCATTAATCATCTCCACCAAAGAAACCAAATCACAATGAAAGAAGCATCCTCCTTCAAATTCTCAACTTGATAAAAGAAAATTCCCCCTTCCAGCCAAAGGCAGGCACAGCAAAGGTTTGTGTCAGAATCGTCAAGCCCAGTGGGAGCAATAGGGAGGTTCATACAATAGCAGGACTGTGATGAAACAAAGGTGCACGATGATGACTCCTTGGGGATGGGAGGCCAGAATCCAGCTTGTGGACAGTGCCTGCTTTGCAAACAGGTGCTAACAAAAGGATCAGACCTGTGCTTTTATGGAAATCTACCTGGCTCATGCTGGTAGGTTGCTTTGAAATACACCCTCCCCCCTCCTCCCTCTCTTTCTCTCTCTTTTTCTCCTATTGTCTCTTTCTCAATGGATAAGCAGGTAGATAGACATGTATATATTACATATACAGGCATGTATATATAATATGTATAGTTTTTAAGAGAAACAACTTTAGGGAAGTAGATGGGAAAACCATTCTTGCTTCTGGGTTTACAATGTGTGAATCATTTACTTTTATAGAGCTGCCTTTCTCTACACCCAGGTTGAGCAGAACTAAGCCTTTTGGGAAGCCATTTCTCCCTCTTGCAGCCATGGCAGACATCACTAATCGATGTCTGAGCTCTTTCCTGGTTAATCTGGCCTAAGCCTCAGATGTCTTTTAAAGCTACTATTCCAGGAAACTAACACTGAAGAGTCAGAATTGCTCCAAAGATGTGACCTCTCTGTTATTCCTCCAACAACACTGAGAAGTATTAAGAGTTATTTCTACTTCTTAATGAGAAGGAGGCTCAGAGAGGTTAGTTCACTTGCTCAAGGTCATGCAGCTGGTAAATGGCAGATGTAAGATTTGAACCCAGGCCTGAAAGAGCTGTTAATAGTCACTGATATGTTTCTAATTTTCTTATCATCATCATCATCATCATCATCATCACCATCACTCTCATTGTTATCTATGTAATTATCTAGCAGAAAAATCTTTCTCAAAAAATGCTTACAAGGAACATCTATGTAGAAAGTAGATAAAATTAGTATTTTTTTGCAGTTCAAAATGTTCATATATGTGCCAAACATAAAATCAGACCCTGGGAGAAATGAGGCCATTGCGATGAACACAAAAATGTGAAATCATGTATTTATCTATAACATTTGAAGTCTTGTACAATTTCATGCAACTTGTTACTATAGAATTTTATGTGCTACAATGCCAAGATATTATGGGTTAAGAGACATTTAGTAACTGCAAATGGTAACATTTAAAAAAGAGAGCACTTTAGAATCTCAGGATATCCTTCAGTCAACCTGAACTAGATGCTTAAAAGGACAATAAGGAATTCACGTTTTAGGGCTGCATCTTATAATTATTATTGTACATACAGGTCAAGTAAGAAGCACCTTAATTTACTGTCAGAGTAATAACCACCTATAATGAAAAGGTCTCCCAGCATAATCTGGTCCACGTTCTATTTTTATCGTAACCCAGGGCCCAAAGGCAAACCCTAGCCACTAAGGTATCTCTACTTCCAAGACAAAAAACTCAAAACCAATAGAACACAGATGAACTAATACTACCATCCAACTATCAGGGTGCATCTGATCAAAATAGCAGAAAACAGCAGCATAAGCAATACAGATATTGAATTATCTCACGTGTTATTATGACAGACAAAAAGACGAGGAACATAACATGATTCTTGTCCTTTAAAAAGCACCATATCTGCCTTCTGAAGAGTGAGTGAGTTTCCGTGTGTCTTGCACACACAAAACATTCTGCTGAAGTGTGGATGGATTTGATTTGACAAGAAGATGGCCAGGTGTTAAGATAGAGAGACAGACAGGCAAAAAAGCATTATCATCATAAGCTCCAAGGTGCCCCAGGATCTAGCATATTCCATTTAAATCTCCATCTCTTCCCTTGCCTCTCCTCCCACCTGATTCAGAGCTCCACTCTGTGGACCAGATCCCACCGAGAGAGAATTCAGCTGCACCCACAGAGCTCCAAACCTTTGCCTAGGCTGTTCTGTCTGTCGATTATCCTCTCACGGATGTTGAAATCTGACCCATCCTTCTGTCTATTAAAAGCCAGATCAAATGCCTCATCTCCATGAGCTCTCCCCAATCCTCTACACCAGAATTAATCACTCCTAGAGACTCCCCTTAGTCACACTACCATCATGACCACTGGTAAAGCTTATTAATCAATGCCTTGGATAATTAGATGACTTGTGTCGAATCTGGTGCTGAGCGCTTTATATATATTATCTCATTTAACCCCCACAACAGTCCATTAAAATTGTCTCCTCCTCCTCCTTCTTCACCAACATCATCATCATCATCAATCATCATCATCATCATCATCATCATTTTCTCCCTTTCTTCCTCTTCTCCCCCTCCTCCTCCTTCTTTACCATTGTTATCCTCACTTTGTAAGCAAGGAAGCTGAAGTTAGAGAAGTTTAACAACTTCAAGTAAGTGAATGAACTCTAGTCGGTTGACTTGAACCCCTGCCGGTCGACTTCTCCATCAACAATTCTGTTCTCCATCATCCCTGCATCCCGCCCTTTAGCTGTGCTTCCCCTTCCAGCCCATCGGATATTTACAGGCTGTGATTTTATATTATTCATCTCTAAATCTCAGCTTGGGGCACTGTGCATGGCACGCAGTAGGCCTTTGTAAATATCAACACTTATCTCCAAAGCTATTTTCCAATAGGAAAAACATTCACGCGGTTGAAAAATCATAAAATAAAAAGGGAAATAGAGTGAAAGTCTCTCAACCCTGAGCCTATCTGGTATACCGGCTTCTTGTTTATCCTTCTAGAAATATTTTATGTACACACAAGGAAATAGCAAATACATAATCTTTCCTCCTTTTTAAATGTAAACATTAGTGCCCTGTAAATACTGTTCTTTGCTTTTATGTTAGCTGGTTATTGTTATTAGCTGTTACTCAACTAATTGAAAAAGTTATCAAAATAAACCCTTTACCTTTCCTTCTAAATACATAAAAAACCATATTGAGGTCTCCCTTCGGTTAGAAGGAAAAAAATAATTCCCTCCTCCTAGCATCTCTATATGTACATCATTCTCCTTCTTGGTTAGACAGGAGCCCCGGGAGGCAGGCCTGGGACCTGGATTCCAGTGCCTTCGACCCCACCAGGAATGCTCATGCCCATGGCTCTGGTGTAGACGGCAGAGGGAGGAGGGGCTGAGGGCTCGGACTCCAGCACTCTGCCCGTGGGCTGCAGCACTGCCCTATGGTGTTTATGCATTCTTGCAGATCCACCTGGGGGGCGGGGGAGGGGAGGTAGAAGATTCAGGCCTTCGAAACTGAACAGCGACCCTTGGGTCAATACCCAATGGCTTCTGGGTCTCCACATGGAATTCTACCAATCGCATTCTCTAATCTCGTATGATCTCTCTGGTTTTATCTCTGATGCGCATTCTCCCTTCTGGTTTCTGTTCTGACCGTGCACAAGGTCTCTAAGCAAATCAGGAGCTTTCTACCCCTTCCATCAGGTGCTCCCCTCAACACCACTTGAGTTGGGGGGAAGTGGCGCACGACGTGTCACCATTTCCTGCTTCCTGTAGCGCGTTTTCCCCTTTGGTCCCCATGGTGGCTTCCCGCAATCCTCAGAATGTCGTAGAGCTAAAAGGAAGGGTGGGGTGGTGGCAGCTGAAGTCTGTAGGTCCCCGACAACAGGCTGCTGTTTCTGCAAAAGATGGTGTTTCTTGGGGTGAACTATGCCCCTCTCCCTTCTTCAAACCACTTTCCTGTTTCTCCTCCAATTTTTATACCTTGTGCCCTGGTCCACCACCCAAGACGCCTGGAGTGATTCTTGCAGTCTCTGACTCAGAGTTCATTGTTTTCACACTCCTCCTGCCTCCTGAGTCTAGCCGCTTGCCCACACTAAAAACTGATTTTACCATCAGCCGCCTACTCAAAGTTACATTTTCCGGTGCAATTTCCTTCAAATAATCCCCCTCTCCCCCAAGCAATCCTCACGGCTGGAGTTTACACCTCTATTTTACCTGCCCCTTCCCCCCACAGACACCCCCGGGGTCCCTCCCAGCGTAATTCCCCATTTCCCCCTCCTCCGATGACCCTATTTTTCCAATGAGGATTTCCAATTTGTAATTGTTTTGGAGAGCTCATGTCTAAGTTAGCAGCTTCTGTTGGGTAACTTTAGGGCCCCAGACATTTTTATATGAATTCGGATTGCTGGAACACCCAGCCGCGAAGGGTTTTATGTGCTGTTGGCATAGATTTCTTTGCCAACTAAGCTTCAAGAAGTTTATAGGTTTGGGAGAGTTACAGGACAAGTCTTGGAAGGCTTTCTCGAAGTTATGTAATCATCGGGAGAAAAAATGGTGGCAGCGTGTGTGCGTGTGTGCGTGTGTTTGTGTGTGTGTGTGTGTGTGTGTGTGTGTGTGTGTGTGTTTCCTGCCGCTTTGCTTTTCTTCTTTAAGGAAAAAAAAAAAAGAAAGAAAAAGAACCTTAATACAAAGGAACGTGTGAAAGACACAAATGTAAAAGCTCCAGGGCCTTTGGATGACTTCTAAGGAATAAGAGGCCAAAATGTACTCAGTGCCATTGTCTGCGCTTGAGTGCTAACAGGAGGGAACAAGCTTCCAGGCTCCGTTGGGATGCTGGCAGAGCAGTGTGCTGGACCATGCCTTCTCCCGACCTTCTTCATAACATGTCTCCCGATCAGTATTAATGAACTAATTGTGCAAGTATTTCTTTAATAGCTGCCTTTCTTGCAAAAAAAATACACAAAAGCTTCATGAGGGTAAAAAGCTTGAACCCTCACATTAAATCACTGTATTCCAGCCTAGCAGAGTATTTGACACGCAGGAGGAGCTCAACAAGTATCTGTTAATGCGTAAACAAATCTGGGTTCATAACTGCATCCCCTGCACCTAGCATTCTGGGCACAGAAGAAAAGCTCAACAAAGGCTTGAGAAGTAAAGGAATGACGGGTGGTTTATTGCAAGACGAACTGCCCAGTTGTCTTTTGATGGATTCTGGATCGTTTTGTGGACTTTGTGAATGTCACGTTCTGGAAATGCTACATTCTGTTATGTCCTGCGGAACTACGAGAACATCTTCCCCAGTGGGTGGCAGCTTAAGCCTCAGTTCTTCTGGGCTTCGCTAGCCTGCTCTGATGCTGCTCCCGTATGCGTGGTCCAGAGGTCCGCCAGAGACTTGGGCAGGGTTGATACACACAATTTGGGGCACTTCCTCCCTGGGTTCTTCTTTTCTGGGATTGGTGAAGACCAGTGATTGCTTTCAGGCTAGAAGCGATGAAAATAGGAAGCTTATCTAATGCAGTTTCTTTCTTCCCAGAATTAACTTTCTTCTAGAATCTGCCTGCTTTTAGTCACTCTAGGTGCCTTCAGGTAGTGGGTTTTAAAAAGATAATGTCCCAGGTTAATTGTTACCTTTGTTAACTGCCAGAGA